>OY856186.1:213288815-213523755 GCA_963693315.1 Diogma glabrata
CAACTGTATCAGAGTAAAATAATATTAATTAAAACTATAGAGAAAAAAAATTAGACATGTGGTAATCAATAAACAATAACCCGCCAGGATTCCGACTTCCAGTCGTCGGACTGGAAAAACGCGGCCAAAAATTTGTCGGGCAATATGACCCTTCAATTTCACTAATTTTTGTTAAACAATCCTGTGAAAATCAGCTTTGTGGTAATTAATTTTCAGTACACCGGTATTTTGGCCTGTTTGAGTTGTCGGACTCAACAAACGCAGACAATTTTTTGTCGGACAAATTTACCCTCGTTTTCTAAAACAATTTTCCACTCCCTTTAAAAAATAACAAAATTATGGTAATAAATATACAAGACCCCGGGAAATCGCCATGTTTCGGAGTTTCCCGAGGAAAAAAAGCGGCCGAATCAAGGAAAATGGCAGATAAAAAAGTTGTAGGACTCATCAAGGACAAGCGCCTTACGAAGTATAAAATATGTGGTAATCATCAAATTAAATAGGTGATGGCCCAGGGACTATAATACATTCTTTGATCTTTAATTTCCATTATACAGAACAAGATATAAAGTGAAAACTGCGGTTTTTGACCTTCAGCGCCCTCTAGCGCTCATATTTCTACTTCCATCACGCGACGAGAATTATTTGAAAGTGCATATTATAAACAAATTTAAAAAAAAATTAAAAGCGAACGTGTTATACATTTCGCAAAATTGATTTTAAACTTTAAAGCCCCAAAATAAGAGAGAAAACTACCCTCAAAATTTTTTTAAATATTTTTATTTCATACTGATATCAAAAACGACAGTTTTTTTATTTTAATAAATTTCCAGTATGAAATAAAATTTTGTATTTACCTCAAACGAAAAGTGTTTTTAAAGGTACTCACTAGTAAACAACTAGCTCGTACTTTAAAGTTTCACTTTTCGTTCTAGATAAATAAATAACTATTATCGTATTCTACTGGAAAAATGCTAACGAACTAATATTTTTTTAAAAAAATTTTATACGCATTAAATTGCCTACAAAATTAAGACGTTTGCCGTTCTAGAAAAAATTTCAAATCGTCACCGATGGGGGGTTGGTCAAAAGGGGGTTGGTCAGGGGGTTGATTAAAAAATCTAAAAAAATTCCAAAATTGTTTTCTGATGAAGTTCTGCAATTCCCAAAATTTGGAGAGAAAAAATTATTGTTTGTTCCCGTTCATGTGCAATTCCCCATATACATAATTAAGCTATTAATACAAAATAAATATATTGTTACGATTGATCTAAACGATTACGAAAGATCTAAACGATTACAGTCACTTCCAGGAAAATAAAATCAACAAACAAGTTAATGAAATGAATATTGTTGTTGTTGTCTCTTCTTAGAAATAGGGTCAACATAAACGATTTTATGAATCAAATCAACATAACGTAAAATAATCGAATATTCTAATGTTTTCTCAAGGTTTCTGGAAAGTGATGTCGAATTATCTAGAAGTATTGCAGAAGGTATATAAGAAAAATACCTTTTGTAGTTTTTAATTAGTTTATTTTAAACCTGCGATTGTGAAGTTAAAATTATAAAAGTGATTTAAATTAGTTTTTGTGTAAAGTTATAAGTGTAATAAAGTTATAAGTGTTATTGAGTAGAAATATTTTGTGTATTATTTTGAACGTGGTTTACTGGAAATTTCTACAATAAACCGTTGGAGTTTCTGAAGCTGTTGAAAGAATATTCTAGTTAGGAATATTGTTTGCTGTATTGTTTTTCCTATTGTTGTGGAACAATTAAGGTGTTGAATACTTAATAAAACCTGGTGTTTGTGCTTACTAATCAGTGATCGAACTCAGGAAGAGATTGGGAATTACGTTTATCGAATTGTGAGTTAGGCCAATTCGAAGTAAGGTTGGAAAAACGTAACATTGGTGACATCGGCGGATTAGTTAGCTGTTAATAATGGTTTTATTAAGTGATTTGAAGGTTCTTGAGTTAAAGAAAGAACTAGAACAACGTGGATTGTCAACAAGCGGAAACAAAACTGAATTAATGCTACGGCTTCGACAAGGTATGGAAGCCAATGGAATGGACGTGGAAAGTTACGAGTTTGGAATTGTTACAACAAATACTGATTCAGTTGATGAGGACAAAAGTTTTGTTGCGGAAACAACATCTTCATTGCCACCTGCAAATAGTGATTTTACACAGTTAATGGCTATGAAGCAACAAATAAATTTGAATATGAATCAGCAATTGGCTGCCGTAAATGCCAATATGAATCAAAAACTGGATGTTGTAAGTTCCAATGTGAATCAAAGCTTGGCTGCTACCAAGGAAGAAATTAGTTGTAACATCAATCAACAAATGGCTGCTACTAAGGAAGAAATTAGTCTCAACATCAATCAACAGTTAGAAGCAATAAACACAAACATTGCTATGAGTCGCGATGAAGTCAAACAAATTATGGATGAGAAACTTCTACAAATGTCAACGGCATTCGATGGAAAAGTCGAGAAGATTCAAAACGATATCCAAGAATTAGAACAAAAAGTGCTTGACGAAAACAAAAAGGTACTTTCCAAAGTTGATGATTTCGAAAAACGGTTGCAGGATGTTGAGACGACTAAAGTTACTTCCCAGGTGGTGCAGCAAGTAGCTAATATTAAATTGAAACCACCATCGTATGACGGAACCACATCTTTCGGCATCTTTAAGTTCCAGTTTGAGACAGCAGCAGACCAGAATGTTTGGAACGCAGAAAATCGTCTTGCTGCATTGATAGTTGCTCTAAAGGGGGAAGCAGCTGAAGCATTACAGGCGGTGCCGGAAAATGACCGAAAAAGCTATGCTGAAGTAATGAATGCATTGGAACGAAAATATGGCAGCGACCATAAAAAGGAATTATACAGGATTGAGCTAAAAGGTCGCTTGCAACGAAATGGTGAATCTCTACAGGATTATTCCTCGGCTGTAGAGCGGCTTGTTCATTTAGCACACTCAAATACACCACCATATTTCATGGAGAAGATGAAGATCGAGGCGTTTACTGATGGTATTCGTGATCCGGAAACAAGGAAAGCTGTAATGTTGTCGCCAAAACCAACATTCGCAGAAACCATTGCTTATGCCTTAACAAATGAAACGGCACAAGCAATTATTAAACCATCAATTAAAATACGCCGGGTAGAGTTGGCTGATGATAACAATTACAAGCCCAGAGCACGAGAAAGTATTCGAAGTGACAGAATACGATGCTGGTTATGTGGCAAGTTGGGCCATATTTCGAGAGAATGTCGAGATGTTAGAAGGAAACGAGCAAGATCAGCATCGCCTATGCAGCGACGTCAAGCAGAAGAACGGGTGCAGCAAGCTAAGGAAGGCAATGGAGTAGCACCGCATCAGTTAAACTACAACGAGTCAGCCTAAAGGGGCGTAAGCTGGCTCCCACAACCGATTGCCCCATAGCCTTCATCCATGTTTCGAGATTGACAAGGGGAGGTGACAGCCTTACTATTAGGGCTAATATTGATGGAAAAAGTTGTGTCATCACGTTAGATACGGGAGCAACAAATACAATTGTCCGCACTGATATTGTGAAAGGGAAACTAAAACCAGCAGGAAGATGCCGAATGCAGACAGCTACTGGCGAAAGTGCAAGTATTAAAGGAAAGAAAGTGGTCAACTTTGAAATAGGGAATACTCACTTTCAACATGAAGTGGTTGTAGCTGACATTGTGGATGAAGTCATCCTAGGAATGGACTTCATGAGGCCAAATGGATTCGTTATTGATGCTGGCAAAGGAGTACTCACGTACGGAAATGTCGAGTTGCCACTCCAATTTAATGGTGAAGATTCAAATTGTGTCCGTCGAATAATATTGGATCACAGAGAAAAGCTGCCACCCCAATCAGAAACAATCATTTGGGGAAAATTGGAAGGAGGTTCTGGGTCACCCAGGTTGTGGGTTGTGGAAGCCAATAAACAAGATCAAAATTATAAAGAAGTCGTAATAGGAAAAACCTTAGTTAGATCGGATGCTGATTACAAAATACCAGTAAGAGTTTTAAATCTGTCAGATACCCAGAAAACAATGAAGAAAGGATCAATCATAGGACAATGTGAAGAGGTAGCTAAAATAATAAAGTGCGAGCAGAAAAACATCAATTGCTCGGTCAACACAAAACAACAAAAGGCAGAAATGGAGCAACTTGTGCAGAAATGGACAGAAGGGCTTTCAGAAGAACAGAAGAAAGCAGCACGTCAATTGTTGGAGCGGCACAAGTCTGTATTCTGTAGTACACCTGAAGGGAATGGCAGAACCAATATGGTGAAACATCGTATTGATACCGGAGCAGAAAAGCCGATACGTCAAGCACCAAGGAGATTACCATTGGCTAAAAGAGAGGAAGCTGATAAAATGGTAAGAGATATGAAAGAAGCTGGTGTAATTGAGCTTTCAGACAGTCCCTGGAGCTCACCTGTGGTGTTGGTTGGCAAGAAAGATGGGAGCTTGAGATTTTGTGTTGACTACAGGAAACTAAACATAGTTACTAAGAAGGATAGCTACCCATTGCCTAGGATTGATGATACACTAGATACATTATCGGGATCAAGATTGTTTTCAACACTGGATCTGCAGAGTGGTTACTGGCAGGTGGAAGTTGCGGAGGAAGATCGGGAGAAAACGGCGTTCAGTGTAGGTAATGGACTATGGCAATTTAATGTCATGCCATTTGGGTTATGCAACGCTCCCGCAACTTTCGAGAGATTAATGGAACGGGTACTTAAAGGCTTGCACTGGAAAACATGCCTTGTATATTTGGATGACATCATCGTCATGGGCAAAGACTTTGATGACCACTTGAAGAACTTGGCGGAGGTACTGGAAAGGTTGCAAGCAGGTGGTTTAAAATTATGTCCCAAAAAGTGTTCACTTTTCAAGGAAGAAGTAAAATATTTGGGACACAAGGTTACGGCAATGGGAATTCATACAGATTCCGACAAGATTGCAGCAGTTATGAACTGGCCAAGACCAAAGAATCTACATGAACTACGCAGCTTCCTTGGATTGTGCACATATTACAGACGGTTTGTGCCAGGATTCGCCAACGTTGCCAAAAGTCTGCATGAGTTAACCAGAAAAGATAAGGCATTTGAATGGAATGAACCTCAAGAACAAGCATTTGTGGAGCTCCGAAAGAGATTATGTACGGCCCCAATTCTGTCCTATCCTATACCAAATGTTCAGTTTATTTTGGATACTGATGCCAGTAATGAAGGTATAGGAGGAGTCTTGTCGCAGAAAATAGATGGTCAGGAAAAGGTGATAGCTTATTTCTCGAAAATGCTATACAAGCCGGAGCGGAATTATTGTGTAACTCGAAAGGAATTATTGGCTATTGTGGAATCCGTCAAACATTTCCATAAATACTTGTATGGTCAGAAATTTCATCTCAGAACTGACCATGGTGCGTTAAGGTGGTTACTCCAGTTCAAAAATCCAGAGGGACAAGTAGCACGTTGGATCGAACGGTTGCAGGCGTACGATTTGGACATTGAACATCGAAAGGGTACTGCACATGGGAACGCTGATGCATTATCGAGACGACCCTGTCAAGTTGAATGCAAGCATTGCAGTCGTCAAGAAAATAAGGAGGACATCATCGATGTACGATTACTACAAGTGCTACCTGACGATGAATGGACAGCTGAAGCCATAAGAAAAGATCAATTAGAAGATCCGGATCTTGCACCCATCATCGAGTTCAAGGAAAAGGGTTGCAAACCAGTATGGGGAGAAACTTCTGATAAAACTCCAACTTTGAAGGCGTACTGGGCGCAATGGGACAGTCTCCAGTTAGAGAATGGATGCCTAAAGAGAATATGGGAAAGCTCAGATGGCAAGATAAAGCAATCCCTTACAGTGGTACCAAAAAGAAAAATAGAAGCAGTACTAAAGGAGTATCACGAAGGAACGAGTGGAGGTCACCTTGGGATCAATAAGACTCTTGCAAAAATACGACAACGGTTTTACTGGTCAAGGACTCGGCAATCAATTGTGGAGTGGTGTCAAAAATGCGATAAATGTGCGGCGGTGAAAGGACCCGTACGAAGAAGTCATGGAAAAATGAAGCAATACAATGTAGGTGCTCCATTTGAAAGGATCGCAATGGATGTAGCGGGACCATTTCCAACAACTGATAATCAGAATAAATATGTGCTTGTGATCATGGACTACTTTAGTAAGTGGCCGGAAGTGTGTGCGATTCCCAACCAGGAAGCAACCACAATCGCTGAAGCTGTGATAAATAATTGGATTAGCCGCTATGGAGTTCCTATGGAGATCCACACCGATCAGGGACGGAACTTCGAGTCAGCTGTATTCCAGGAAATTTGTCAAATGCTGGGGATTAACAAAACGAGGACGACAGCTTCACACCCACAGTCAGATGGGATGGTTGAGATTCAATGCTACTTTGGAGGAATTTCTAGCAAAAGTGGTCAGTAAGAATCAACGTAACTGGGATCAACACATTCCTTTGTTTTTGATGGCATACAGATCAGCAGTTCATGACACCACGACCATGACACCAGCTCAAACTATTTTTGGAAGTGATTTAAGACTTCCTGGTGACCTCAAATTTGGAGCGGTACCATCAACATCATTGTCTGCGCAAGAATACGTCAACCGAATCAGGAAGAACCTTGAGGATATTCACAATCTTGTTCGGCAGAAGATACAACTGACCAGTGATAAAATGAAAGCCCGATATGATATACGATCTAATAATAAAGGTTTCGAAGAAGGACAATTAGTATGGCTACACAACCCACAACGAAAACGAGGGTTATCACCAAAACTGCAAGCTGCATGGGAAGGACCTTACAACATTATAACGAAGTTGAATGACGTGGTTTATAGAATTAAGAAAGGCCATCGAGGCAAAGCGAAAGTAGTACATTTGGAAAGATTGGCCTTATACAAAGGAGAGCTAGATCCTGTTCGGGACGAACAGGCTTAAGTGGAGGGTATTGTTACGATTGCAGAAAAATCTAGACGATTACAGAAAGATCTAAACGATTACAGTCACTTCCAGGAAAATAAAATCAACAAACAAGTAAATGAAATGAATATTGTTGTTGTTGTCTCTTCTTAGAAATAGGGTCAACATAAACGATTTTATGAATAAAATCAACATAACGTAAAATAATCGAATATTCTAATGTTTTCTCAAGGTTTCTGGAAAGTGATGTCGAATTATCTAGAAGTATTGCAGAAGGTATATAAGAAAAATACCTTTTGTAGTTTTTAATTAGTTTATTTTAAACCTGCGATTGTGAAGTTAAAATTATAAAAGTGATTTAAATTAGTTTTTGTGTAAAGTTATAAGTGTAATAAAGTTATAAGTGTTATTGAGTAGAAATATTTTGTGTATTATTTTGAACGTGGTTTACTGGAAATTTCTACAATAAACCGTTGGAGTTTCTGAAGCTGTTGAAAGAATATTCTAGTTAGGAATATTGTTTGCTGTATTGTTTTCCTATTGTTGTGGAACAATCAAGGAGTTGAAGCTTAATAAAACCTGGTGTTTGTGCTTACTAATCAGTGATCGAACTCAGGAAGAGATTGGGGATTGCGTTTATCGAATTGTGAGTTAGTCCAATTCGAAGTAAGTTTGGAAAAACGTAACAATATGTACTTCTACTCGATATAGACAACATTTGAACATGGCACAAAAGTCAAAATCTCTTTGGTATTAATAAATTTGTTAAATTTTAGGTCAGTGTTGAATTTAGAAACTGTAAAAAGATCGTTAAAAATAGCGTTTTTGTACATTCATGCTTACGTAAACAATCAATTATCAGGATTAACGGATATCAATTATTTTGAAAAAAAGCATTTCCTAAAGAATTACAGATCAACAAAAACTGTTCTACTTGCATCCGTTATTGTGCAGAATGATAAAATATTGACAATCAATAAGTCAATATCAATATTTTTGATAATATGGATCCGGTATTTTAAATAAGAAACAAGAGACTTTTACCAATTTTACTGAAAATGAGTTCAGCAAACAATTTTTAATACTATCTGACGCTGAGCAGGGAGCCTACTGAGTGGATTCAAAACATAAAACCAAATCTTTCATCAGAAGTACAGTGAGCACATGCCATATAAAGAGATAATATTCGTAAAACAAATTCAGCTGACCCTAGAAACCCGGCTCTCAGTAGGTAAATAAGTAACGTAGTCACATTAAATAATAAAAATAAATGGAGGGAACTAGTTAGTTAGTAGAATTTGGAACATAAAATAATACACAGTATACACGAATGCTGATTAAACATGAAAAAAATCTAGATCAGTGTAACGACACTTTCCAAACCTTAATGACAATATTACATTGAATATCATGTTCTCGAAAGATGAAAATCAGAAAAATCAAGCTATCAAAAGCTATTGGCAGTCATGATGCTTAAAAATATTGGTTTTGAGGGAGTGAATTACTTCACTAAAGCTGTTAGCATATCCCTAAATATTTTTCAGATAAAAAAAATATAGAAAACCGACTAAAATAAGCCTCGTTTTAAAACTCAGAGGAAAAAATCCTAACGACCGGTCTCCAATTTTTGATCGGTCAGAAATCTGATCGAAGCACATTTGTTCCTTGTGTTGAAAAGCTCTTGCAACTTGATTCGACACCAATATGGCTACCGGCTATTACAAAACACAATAACTGCCCTTCATAGAATCCAAAGCAAAGGATTATATGAAACAAAAACACCCCTGTAGTACCAAAATAATCCAAGTTGCTATTGGCCTATCAAAAGGATTTCACCTAGTTAAGCACTTCGCTGCACTTTTACATGATATCTTAAATACAAATCTGCTAGGTTTAATAAATTGATGGTTTTGCAACTACGTTATCGGTCGCTAAATATTTGTTGAATTTCGTATTCCAACTTAAAAGCAAATATAACAGTTCACCAAGAAGTCCCCTATTACCATAATTATTCAAGTTATACCTAAGCATAAAACGAAATAACCATCACGTCATATGGAAACGATTCCACGATACTTGCAACAGGACGCGATACGAAAAGTCTCACCAATAACCTGAACACCTACCTAATTTTGAATGGTTTAGAAGCTGAAACTAACCACATAAAAAGTTGACTTCTATACCTTTTGGCCACATAATCGATCATAATGAATACAACACTAAACATCTCCAATGACAACATGCTTATTCTTACGGTCCAAAATCAGAAACTGTTTAGGATTACAATTGATCTATTATTCGAATTCAATGCTAACTGCACATGTGAACTCAAAATTGAAAAACCAAAATAATGCCTTGAAAGCACTAGCTGGAAGTGGAGTCATGGAGTAATTATAAAAATCACAACTTACAAAGGCATTGGATTACTCATTTTAAACTACGCAGCTCCTGTATGTTCTCCTGAAGTCACCAACACTCATTGGGATACGATACCAACCACACAAAATACCGTCTTGCGAATCGCAACTGCATGTCATTTGATGGCTCACAAAGGCCACCTGGCCACCAACAGACTCCACACTAAAGTTGTTGAAGATACCATAAGGAACTTCGCACTACATGCAGTCCTGAATTGAAAGCCACTGCAAATTTTTGACAAAGAAAATTACCTGCCGCGCAGCGCCAGATACACTCTAGCTCATTTAAGATACCGTTGGTCACGAATCGTAAATCATAACATGAACTGAATTAATCCTGCAATTGTTGTTAAGTTTCGCGTCTATGAGACCGCGAAAACAGTCATAATCCTGGCTAGTTGACAAGTAATCAGGATCTCCTATATTCTCAATGTTATAAACTTTACTGATATTATCACGGTATATCAATGTATTTCACATGTAGGGGGCTGTTGTTCTCTCTTGATATTTTTTTTTAGCAAAAAGTGTGGTGTAGTAGGAATTATAATAAGTGTCAGAACAACACATAGAAACCTTTTAAAACCTAGGTCCCATAACAACAGCGTTCTGAGATGTTGCACGATTTTTTTTAAATAATTGTGGATTAAAGGCGTTCGAGGCCATTGATTCAGGCAAATGATTCTATTTGTACGCTGTTTGCACAAACCGATTGCCGAGTAAAAATGTTTTTGATTTCAGGTGGTGGTTCCGATATTTTTCAAAAAAGTGCGACGATGTTGTAAGGAATCAAGATTTGATGTTAAATTTCGATCACCCACAATTTTCGCTTTTGAACATGTATTTAGGACGAAATAATTCACTTTGGCGTATTACACAATATTTTAACAAAAAATATGCCTACTAGTGAAAAAAGGATCGTATCGGTTTCAAAAGTTAAAAAACAACAAATATTCTTGCCCAGTGCCCTCTTTCATCACAACTTTAGATTTTATTTTTTCATAAAAACATTTATGTGATTTCTTTCAGACAGTTGAAAGTGAGATTATTCATTATTGTTAGATAAATTGACATAAATTGTTTATAATTAAACTCTTTTCATTATCATGTTTATGAATTTGTTATAATTTTTGGAATACAGTGTTTCGAATACGGAACAACAACAACTGTTGTTATAATATTTTTTTTCGTTGTTTTAATGCATAAATTCATTAGTTCACTGAATTGGGGCGAGCTTTGATTTTTCTTCGTCGGTATCGCTGCATCTTAGGACTTGAATTGAAAAGTATGTCAGAGATTTTAACGCGTATTCGGACTACATTAGTTTTTAAAACAGTATGGTAGATATGGTACGTCAAATAATCAACATTTTAACACGCAAATTTACGCCTTTGAGCACATAAGTTTGAACTAAGCTTTCATTTTATTTAGTGGCTGGGTGTCCAAACAAACAACGATAATCGGCTATGCAGACAACATTGCCATAGATGTTGTAGTAAAAAACCTCACGAATATTATTGCCAACTGTATTCAGACCATAATCAGCGTTAGAGTATGGCTGAATAATACAGGACTAGACTTAGCCGATCAGAAAACGGAAGTTAAACTAATAAGTAAACGAAAAGTTGTGGAAAGTATCGATACCCAGGTTGATGAACATACCATAACATTTGACCAGCACCAGGAGTATCTTGGAGTCATTCTACCACAGACTCAACCACCTGATGTTCGCTGATGATGAAGAAGATTCTCGGTATAGTGTTAGCACATCAATATAAATGAATAACCCATATGTCCCTCAGCGGTGAAAACTAAGTAAATATTACAAATTTTTTTGTGAGTTTACCAAAAATATTGTAGATTACAAAAAAAATTATTTGAAAAAACAAAAAATTTAATTTACAAATTCTTTTTGGAATTGAAGGAAACAAATTGTAGTTTTATCTAAAAATTTTGTGAGCTGTATATTTATAAAAATTTTGTAAAAGTTTCCTTTATTTTTTGGAGTGTATGCTGCGCTTTCCGGACAATGTCTGATGAGGCCGTAAATATTATTACGAGTAGGATGTCGATCGATTTTACAGCAAAATGCTCTGCATATAGCAACACAGAGTGGTAGTGGTCAAACAGCACGAGAAGACTTCATCAAAGATCATTGATGTAAAAGCAACAACAAGAAAACACGGTGATATCAACCATTACTTGACGCAGATGATCTAGGCCATAAGAAAACAATTGCAAATTTTTGTGAAAAAATGTCTAAAAAACGACATTTTTCAATTGAATTTAGTTATTTGCAAATAATTGTTTATAACATAATTGACCCTTCTATCTTGTAGCTGAAACCTCAACGAAAAAAATAAGCTTCAGAACGTTTCATTCGGCCTGATAGTTTTTGCACAATTCCATTTTGCACTTAATGCCTTAAAAAAAGTTGTTAACTTTGGGCAGGCCGCAAGGTCTGAGTTTTCATCCGATCGCAATCTGCTTGACAGGAATCGAAAGGGTGTAGTGTCAGCTTTAAATAACAATTTTGTTGCCTATACCCATATTCAATATTAACAACAATTACAGTGGTTTGAAGAAACTGCGAAAATTTCTTAGTTGCAAAAATGAATTTCTCAACGAATTTTCCACTTAACGAGATGCGGTTTGCAAGCAGATTGCGATTATGTTATAAACAATTATTTGCAAATAACTAAATTCAATTGAAAAATATCGATTTTGCAATTTGCAACAAAACAAATTTTTTTTTGTTTTTTTTTTATTTTAAGTTATAGAAAAACATTTAAGGAACAAAAAGGTTCTATGGCACCAGTATCCTAAAGTGCACCATTTACGAGTTATATCGCTTACAAGGAAGCAAAAAAGTTCCAGCACACTTAGTTGAATAACTCCAGTCCCCAGGTGCCGGGCGAGTGGACTCGGCATGTCCATTATGTGAGTACCCACCCCAGAGATTAAAAATATTTCTGACCTGCTACCGACAACAACTTACACGTACAATCCGTAATTCTATTGGTCTACAATCTTATTCCATAATAAAAATAATCAGCACTAGAAAGGCTTACCAATAGAAAATACGAATGATATAATTTCAAAACATTAAAGAATTTCTGAGACATATTCTAATATTATCTATATATCTTCAATTCAATTGCTTATTGCTTATTCATTTATTTATAAAAACCAGAGATGGAAACCAAAGTTTTTTCTCAGTGGGCTCGGTTTTGGTTAGAGTTTGTATCCCGGGATTTCTCGGGCTGGAATTCCCGGGAAATTAGCTATTTTATCTAATCCCGATTCCCGGGCTTTTAATTAATTTCCCGGGAAATCCAGTATAGTTTAGTTATAATTAAATAAAAGTGATCTATAAAGTTTGGCGTATAATCAATTATTTTTTCCGGTAATACAAAATTGTCTCCTAGAATTCTTCACCACAAACTATCTAAGAAGATTCACAGGAGACTGAAACTTGACAACACGGTAGAAATGTCAGAGAGATCGAATCTTAGCATGGTCATAAAAAGAAGTCCGAAGAAGATCATGAACAAAAGTGGATACATGATCACGAGGCTTTAAATTATAAACAAACTTGGTAGCATATAATTAAAGACTCTCCGCAGAATCGTAAAGGTATCGTCTGTTGTCAATAAGGGCCAATATTAGTGACAGTACTAGCTGCCTTTTATGTGCAGGGGTAAGTAGCAATTGACACTACGAAGCCTTCGCAAGAATACCAAACAGTTAACATGAGGTTTCCAGTTTAACTTATCGTCAAAAATAACTCCAAGATTTTTGGGATGGGATGAGAAGGCTATTGCATCACTTCTGAATAGATAAGCTGCTTGTAACTGCTTCAGAGTAAGAGTTGTACAACATAGCAGGGTTGGGGATATTACTTTTTCTTAGGCCCCAAGACTTTTTTTATTTGATAGAGAATCACTCACTGAAGCGAATAAAGCCAAAACGAGTTGTATCGGAGCCCCGGGGTCCAAGATGCAGGCCTTTGAAAAAAGCAAAATCCATACAAAATTGCACTGGTTTTGACAAACATTTTTTATTTTTTACTTATTTTTGCTTTATTTCCTATGTGCTTATAAGATAAACGATCAAAACTGTCCCTTTTACAAAATTTTCTTAATTTACGATAAAAATAATAAAAAAAAATCCACTCGGGCCTTAGTTAAAGTAATCTTGCCGCAGGGTTTAAGGGAAGCCGATTTTCAAGGACCCATACCAGAATAGACTTGAGGTCACAATCAAATCAAACGCAACTGCAGTGTAAATATCATAATATCTAGATAAAATTTGATAGAAACTTCCTAAAAAACTCCCAAAAACGATTGACCACCACTGATATATTATAAGCAGTCTGTCAACAATCGTTTTTCCAAAATAATCAGTTTATTTTTATGGAAATTACATTTATTTTCACATAAATATCAATGATTTATTTTGTATACACTTCAATTTTAAAACGAAGATAAAAGCAAAAAGTTTAATGGTCTAGTTAAATGAAAAAAAAAATCTGTTGTTTCATTTGTAAGCAAACTTATTTCAATTTTTGGTACAGTTTTCGAAATATGGACTACAATTTTGGAAGGTAGCCCCATAATTAAATGATAAAAATTTATATCTTTATACTATTATAAAATAAACGGTCTGTTTTCATTTACAGGGTAAACATATTTTTTGGTTCTAATACATATCACGTTCACGTAAAGTGAAATTTACATATAGTACTGATTATTATTTAATTATTATGGAAATGGGGTTCATTTTCTCACAAATCTACATTACCTTTCCCAGCAATTTATAAATATTTTTCCATCTGCTTCGCAATACATGTATACATTTTTTGTTTACATATAAAAAAGTCAAAACAAAAATATGTAAATAATTGATAAATAAAATTCATTTACTTACTTCATAAAATTATTATAAATTTATTTTCAATACTGATAACATAACACTTGTTTAATAAATAAATTTTATTTCTTGAATGTAAAACATATTTCGTTTACATATTTTAATAGATTCAATTGAGGTTTTGACATTTTGTATTAAAAACTGAACGCGTTTAATGTCGAAATAAAAAATGTATACATAAGATCGATAATGTAGTTTATTATTTAAAAAAAGTTTTTTCGTTAGATAAATAAAATTTTTATTATAAATAAAATTTAAACATTTTAACTAGTTATTCAGTTTTATATTTTTGGCGATATTTAGCAAATCCAATTTTAAGTAAATTACGATTCTCATAACACCATGTCAATATTGTTAGCAACGTGCATATAACTCCGACTAATAGATGCAATAAAATTGAATTTTTTAATATACGTTTTTCTGAAACTTTACATATGACTCCCATTATACATAGAACAATTAAAAATATTTTACTTGGAAATAATCCGTTTAAGGGATTTATGAATAATGATTTAAAATGTCTTTTTATATAATACAAACTGTAGGATATTCTGAATAACATATTACAACAATTAGCTAATATAAAACCGACTGGACCTAGAAAATTAGTTAATTGGTATGATAACATTAAAAAAGTAACAGAAAAAATGGCCATATAGTAATTATACGAATCAATTTGTTTGCTGGTATTCGTTGCAAACATGTATCCCTCTGTAACACCATTAATGGCTAAAAGTACAATAGCTAAGCAATGCCATCGTAGTAGTATTTCGGGTAATCCCCCTTCGACAAAATCAGCTCCTCCATACAACAGCAATAATGTTCCTGCATAACTTTGTCCAAAAACAAACGCAATAAGACCAATTGATGTCACAGTTTTACATATATTCGTTAAAACTTCTCCCGCTTCGATCACCTTCCCTTTCTCCTGATCCTTTAATTCTAAATCTCTAGCTATTGTTTGAGTAAAGTAAAAATAGCTACTATCCTCAATCGGACGAAATATAAATCGTGCTGCAAGACTACCCATATTATTCACAACATCATAGGTCGCTTGTTCACTAAACGATAAAACCGGAGACACAGACATGACATACTTCTCACCTTCGGTTAATATTTGCTTAACAACACCTTGTTTGACAAAACTTAATACTAAAACTTGTAAATAGGAATTAAATCTACTTTGATCATTTTGTAATACATTTGGAATAAATTCTTTAATTGAGTTAAATGGAAAATCGTTCATATTCTTGTAATACGAACCATATTTTTGGATTATTTTCGTTTCATTATTTTCATTTAATTTTAATTCTTTCCGATATAATTTTAAATTTTTTATATAATAATAAAAAAATAAATAATTTCCTAATACAATTGTTGTTGCGCTTGAAAATTGTGCAATACCAAATGCATAAATTGCGATGTTCTTATTCATTAAAACCAGACATATGAAAATAACCGACCGTACAAATATGTGTAATGTATCAAGAACTATTTTCAATTTAACAAAACAAAATACTTGACCAACAAATGCTGGAGCTTCGGCGCACATTTCTAATATACATGAGATCACCATAACATAACAACTAAATTTGTATTGTTTAGCATAGATTTCATCGACTGGTGTTAGAAAGTTAAGCCAAATATATGCACATGGAATGGAGAGGATAATGCAGATTGGTGCTCTGTAAAGGATACACATAAAAATAAAACAAGGAATAAATAAATTCAGAGTTTAAACTATTTCAACATTAGAATATAAAACCAAATACATACGTTATCCACATTTGATTGATTAATTGGGGCCATGTCGATTTATTTTTCTGTTGTGTTGTTGAACTTAACGAAGCTCTATTGATCGCTTCTTTCGATAAAAACAACAATGTACTCTCTAATAATAAAAGACGTACATTCATAATTCCTAATACATCCCGTCCAACTTTTCTTACAATAAATGCATTAATTGCAAATGTTATACAACGGCAAAATATCTAAATAAATAAAAGTGAGAAAACATTTTAATTTAAAATTAAATAAGATTAACTTTTCTTTTAAAACTTATAATTTATCTTTCGGTTGACAGTTGCAAATTTTGTGATAATACCCATACCGGCAGAATATAAATTTAAAGAATTTCTAATTATTCTATAATATTAAAATGTTATACCGAATTTGTATGCCAAATGATATCATTCAAATAATTAATTGTTTTAGCTTAAAAATAGATGCAATTTTGTCTAAAATTATATGAAATAAGTTAGCCCAAATTACTGACCTGAAAAATAATACTAAAAGATGCGTTTTGTAAACTACTTTTTAATATATTTCGTGCCATAATTGTTTAATATTTTGTAGTCGATTTACATATAGTTTAATATTACACGTTTATTTCATGGTTAATGATAATGACACGTTTGAATAAGTACTATAGTTAAGATAATTTTAATTGCATTGTAGTTTGATTAAATTTTTTTCTGAAGGAAAAATAAATAATTACTTTAGAACAGCTGATTATATTAAAATGTCAAATTTATGATAGCTTTTTTATACAGCATTGTGAAGCTAGATACAATTCAAAGTCGATTGGATAATCGCAATTTGAAATTAATTTTATTTTCAAAAAGATAGATTCAGTGTATTAATCATTTCTTTTTTGATTAAACAAACAAACAAATAAACAAAATCAAATTCAAAATCATTTTCGTTTTAAAACAGTAGTTTCTAGCAGTTGTACGCCAACGCCGCTACACAATTTTGTGTTGACATATAAAACTAAATTATTGAGCTTTTTCAGATGCTCGAATTTTTACGTATTTCCAATCCTAACGATAGTAAAAAATCGTTCTTTGCTAATATTTTTTTAATAAAAAAAACTATAAAATAAGAAAATTGAATTAAATTAGTGAATGTACTTAGAAGTAATTTTATTTCCTTCCAAACAAACAAATGGAGTAATTTAATTTAAGTGTTTTATTGTATATGTATTGTGAATAATATTTGGGACAAATAAATTAAACTTTACACGCATACCGACAAAAGTAGGAAAACACAATATGGATAAAAGAAAATTATCGTAAGTAAAAAATATATATTATATGTTTTTTTTTGATTCTTCTAAGGAATCAGCCAGGTGGCTTTATATATTATTTACAAATTAATTCAGATGTTGAATTTTGTGTGGAGGTTATATTTTTTCTGCTATATTCATCTTCTTAATCATCATAATCGTCCGTCATTATTAATGATTGTGTAGTATTGATTTTTTTGTGTGTTTATAATTTTAAATTATATATTAATTTTAAAACAATATTTTTAAGGATCTATTGCATCGTATTTCTATAATGATTTAGAATTGGCTTAATGATGATTAAGGATCAATTTAAGCTTTATTTTATATTAATTTTGCACAGTGTAAAGGCGGAGTCGCCCTTGAAAATGTTCCAAAATAGTTTTTAGTATATCCTTATTTAAATTGGGTTACCCATATCAATTGACCAACATTCAGAAATATAGTTGTTCTTGGGTACAATTAAATTTTATTTCAGTTCAAATAATTAAAAGTAAACAAAATTATGGTTTTAGGCATGTGGAATTATTGGACTTGTTCCCCTTTTGTTTGAAACTGCATCATCGATTGAAGATAAATTCATGCTGTTTTAAAATCTTGATTAAGATGTAACTGATTATTTCTTTTGTGTTATTTGCCTGTGCAATGAATTTATTTTAAAAAAACTTTAAGTGCAATGATGATTTAAACTTTGATAAAATATGTAATATAAATAAAATAAAATCCAATTAATCGTTGCTTATCAATTTATCAGTCAATAAATTCCAGTTCTAATTCAAAATGAATGTAGCATTACATTAAAATATAATTAGTTCATACACGGTTTAAATTCTGGGTATGAATTTCCGAAATGACGAATAAAACGAATTAAAAAAATTATTAGTTGTACTTCACAATATAAAGAATAATAAAAGAAAAGAATATATGTACAAACAATGATTTGTATTCATTCTGAAAAATGAATTCTTTTATAATTTAGATAACTGATTTAACAACTAAAAAGCAAACCTTAATAACAAAAAACGATTTGCTGTTTTTTACTAGAAGAACCAATACTATTATATTCTGCCTAGATGATAAAGCGGTATTCATTTGCTAGGAGGCAAACTAATACTACTGAATGTAAAGTTTCTATAAAATAAACCCTTAATAACTATGCATGTTATTATACCAGCGCTTGGCACTCGTTTTTTTCCTTTATCTCCATTTTAGGAGCATAGGGCGTCTACTAGACTGGACCATCTAACTCTGTTGGGGGCAATCGCTTTCAGTTCACCCCATGTCTTGCCAATTTGTTTTGCTTCAGCTAGCACCGTTTTCTTTCATGTCATGGGTGGTCTTTCAACTCTCCTTTTACCTTGCGGATTCCACTCTAGGGACATCCTTGTTATATCTTCAGCTGATTTTCTCAGTGTATGTCCTATCCATCTCCATTTTCTTTGTTTTATCTCGGTCTCGATGTGTTTAACTGCTCTGTCTGCCGTAGAAGTTCCTGGTTACTGGTGGTGTTCGGCCAGAAGCATTTGATCAGTCTTCTCAGGCATTTGTTCACAAACACCTGTAGTTGATTTGTGATCTTTCTTGTATGTTTCCACGTTTCACACCCATACAGCAGTACTGACTTGACACATGTATTGAACATTCGTAGCTTTGTCTTTCTTGACAGGACGGATGCATTCCCGATCTTGTGAAGCATATTGAACGTATTTCTGGCTTTGTTAATACGCTGACTGATGTCTCCTTCAGTCCCGCCTTTTTTTGCTACAGTACAACCAAGGTACACAAATTTGTCAACTTCATCCACTTATGTATTGTTGATGGTAATCGGTGTTATCGTTTTGGTGTTCAGTCTCATAGCCTTTGTTTTTCTGATATTAATGTTGAGACCGACTTCATGTGCAAGGGTTGTTAGCTTCTGTATTTTCTGCTACATGTCCGTATGTGTGTGTGTGAGTAGACAGATGTCATCTGCGTAGTCTAGATCATTGAGCCGTCTTGTTGTGTTCCATTGGATTCCATTTGGACTTGCATCATCGAGCTTTCTCATGATACTATCTAGTACTATTAGGAATAGTAGCGGAGCACGCGGTTACTAATCTGAAACTACTACTGACCAGCAATTTTGTATGGTTTGTAGTCAAGGCCGTTTTTTATAGGAGGTTCTCGAGACTGAGCTATTCAAGTTTAAGTAGGACTGCGATCTAAAGCTCAATTGTGCTTAACCTTGATATACAATAAATGATGTCATTGTAGGATGTGTAATGTAATCGAATCCGAGTTCCTTAAAATTGTTAATGAACTCGTATAGTCAAGACCTTACAAATTAAACCTTTTATATCATTTTTTGTTAAATCGTCGTACACTCATTGGGCTGTCATTTAAATTTCAGCTTTGCCCTTGTCCATGGCGGAACAAATGATATGTTTGGTTCACGTTGCTATCATTTTTTATTCCCAAAGCTATAAGGGTAAGAAACCCACACCCAGCTACGTACGCAAGGGTGGTTAGGAAGGGGTTTGAACCGCCCCATGTTGCTGTCATCAAACGGTTAAAAAATTATGTTAATATACGCTTACATTGAATTTACATTCTTATGATAAAACAAAAAAATGATGAACCTTAAAACCACTTAGAGGTTTCAGGAAAAAATTCAACTTCGAATCCGAAAATTAAGAACGAAATAATTAGTGCCTACAGCAAAATTGTTGTTCGCTCAATTGTTGCCAAATTAAATTCTGTAAAATTATTTTCTGCTTTAACTGATTAGACTGACATAGCTAGCAATTAGCATAGAACAAATTTCATTGTGCTGCCAATATAATAAAGCGGACACATTTAACATAAGAGATGACTATCTGCGGTTTATACCTGTTACTGACAAGAGTTTTGCAAATATTTTAATAGAGAGTATTCGAAATTTGGGCATTGGTTCGCAATTCATAGTTGGTTACCCTATGATGAAGCTTCGGCAATGAGTGGTCGTTTTCAGAGGGCTTTTTCAAGATGGCGATTGAGTAAAAGTGAATATCACGACTCGTTGAAAATAATCAAAATTAATTTCTTCTAATATTCAATGCTCAGATATTAATCTGCTGGTGTAATAAATCAAAATTTAACCATACAATTAAAAGTTGTTGTGAATATATTGTAAAATTCAGTTTTCTGTTTTTGTATAACAGTTGGGTCCAGTTTCATTATAAATAGTCATCAAATATTCTGTTACTACAAATAAAATTTTTTATTGTTTTTTTTCTTAAAAACGGATCCACCAATTTCAATAAAGTTCGCTACTATATACCACAAAAACAACTTTCTACATCGTTACCTTAAAATTGCAAAATCATTAATGTTGGAACGTATTAAAGAGTTTCATGGAAAAACTAGAGCATACATACAGCCAAATCTTACTCGAGAATACTATCACGTCGACAAACTAGCTTTGTCATTAAAAAATTGGTTAATTAAACCAAAATAATCAGAGTGAGAGTATTTGTAAAACTCGCAAATGCTTGTTTGTTGATCGAAAGCGGTGATCGAAATCACTGAATCGTAAAATTTCACATTGGTCGTGATATTGTGGAGTCTATAAATTATTATTGTTTAAGCGAATTCGAAGTTTCATTACTAGAAATTTAGAGTTTAGTTGAATAAGTTTATACTTGAATTAAGAACGGTACTTATTAATTTTTTTTCTTCTATTTATATGTATATTATATTTTTGTTTAAAATCATTTTAGGTTACCGGTATTTGAGGGGTGCTGCTTTTGTTGTGACTTGAATTTCTTGGTCTTGACTACAAAATAAATATAAAAAATAAAGTTTTAAAAGCTTCTTTTAAATCCAAAGGAAATGTTTTTAATGTTGCGCATCTAAATCTAGGAAGTTTAGTCTCTGAGGTCTTTGATGAGTTGAAAAGGATCTTAGTTGATGTTCCGCTAAATTTGATTGCAATTTCTGAATCTTGGTTAAAGGACAAACATAGTGATCTAATGGTTTCTATTCCGGGGTATAAATTGGTTAGAAAGGATAGAGTTGGTTGACGTTCGTTTGGGGTGGCCTTTTACATTGAGAAGCACATTAAATTTAAAATCATAAAAAAAAAATAAGCCAACACCTGAGTTCAATACGCTTTTCATTGAAATCAATAATAGCAATAATAGCTAAGATAAAATTTATAAGTAAAATGAGGAGATTCATTAAATCTGTTTCTACTAAATATGAAGATATTTTAATTCTTGGTGATTTCAACCAAAATTTGCTATCCAATGAGTCACATGTACGCAAGTTTCTAGGTTTTATTAACTCCTTTGGTATTATTCCTGTATCAACAGAACCAACAAATTTTGTTGACAGCAGCTGTATGTGTATTGATCTTCGGTTAACTAGATGTATTTCAAAGGTAGGTTTTTTCACGCAGCTGTCGGTACTTGGTTTATTCACTAGCCATGATATGATCTTTGGATCCTATAACTATAGGATTACGCAGGATCCTTCCGTTGAGTATATTTATCGGCGATGTCTAGAATTTATTGATACTAATCTCAAATGTGTTACTTCGGGAAGCGCAATTGCTTGATTGGTATCAAATCTTTTATTTAGTCGAAATAGATAATAATGTGGAACTTTTCAATAATTTAATTTTGAGTCTGCTTAACCGCTTCTCACCTCTGCGAAAACATAAATTAAAGAGTTTAGATGATTCATGGTTTGATTCTGAATTATTGGAACACAAAAATGTACGTGATTTTCTCCATGAATGCTGAAAAAGAGATAAATCACAAGAAAACTGGAAACGTTTTTCTAAATATAGAAACCAAGTTAATGAAATGATAAGCAAAGCTAAATTTAACCATTTTAAAAAGGTTTTCAATGTCGATTAGCCTCCCCAAAGTTTATGGAATAACTTTAACAAATTTGGACTAACCAACTACAGTCCTACTATAGACACTAATATTACTCCTTCTGAATTTCGATCGCATTTCTCTTCGTGCAACATGCCATCGTCTACTAAATTTGATACTAGCGAAATAGTGTCTCAAGATTATTCATTTTATTTTGATACGGTTTCAGAAACTGATATGGCCAAGTTTGCTTACGAAGTTAACTCAAATGCTTCTGGTATTGATGAAATACCTATTCGCTTCATATTGTTGTTGCTTCCTGTTATTTCTAAGTGTCTTGCTCACATTTAAATATGTCTTATTTTCCTAAGAAAATCAATGGAATAAAGTTAAATCCTGTCAAATCTCAAGCAATTCTTGTTGCTGGAAATAAGAACTATATAAGAAATCTTACCGTGGTCATTCTAATAATTGATGACCAGCCTCTTAAACTGGTAGATAGGTTTAGAAATCTTGGGTTGCCAAATATATTAGGTTATGTATTGGAAGATCATATTTTTTTAATAGCAATTTATAAGTACATTTTGCATTATGAGATTATTTTGGATAAATTCCTTTTTTTGTGCATTTTTGAATTTTTAATTCAAACACTTTAGGTGTGGAAAAGTGTTGAGGGCCACAACAGTTTATGCAGCAGTTTGATGCAGTTTGATATCCCTACATTAAGGATTAAAAAAAGAAATTGTAGCCGATTTTATGTATAGTATGCAAAATTAGATTTGTTTGATTCGAAATCAAACAAATTGTAATAAGGTTGTCAACCTTACTTGTATATGATTTGAAATAAATAAAAACAAAAAGACTGTATGTTCATGTTTTGCAATTTCTGATACCTGCTATTTTTTATTTATTCGAAATTGTATGGGATCTCTCCAAAGTGTATAAAATTTTTCAACACACCAAAATGCCAAGCAGTTCTAACAGATTCAATTTATGAGTGTTCAGTAGCACATCTTAAAAATTGTATTCAACCAAATGGGTTCAACGTCATGAGTAAGTGTTATGTCGCGTTCTTTGGCAAAAAAAATTGATCTGAGATCAAAAAAATTAGCTGTCAGTTTGTGTTCTTTGGCAAAAAAAGATTGATTTTTTTTTTATCTAGATCAAGTTTCAAAAATCTAGATTTTTTGGTAGATTTTACAAATACATTGAAATATTATTTTTATTTGTCAAATTCGGTACCCGGCTAATTCATCGCAAGCAATTCATCGCAAGCAATTCGTCGCAAAGCAATTCATCGCAAAGCAATTCATCGCAAAGCAATTCATCGCAAAGAAATTCATCGCAAAGCAATTCATCGCAAAGCAATTCATCGCAAAGCAATTCATCGCAAAGAAATTCATCGCAAAGCAATTCATCGCAAAGCAATTCATCGCAAAGCAATTCATCGCAAGCAATTCGTCGCAAGCAATTCATCGCAAAGCAATTCATCGCAAAGCAATTCATCGCAAAGCAGTTCATCGCAAGCGTATAACAAAATGTGTTAATAAAATTTAATATTCCCGCTCTTGGCGTTACCCAGAACCAACTACGAGGAAGTGGCGAGATAAATGGTTCCACATTTTTTTTTATATTTTTTTTTATATTTTTTTTTTGATTTTTATATTTTTTTTACATATATTTAATTTTTTATATTTTTTTTTTTGGTTCTTTTTTGTGAATTTTTTTGGGTTTTTGTTTGTTTTTTTGTAATTTTATTTGTGTATTTTTTGTTTGTTTTTGTTTAATAATTAATAAAACATTAAATTAGTTATGTTGTGAATTATAAAATAAGTAAGAAGGAAAAATACAATTAAAGAATAGAAAAAAAATGGAATCATGAATTATATTTTATGTACTAAATTAAATAGCACCAATATCAAAATTGTGAGCTATACTTCGCAGATAACTAATTGGAGGCATAGTTTCAAAATTTTTTACTGCTGCTGCATTACGTACGTATAAATCTTTATATTTTTTTTTGGAGGCTCACTTGAAGCACCGCGAGAAGCTGTTCACGCTGTAATTCATTTTTAGCCTGTTCGCTGTGCATGGTCTTAAAAAATTGCCATATATTTGGATTATCTACTTTAATCATTTGCCTAAATCCATTATTCCAGCCTTCGCACCGATTATTTGTTTTATCACCTGCAATTTTCGCTTCCTGATAACAGTTCCAATCTTTAATTTGAAATCTGGGAAGACGCCTTGCACCTCTAATATTTATACGACCTATGTAGGTGTCTTCAAAATAATCTACTATAGCAATAGCACTCTCAGGAACTGTGTTTGATTGTACCAATATATCAAAATATTCAATACAAATTATTGCGTTTTCGCCTTTCTTCGAAGCGAAAACAAATTATTGCGATGAACTATTTTGCGATGAATTGCGTTGCGATGAATTGCTTGCGATGAATTGCTTGCGACGAATTGCTTGCGATGAATTGCTTTGCGATGAATTGCTTTGCGATGAATTGATTTGCGATGAATTGCTGTGCGATGAATTGCTTGCGACGAATTGCTTGCGATAAATTGCTTGCGACGAATTAGCCGGGAATCGTCAAATTCATGTAAACAAAAAAAGCCCGCCATTTTAATTATTATTATTATTTTGTTTAAAAATAGTTTATTATTATTTAAAATATTTAAATTACTAATTAATAATAAAGTTATTACAAATAAAATGATAAAACGTAAAATCTGTCATTTTCAAATGTAAACATAACCAAACATATCAACTGTTAGAACAAAAAGTCAAAACAATTTACTACTACATTTACAAAAAGTAGATTGATTTATTTTATGTTGTTCGTTGGCAAGTAAATAAATCAATGTTTTTTCGATCAAGCCAAAGAACGCGACATTAGTATTTTTAGAATTTCAAAAAAAAAAATTATAGCTGCAATGGAAACAGTTTCTGAGTGAAACGATACCTTCTTCTGCAGCGATTCGACTATTATGTGTTCAATCAATCTTTAGGAGTACAGAATTTTAAGTATCGCTACATGTCATCCCAAAATATTTGCTATAACACTGCCGCATAGCAAACAGCAACAAACAGTCAATTTAGATTTAGCTACTGCAATAGGATTAACTGAAAATGTTGGAAGTTTGAAAATGTTGGAAGCACGAATACTTTTAGTAAAATAAACCATTATTACTAACTGCAACGAATATGAAAGAATCGGTGAACTAACTGCAACGCATATGAAGTTATGGTGGCACTATATTTTAACCACTCTAAATTTGACAAAAAATTCTCATGCTGTACTCAAAGCGCTTTGAATTGAATTTTGAGAATTTTGAATTCAATTTGAATTTTAATTCATTACATGGCAAAAGCAGTTTTTGTTGAATTTGTAATATTTGTAATATTTTTAAATTTTGATCTAAGGGTATGACAACCCCGCGTAGTCCAGTCGATCCTATTGACAATTAACATATGTCCTATTAACATTGACATAACGTGAGATATCACATATGAACCACTGATAGTCAATTTGATACATTAGGGGTGCTGGCGGATAAACTCTGTTCAGTCAACGGTTCTACCATCAAACTTAGCTTTGGAATGTCCTTGATAACTTGAGCGATAACTAAACAGACTGTAGGTGAAATTTTTCATATAGTTTGAAAAGGATATTAGTTTCTAAAAAGTATATTAGTTTAGTGAATTAACTAGTGAACTTACTAGTTAGTAAGTTACTTTAGTGAATAAATACTTTAGTGAATTAATTTTTCAACTGGTTACTCTGGAGGGTTCTTGGTTAATTAAAAACACAGAAATTAATGTTGTTTTTTCTACAATTTAATTTTTATTCATCCTTTACAAATATTCGAGCACCTTAAATAGTTTTGTATATTCATATCGTATTTATTATATCAATTATGTATCTTATTTATGATCAATGTTTAAATTATATCAATTAAGTACTATAGCTTTAACAGTTTTAGTTTTATAACCTTAACCACTAACTTTTTTTAAAATTGTTTTCTTTTTTTTCCTTGTTATATTATATGATTAAGATCCAAAATTTTAATTTCACATTCATGTTATATATTTGTTATATTTGTTATATGTTTCCATATAACTCTTTTTATTTTCAAACTACTTATAACTAGAGATGTGACGATATTTATGTAGCAGCTACTTTTTCACTGTTACTCAAAAGTAGCAATCACTGCCTGTTACTAAATATTTAAAGTAACAGTTCCTATTATTTTGTTCGCAATTTTTGAAAATAAAATTCAAATAGCTATTTACTTTAGTATTTTTTTCTTTTAAAGAAAAAATACAACAAGAACAGGAAAATAAAATCACTTTGATTTCTAAAAGTAACAGTTCCTATTATTTTGTCGCTGTGATTTAGACTGTTACCTGCTACTTTAGTATTTTTTTCTTTTTATATAAAAATACGAACAATAGGAAAATAAAAAAATCGCTGTGATTTTTTTTGATATCACTAAAAACATTGATATTTAAGTAGCAGTGATTTTTTGTTTCTTGTTCGTATTTTTTTATTTGAAAGGAAAAAAAATTGTATTTGAATTAGTATATATTTAAATTAATAGAATGATCAAATTAAAAATACATTGAATGTGCATTGAATGAACTTTATTTTCTTAAAAGATATTTATTACATACAAAAACGTTATTTGATAATATACATACTTGACTTTGGACTTTTTTCTTTATTTTTTAAAAATCACACCTGTTACTAAAAACTCGCTGTTATTTTTCACAGTGATTTGAAAGTAGCAGTAACAGTTTGTAACAGTGACTGAAAAGTAGCAGTTTTGCCCATCTCTACTTATAACAATAAACAATACAGTTAACACTTAACATTGGTCTTTTTTTATGTGCGTATTTGATTATTTATTGTAACTAGGAATCGCCCAGTGGCCGAAATTCGGCCATTGTAAATAGAAATAGTTAAAAGACCTCAGAACAAAATAGCTACAACATATTATTTCAGAGTTTGATTAATTGATATAATTGATTTTGAATTGCCTACTTATCTACTACTCAAGACCTTTCCAACGATATACATATTGCCACACTTTTGATGGAGAAAATATTTTAGAATTGTACCATAAAAATATTGCTTACGTATTTATATATAGATTATATTTTGAATTGTGAAACAAATAACTTGAAAAAAAAAAACAAAATAACCGATCAAAAAACTCAAAAAACACAATTATCACATTTTTGCCATTTTTTCTGAAAAAATCGTCAAAATTCAAAAAAAAAGTATTTTTCAACACATCTACTACTCAAGACCTTTCCTACAATATACATATTGCCATTTGCCACACTTTTGATGGAGCAAATATTTTAAAATTGTACCGCAAAAATTATGCTATATATAGATTAATTATTACTTATAGTTAAAGTGAAACGCACAAAATACCACACTACCAGAACAAAAACCTTACAAAAAACTACTAACTAAACCGATATTATAGACTATTCGGTACCGACACAAAAGTATTAAAAATCCGAAACTCGAACACTATTATACCTACACAAAAAACTCAAAACATTGCTATCTATTGAGGAATCCAAGTGAAACATCTATACACTTCAGAATTCCTGGCTCGACAGGAGTTTTATTAAAAAAAAAATTAATTAAAAAATATAATAAAATTTGTATATGATTGGTTTCCAAATTACAATCAAAGAAAATTCAATTTACTTATACACCAAGATTAATGAAACTTAATATCAACACATTAATTAGTTTAACATAATTCATGTGTCGTCAATTAGGTTATTTATTTACCTTAGACCTTAGTTTTGTGTTATATATTTGTAATATAATGCAATGCAAAATTTACTTCCATCAAATTTTATCGATTGTAGAATGTCAACCAATTTTTATTAAACAAATAGTTTTGAAATAAATTTCAAAGGCGGTTTTTTTATAATTTTGAAGAGTAATTGAGTTATAAGAATGGCAAAATGTAAAAATAGTTGACTGAATTCATTTTCAGTCAAATTAGTAAAATTTACAGTCAGTCTAGTTAAAATTGATGTACATATGTTGTCTTATCGGATTTTACTTTGTTGATGGATCTCGACTTAGGGTGATTATGATCGACTCATGATCAGATCCCAGTTAATGTTCAGCACTACATTCTGCTATCGACATGAGTGACATCCTGGCAAGGAAAACATCTGGGGATGAATACGAGTTGCTTGTTACTATAGTAGGTTGTGATTATATTGAGGACTCCAAAGTCCAATTTGTGAGCCATCAATTTGATCAGCAATATTTTCGCCTCGCGCATCGATGTTCCGGTGTGAGTGCCATAGATCGTGGTGTGCGTTCACATCTCCGAGCATAAGACAGTCTTTGTTATTATGCAAATGTTCATTGTTTGGTTTATAACCTGTATCACAGCTGCTTAATGGTGGTATGTATATATTGACTAGTGTTATCTCCGTAGTTGTACGGTAGATAACGCTTTTAGGTATGATAAAGGCAAGGCCCACGACCCTTGCTCTTGTCCCTACAACCCTTATAATTTTAGAATTATTAATATTATCACTAATTTTAAACATATTGTTTAATTTGGTTTCTTGAAGAACCGGGACTAGAATATTGATATTGCACATAAAGTTTATTATGTCGTCTAACTTATATATTAGACCATTGGAGTTAAATTGCATTATATCCACATCACTGGGAAATAACTGGGAAACACTGTTTACAATACCTTTACTTAATTTAGTTACAAAAATTGTGGACGAGATTAGAGGAAAGTCCCCTAAGTATGAGGTTATCGTTACCGGTGACTTCAACGTCCACAACAAATCATGGTTGGAATTCTCCAAATCGACCGATAATAGTTGATGTTGACAATAGTGGAAAACTGGCAGAAATTTTTGCCGCGTCTCAGGGCCTATTCCAAATTGTTAAAAGCCCAACTTTCACTCCCCGTAATGGCGGTGATAATAGTTTTCTTTTAGATCTCTATCTTACCGCAATGCCAGATATTACGAGTGCTGGTGTCGCGGAAGGTAGTATTGGAAATTCTGATCATTATTTAATTTGATCAGTTATCAAAACTGATTTACTTAAAACTACAGCTACCAAACCCCGTAAAATATTTCACTGCTCAAAAATGGATTAGAGTGGTATTCAAATTTTTTTTCATTGTTTCCCTTTCAACCGTCATTGTTTTTGCACTGACAATGTAAATGTTTCTGCTCAAAACTTTACAGAAACCATCCAATTTGTTATCAATAAATTCGTCCCTTTTTCCATTGTAAAACCCAAACTAAAATACTTGTATTCGAAAGCTGCCAAAGCGGCACTTAGAAACAAACGTAGATCATTTAATATATGGATTCATACCAAAACTCCCGCTAATCGATCCCAATATCTAAAGTTCATCAAAATATCTAACCAGATTATCTCAAACGAAAAGTCTGAAATTGACAGAGCGAAAGCTTCAAAACTTACGTCTATATCTATTTCTGACAAGAGTTTCTACAGTGCCATTAATTCTTTAAATTCCTGGTACAAAATCTTCTACTCCCCCTATTATTGATGGTGATTCAATCGTCAATGATCCGGCAAGAAAAGCTAAATTGTTCGCTGAACGCTTTGGTCTAAACTCCACTGTTTTGGAAACTCCTAAAGAAATACCCCAAATCCAGTCTTCAGGAGTTAATATGAATGAACTCCTTCAAACCCAAAATAGTCGCTAAACTTTTAAAGGGGTTAAACATCAACAAAGCCTCAGGAATCGACAACATTCCACCCATTATTTTAAAAACCTTTTCTAAAGAACTTGCACCAACTTTGACTAAGATATTCTACCAACCATGCAGTACGCATGGAGGGATCAGTTTTTATCAATTTGTTAATTTTTTTCTATTTTTGATCCACGGGTGTGACAACCCCGCGTACTCCAATCCCTGCTATTGGCATATGAGTTAACGTGAGATATCACATACCACTGGCAATAGAAGTGAGATATCACTAGCCAAGGTGATATCTTAGGGGTGCTGTCGGATGAACTCTATTCAGTCAACGATAGCACTCTCAATCTTAGCTAATGAATATTCCTTGATGCTGGAATGCTGTAGCTTGCTCGAAGAAACGAGCCTTCATATAACTATATATCTGAGCTTTAATCATTGAAAAATATACTGCGTCCCATAATCAAGGATTATGCCATTGGCTGGACTATTGGCAAACCAATTTTAGTTTTGTTCCTGCAAGTTTTTAAAACAAATTTGCTTTTTATCTCTTATTTTATTTTTATTTTCCCTATCCTATCACGAAATATTGGCCTATGTCATATTTTATATGTGATAGGATTTCTGGTTTAGTTATCCATTATTTAACAAAAAATATCAAAAAAAACAGATTTGCGTCCATTAACATCCTTAGAACGCATGTTGTTGTGGGACCTTGGTCTTAAAAGGTTTTTATGTGTTGTTGTAACACATATTGTAATGCCTACTACACATCACATTTTATTAAAAAAAAAAAAAAAATCCTACAAATCTGGTATATTTCACTCGTGCTGGAAGTTGGCAAATGTCCAGCCCGTCCCCAGAAAGGGACCAAAATCCGATATCTCAAATTATAGGCCAATAGCTTTACTATCGGTCCTATCCAAAGTCTACGAGCATTATATTAATACACACATTTCAAAATTTCTGGAAGTAAATCATTTAATATCCGACCGCCAATACGGTTTTCAAAACAAAAGATCAACTACCGATCTATTAAACAATGTAGCGCATTATTGGAACAGCATACTTGATAAAGGTGGTGAAACATACGTTATCGCTTTAGACATCTCCAAGGCATTCGATCGAGTCGGGCATGCAGTCTTAATCAACAACCTCGTTGCGTATGGTTTGCATACCAATGTTGTGAAGCTGAATTCAAAATTTTCTATCCAACCGATACATTTCGGTCTCCTTGGGCGGATTTTCGGCTGAGTCTAAACTAATTAACGCTGGTGTACCTCAAGGTTCAGTATTGTCCCCAACCCTATTTTTGATTTATATGAACCAATTGTTGAAAATCACCAGCAACCCAATAAATAGTTTTGCAGATGATATCAATAATGCTGATGATATCTGCAAAAGTCGTTCGAGCCCTTCCTTCAAAACGTAAAACGCACGAACGAATTAATCCTGCCCGGAGAGACGCTGCCATAAACGTGAATAAAGTCCTAAAAAAAGTTGGTCAATTTCAACTCTACCGAAACACAGCTGTTGATTGCTTCCAAATCAAAGACCGAGTTACCCAAAGATATTTTATTCAGTATGTGTGGTGAACCAATAGGTGAATATAAAAACATTCGTTTATTGGGTGTCACAGTTTCAAATGACCTACTCTGGAACGATCATGTAATGGCGATGGCAAAAAGCTCGTCTAGAAAACTCAGCCTCCTAAATAGATGCAAAACATTTTTCACTCCATACCAATTGCTCCATGTTTATAAGTCCTATTTTCGTCCCTGTATGGAGTACTGTTGTCAAGCTTGGGGTGCTGCTTCTGTTACCATCTTGGCCCTCTTGGACTCTTCAAAAGCGAGCTATACGAATTGTGGGTGATCGAGATTTGATATCAAAACTTGATCCCCTACAACATCGTCGCACTGTTGCGCTGACCTCGTTGTTTTTTACAAATATTGTCATCAACAGTGCTCAGATGAAATCAGCCGCATCATGCCTCAAACTTATTCTTACCCCTGTTTCACTCGGCAAACGGCTAGCGCAACCAGTCAATCGGCTAGCGCAACCAGTCAATCGGTCGAGATCCCGCTCTGTCATACTGGCGAATCACAGAAAGACTTCTTTGTCCGAACTGCATACAAATGGAATAGTTTGCCGGAATCCTTAGTCTCAGGTGGTTTCAATCCACAGAGGTTTAAAAAAGCGTCCATAAACACCGAAGAGCGCAAGTTGTTGTGAGACTTAGGTCTTAAAAGATTGTGACACATATTCTAAGCCCTATAACACAACACTTTATTTTAAAAAAAGAAAAGAGTTAGGCCTATCTCAAAGGTTAACGAAAGTGGACTTTTATACCGAGATCACAGACCTGTTTCAATATAAAGATCTCCAGTAAAATCCAAACCAAACGATCTTAGTTACACAGGAAAAAACTGTTGCAGATTTTAACGCACAGAAGGATTATTAGAAATAGTTGTTTGTAGATGTATATATAATAAATGTATGTATTTGTTTGAAATTTTAATCCAAATTAGTAACTTTGCTTGACTTGACACATGTCAAATCCAATGAAAATTAAAATTATTAAAACTTAAATATCAATAAAATGTTATAACTATGAATTGCAATTAAAAGCATTACGAAAATAAAGATTTTCATGTTACAAACCAAAGTACCATTTTACGCTAAAATATTGTGTTGTTGTTGTTTTTGTGTGTTGTGAAAAACAATATTTTCCCAGACTTGTTGGCGAGTTTGGTTTTTTGTTGGTGCAATGAAAATGAACTGTATTTTTTCGTTTTTTAAAAAAATTAGAGTAAATCAGATTAAAGCTTTACAAACCTATGTAAATAATTTTTGGCAAAGTTTGAACACGCTTTTTACTCTCCTCCACACCGATGTTTTCTTCTTGATCTAAGCAAAGATAAAAACAATACAATAGATTAGTTTATGTTTCTAGTGGAATCGCGTGGAATAGGTTTCCTATGCCTTTACGTCCTATATACCTATACGTTCCTATACCTAATTACTTTCTAGAAGTTACAGTGAAGAAATCATATTTTTGGTAATCACCTTTAAGTATATTCACATGTTCATTTCGATCAAATATATCTTAAAGATTTCTTATCAATTAGTCACCATTAGCTTAGTAATAATTGTGTTAGTAGATATGTATGTATATTTTTCCACTTAATATTAACTATGTGATATAAAATAAAAAAAATTATTGCTTTAATTGTTATATACACAAAATAAAATATTTCTTTCAAGTATTATTCATTTTTTATTTTTTAATAATAAATTTTCATTTACGTTTGCAATTTTACAAAATGAACATAGGCAATTGTTTTAACTATAGTGTAACATGAGAACATATTAGAATTTGTCAGCGCATCCAATTACCATAATACTTATCAGATTTTTTTGTTGTTTATATCAATCTTTTCGTTTGTTTATATTTGAAATACAATTACGATTTTATCAAACTGGTATTGATGTATTTTCAAAGTTGTTATTAATACCAAAGAAAATAAACCTAAGAAGAAACTGGATCATTTATAAGAATTTTTTATAAGAAGAATATATTATAAGAATTTTTATTTCGTATACAATCACATATCAGTTAATCATTGATCAAGTCTTAGATGTGTCTTCTGGACCACCAAATATTTAGATGTATAAAATGGATACGGAGTTGAAAATTATTTAACTTTTATCAGCATTATAGGTAAATACTAAAGTAAGGAATGTTTGTCCAATCGAAGTAGTATATCTGGACGCCAGCATCACCAATGTCGATTTCAGTCCTACAACATAGTTTTAAGCTGTTTAGTCATTCAAGCTTTGATCGTTCAGAAATTACTTTATCCGCACGACTCCCTTATGATAGTATCTTGAATGAATATGTTAATAAACAAAAAAGAAAATAATACTACATTAATAATTAACTCTATATCTATATGTTTTAATCTTTGAGGTAGACAGTACGTTACATGGCGAAGGAATTTGCCGATAACTTGATTATTGGCAACCCGATTTTAGTTTTTTTCGTTGCAGTTTTATAAAATAGGTTTTATCCTATCATGAAATATAGGCCTATTCTATTAAATAACAGGATTTATTCTGTAGTTCTGCATTCTTCAAAAAAAAACAAATACAAAAATTCCAATAACAATCTCCGGGGAGTGATGGCTTTTTTCCGGTATTTCTGCTAAAGGGTCTAACAATCATCCTTCCATATCTCTTTCGTTTATTCAAGCTTTAGCTTTTGCCTTGCTTACATTCCTCAGATATGGCGGGAAACTAAAGTTGTTTTTATACCCACCCAAACCAGGAAAGAAACCAAATGAATCAAAATCATACAGACCTATAAGTCTTACATCTTTTCTATTAAAAACAATGGAAAATATGTTGGACTATCACATCTCGCCGTCATATATGTCTTGAACAAAACCCTCTCAATTCTAGCCAGCACGCCTATCAGACCGGGAAATCTACTGAAACGACGTTGAACAAAATGTTGAAAGAAATTGAGAGCACGCTAAACTACCAAGGGGCACTTGTATGTACATTTATGGACATACAAAGAGCCTTTGATAATGCACACTTCAATGCTAGCATTGAAATGGGCACAAAGACAAATATAAACACGCATATCATTGCGTGGATTATCAAGATGCTACAGATGCTACATTATTCAGTGACTGTTACCGCATCTAGAGGCTGTCCGCAATGGGAGTGCTTTCTCCACTGCTTTGGCTAATAGTGGCTGATGATCTCCTCACCTAGCTAAATGATTCCGATTCAACACTGTACGCTATGTCGACGACTTGGCAGTTATGATTAAAGGGAAACATGACTCCATTATCGCTGGTCGAGCCCAGACCTCTCTTAATCTTGCATTAAAGTAGTGCAACAGATTAGGGTTGTTGATCACAACCCCCGAAAAACAACTATTGTCGTTTTCATAAATAGGAGTAACTTTAATTTCATTTCTCCTGTTCTTAACGGCGATCCAATGCAAACATCAAAAGAGTTTAGATATTGAGGTGTGATCCTGGGTAGTAAACTAACGTGGAACTGACACCTGAAATATATCCCCGGTAAGACAAACGAAGTTTTCTTCATATGCATAAACCTGTTTGGGAAAACATAGGGTCTTAGCTTAGCCCAAAAATTGGTTGCATCAAAGTATTATAAAACCAATTCTAACATATGCAGCTTTAGGCCATTTTGGTGGCCTAAAACGCGCCAAATAACCGCTGAAAAAATGTTTACAAAAATACAATGCTTGTGTGTCTTAGTGCCCCAAGTGCTTTCAAAACCACGCCAACGTCAGCAATGGATATTCTTCTAAAGCTTTCTCCATTACACCTACATGTAAAATCTGTAGCGGTGTTGAACGTTCATAGACTGCAGTTCACAAAAGTGTTTAAGGCGGGCAATCTAAACGGACACCTTATAATCTTTGCTGAATTGCATACATACCATATTTCGGATTGTATGCCAAAAACAATAAATTTAGACAGGCACTTTGATGTCAAGATATTGACCAGAGATCGTATTAAAAACTACATACGGTCACTGCCACATAACGCCAGCACCTGGTACACAGATGGAGTGTTTGGTCCTAGAACAAAACGAACGGTTGCCTTAGGCACCACAACAACAATATTTCAAGCCGAAATTTTTGTCATTAGCAGTTGCGCTTTGCTATGTTGTAAATATTGAAATATATATTATCTCTGACAGCCAAGCAGCAATCTTGGCACTAAAATCTACGCGCTTTAATTCAAAACTGGTATGGGCATACTACCAAAATTTACTAAAAGCCTACTAGAATAAGAATTATAATTGTGTGGGCACCCAACCACACAGGAATACTAAGAAATGCTATTGCTGACGCTTTAGCAAAGCAAGGTGCCAATAAAAATTTTGGTGGACCGAAACCATGCTTCGGAATGGCCAAGAGTTCACTCAAAAGCACAATCCAAACATCGGAACAGTAACAAAATGCTAAATTATGGAGGAGCAGAGAGGGACTAGTACACTCCAAGATGTTTCTAGGTAACGTCCCTGTTTCACCCTTAAAAACAATCGACTTAAACAGAGAGTCTCTAAGAATTTTTACGTGGTGCGTTACTGGACATGGTCCTTTAAACCACCATCTTAACAAAATGGCCCTTGTTGTTTCCGACAGGGTTAGATTCTGCTACTCGGACACGGAAACGATGGAACACGTCATCTGCAGCTTTCCTGAACCCACTTGGCACATATACAACCAACATGGCCGTAGAAGACTAACACTTCCACTACCACAACACGTCACTCCAATTGAGCTAGTTAATTTTATTAAAAGTCTCAACTTGGATTACAGAATACAACCAGTAACGGCATAGACGACGACTGACTAATAACACAATCAGGGTAAGCACAATAGACCTTCAGGTTGCAGTGCTACTTGAACTATAAGTCTCAATTTCTCAAAGCCCTCCAATAAAAAAAAAATGCGTCTATCAACAGCACCTGAGAAACCACGTTGTTATGGGAGTGTGGGACCTAGGTCTTAAAAATTATTTGTGTTGTTTTGACACATATTGTAAAACTATTACACAATACATTTTATTTTAAAATAAAACTGTTTCTTTTAGTCACATTATTCATTCAAAAACTATTTTGTTTACCATTATAGATTTCTTCAATAATTAAAATTTTTGTGAAAAAATTATATTTAATCTGCGATTTCTTAGTATTTTCCAACGGTTTTTATTAATCAAGAGTAGCAGAAACTGAATTCACTCAGAAAACTTCTTTGAAAATGTATCCATTTAGAATAAAGGTTTCATTTCAGTAATTACTTGCACCTTTTATAAAAAGCGAAACTTTTAATTTGAAACAACCTGATACTTTTAAACCGTTTCTTTTAGTCGGCAGTATCTGAAATTGGATCCGTTCAAACCAGTGGCAAGATGTTGTAACATCACTTTTAACGATTCTATCGTATTTTACGCTAATCGGTATGCTGTAACACAAAACGACTGTCGTAAATACGATAATCGACAGCCGTTTTGTGTTACAGCATACCGATTAGCGTAAAATAAGATAGAATCGTCAAAAGTGATGTTACAACATCTTGCCACTGGGCTACAAACCGGTTTTTGAAAACCAACTCCAAAACCAGAAAACCACACCAAATCAGTAAAACCAAAACCATAACCACATTCTAATAATGATCAAAAGTGAAACCAAAACCAGGTCTTAAAAATTATCAAAACCATAACCGAAACCAAATTTTAAAAATCATCAAACAAAAACCGAACCCAAAACCAAATTTTAAAATAAACGAAACCAAAATCATATCTAAAAATCTAGTCACGTCAAGTCAAATAATATTTTTCAAAAACTAAGACAACAATAAAATGCAACAACAAATACTGCCGTGTTAAAGACAGAGGTGGCAACTTACTTTTTTGTCAAAAATTAGTAACGAATCTAAGATGATATAATAATATTAGATGGATATTTTTTCATATAATTAAAACATTTAATTTCTTTTTTCATTGAAAAATTACTCTATTTTAAGATTCGTATCTTACAATTTGTCAATTACTATAACAATTAGCCGTATCTATCAATTCCTAAGCTATTTCAGTCGTAACTTTACTGTTTTATATTTACTCCTGTCTTTACATAACTTTCCAACCCGAAATATTTAACGACCCGAATGACTTCCCGATCAGTTGGACAGTAAAAATGATTTAGTGATTATGTTTTTTAGTGTGATTTTTGTTAAAATTTCATTAATTTGGCTTTGGAAATTATTGTTGTTAGATATAACATTTCGATTTATAACATATAACTTTTATTTGAAAGTAATGAATAAAATAATAAACAAATCACGGTAGCAAGCTCGCCCTGTCATAACTAGAAATGCTCTAGGCGCTACGCGGAAATGAAACACATTCCCCTGGGTATGTAATGTATCATAAATTAACTCAACATTTTTTACTGAGCATTGACAATGTTTGTTGACAAATATTGTAATGTTTAATCAATTCTCAGACGAATGCTCAAACAAAAATTTTTTAGCTATAAACCGAAACCAAAACAAAATTTTGACGTTTAGAAAAACCGAAACCAAAACATGTTGCATAGTAAAACCGAAACCAAAACCAAGATTTATTATCTAGAAAAACCAAAACCATAATTGGCTATTGAGAAAAACCAAACCATTAAAAATAATTTATGGTTTTGCAGCCCTCCCTGGTTCAAACATCTTCACTGAAAAACTCTTCCTTAGGGTTAAAGCATCTTTTCAAGAAATATTTTTGTCTAAAAATGGCCTTTAATCAAATCTTATACAGTTGTACATACTCGACAATTACCTATACTCGACAATTACTGAACCCCAAGTCGATTTTCAAAAATTATGACTCATTATCACTCAAACTAAACGATTTATAAGCAAACATGTATGTTTTATGAACATAATTTTGTGATATACCTTATGGTTTTTCTTTAGGCACCTTCCATTCAGTGAACGAGCTCCTCTCCTAGTCTATTCAATCTTATTTTCAAAGTCATAACTCATGATCATTTAAACTAAACGATTCATAAGCAAAATGATTTTTGACACAATGATTTTTTATACTTACAATTAAGTGATCGAACACAAGAGTTGCTCAACGCATCGTATCAGGCCAACAAATCTTTAAAACATTTGATGAAATCGCTCGCTCTAGTAGTTTTTGCGCAATTGTCTGTCATTATGAACGACAGACAAACTTGTACTTAGTTTTTTTTATTTAGACTCCTTATATCCCAAAACGACGAGAACTGCAAAAAGAGTAAGATTTTTTCCTGAGTTTAATACTTAGGTCTTTTAGACTGAGTAATTATTTGTTTACACTAATGAAAAAGTCTGAACTAAAAACTGAAATGAACCACAAACATGTTGATAATTCTCTATGTTTGCTTATTTTTCCAGGCTTTATTTTGTTTTTATGAATCAAATCAACAGTTTAGCATTGAATTCACTTAACTCAATAATTTTGAGTACCAGGTGTGTTTTCACCTTCTGAACAATGTATAGGGAAAAAAAGTCATTTCTGGCGGGAATCGAAATCGGCATCCTTGAGTTGTTTCAAGCCTACAGGATTATTAACTGAGGTAGAACGGTACGAGTCCGCATCATAACATCGAAAAATCAAATCGTCGAATCACCAGAAATCACAAAACCGAAAGTTCATACCACCGAATTTCATATCATCGAAAGTTCATATCATCGAAAAGTCATAGCATCGAAAGATCATATCACCGAAAGTTCATTGCGTCTAAAAGTCATAGCATCGAAAAATCACATCACCGAAAATCATATCATCGAAAATTTGATTCACAAAATCGAAAAATCATACCATCGAAAATCGTAAAATCGAAAAAAAAATCATATCATCAAAATATCATTACATCGAAAATATTCGATGTAATGAATAAATCATTACATCGAAAAATCATATCATCGAAAAACAGGGTGTACTCTCCTCACAGATAAAACTTTTGTAAATTAAAATGTTAAATGTCAGCAGTATATGTTAATTGTGCAATTCGTTTGAAAATGTACATTTATTTGTGGATTTTTTTTTAAACCAAAATTTTGTATGAGTGGAACGAATGAAAAAATCTAAGTTCTGAATTTTTTATTTATTGCTTTGAAATGCAGTTTTGCCGGCATATATTTTTAGTAATTTCTTTTGGTTTACATATCTAATATATTATGTGCTATCATATTTTGAAGATAAAGTTTTAGGATTCCAAACAGATTTTACGTTTTTTTTGAATAATAAATACTATGCCCTATAGTATTATATTATATTCACCCTGTATTCTTTTGAAAATGCGCATGTTTTATAGTTTTTTTTTTGAAAATGCCTAAAACACTTGGTATGTTTAGTATTGACGAAATTTGTATTGGCGAAAGAAAGTGTGTGTCAAGTGTTTTTCAAAAAATAAGGAAGTGTGTTAAAACACGAAAATGAGCACTTTTTGCTTAAAAAATCGATCATTCTAAGTGATTACGAGTAGTAACATTGAATGTGGAGAAAATTTGATGGTTGGCATTGGTATGTGGGACCAGAACCTCGATTATTGTATTGTAAGTGTGTTAAAAAATACTGTCAAGTGTGTCAAAAGAATGATTTTCATTTATTTTTTAACCCAATTTTTTGGAAAAAAATAAAATTAAGTATGTAATTATTTTTATGACTTGAAATGTATTTGAACATGAAATTGGACATGTTTCTATCCAGTTTCAACTCCTCCCAACTTATAGGAACAATTGGGAAATATCAAGTTGTTGCAGATTAAATGTTTTTAAAAAAATGTAATTATGAGAAAGATATTTCTTTTGTAATCGTTTTGTGTGATTCCACGACTTCTGAATAACAGGAACAGTTGGAAAATAAGTTTGAATTTTTGATCATGTTATAATTTTGGCAATATTTTTAGAATTTTGAAATTTCATTCTTTGATTTTTGATTAATTTTTGGAATATATTTAGAATTTTGAAAAAAGTTTAATTTTTGATTTTATTATAAGTTTTGGAATATATTTAGAATTTTGAAAAAGTTTTTATTTTGTTTTGATTTTTGCAATATCCTTAGAATTTTGAAAATAGTTTCAATTTTTGATTTTGTAATATTCTCTTGAGTATGTTTGAACTTGTGAAGAAAATTGAAATTTATGATTTTATTATAATTTTTAGAATCTTAGAAAAAGTTTGAATTTTTGATTTTGTTATAATTTTTGCAATATGTTTGGAATTTTGAAAAAGTTTCAATTTTTGATTTTGTAATAATTTTTGGATTGTTTAGAATTTCGAAAAAGTTTAAATTTTTGATTTTATTAAAATTTTTGGAATATTTTTAAATTTAGAAAAAAAATTTATATTTTTGATTTTATGATAATTTTTAAAAATTTTAGGATTTTTGAAAAAAGTTTGAATTGTTTGTTTTGTAATATTCTCTTGAATATTTTTGGATTTTGAAGAAAGTTGGAATTTTTGGTTTTATTATAATATTTGGAATTTTTTTAAATCAATTCAATCAGGCGTCTTTTTTCCGGCTATGTATTTATATTACTTCGGTCTGAAAGACCTAAGTATTACATTCATGAGCCAAAAGTGAAATTCTTACCCCCACGTTTTTTGCATTTCTTGCAAAATTTTTTTAAGCAAATTTAATTTTTCTCCCTTTATTTTATGACATTACAAATTTAAATAATAAAACAGTAAGGATTGTGTTTGTGTTAAGGCTTTTTATATAGTTTTCACCAAAAGCTTTGTACGAGGACAAAATTATTGACAAAATCAAAAATTAAAACATTTTTCCAATTTTCCAATTCTAAAAGTATTGCAAAAAATATTGCAAAAATTGAAACTTTTTTCAAAATTCTAAAAATAGTCCAAAAATTCTTACAAAATCAAAAATTGAAACTTTTTTCAAAATTCTAAAAATATATATAAAATTCAAAAATTTTATTTTTTTTTTCAAAATTCTAAAAATATTCCAAAAATTAGAATAAAATCAAAAATTTAAACTTTTTCTAAATTCTAATAATGGGCCCGATTCAGTGAAATCTTTTATCGAAAATTTCTTTTATTCTTTTATTTTTTGTATGAAATTTTATTTTCCCGTTATAAAATTTCATACAAAAAATAAAAGAATAACAGAAATTTTCGATAAAAGATTTTACTGAATCGGGCCCAATATTCCAAAAATTCTTAAAAATTAAAAAAATTCAAACTTTTTCCAAAATTCTAAAAATATTGTAAAAATTATAACAATATCAAAAATTGAAACTTTTTCCAAAATTAAAAAAATTATAATAAAATCAAAAATTTAAAATCTTTCAAAATTCTAAAAATATTCCAAAAATTCTTACAAAATCAAAAATTGAAACTTTTTTCAAAATTCCAAAATTCATAACAAATTCAAAAATTTCCATGTTCAATTATATTTACACAAACAGCTAAATTTATTTTTCCAAAAAATTATCTACAAAAATACATGAAATCATTTTTTTGACACACTTGACAATATTTTTTTGATAAACTTATAATGCCATAATGCTTAAAAATAATAATAAAATTTCATGTCAAACAAATAATTAATTTTATTTTTTTCCAAAAAATTGGATAAAAAAATAAATAAAAATCTTTCTTTTGACACACTTGACAACATTTTTTTGACAAACTTATGATGCCATAATTCTCAATAATAATAATAAAACTTCATGTTAAACAAATAGTTAATTTTATTTTTTTCCAAAATATTGGGTAAAAAATAAATAAAAATCTTTCTTTTGATACACTTGACAACATTTTTTTGACAAACTTATAATGCCATAATTCTCAATAATAATAATAAAATTTCATTTCAAACAAGTAATTAATTTTATTTTTTTCCAAAAAATTGGGTAAAAAATAAATAAAAATATTTCTTTTGACACACTTGACAACATTTTTTTGACAAACCTATAATGCAAGAATCTAGATTTTGGTCTCACATACCAATCCCAACCATCAAAATTTCTCCAAGTTCAATATTCCTACTCGCAATCACTTAAAATGAAAGTTTTTTAAGCAAAAAATATGCAAATTTCCTTGTTTTGACACACTTGACGATTTTTTGACACACTTTCGGTACAGTTATCGAACATATCGTCCTTTCGGCTCTTCCCATTGAGTAAACCTATTTTTAGAAAATTTTTGAAATCCGTCCAGCTGTTTTCTAGATTTCGTAGGTTGTGACGGCCGGCCGGCAGACATACATTTTTTTTTGCTTTTTTAGAATCAGTAGGTCCTAAAACGTCGAGAAATGTCAAAAGAAGTGGGGGTAAGAATTTCATTTTGAGCTCATGTATGTTATACTTAGGTCTTTCAGACCGAAGCAAAATCTTTTTTTTGACATATTTGACAACATTTTTTTGACAAACTTATGATACCATAATTCTCTATAATAATAATAAAATTTCATGTCAAACAAATAATTAATTTTATTTTTTTCCAAAAAATTGGGTAAATAAAAATTTTTCTTTTGACACACTTGACAACATTTTTTTTGGCAAACTTCTAATGCAATAATCTAGTTTTTGATCTCACATACCAATCTCTACAGTCAAGATTTCTCCAAATTCAATGTTTCTACTCGTAATCACTTAAAACAAATGTTTTTTAAGCCAAAAATATGAAAATCTGCTATTTTTGACACACTTAATGATTTTTTGACACACTTCCAATACAGTTATCAAGCACAGCGTCCTTTCGGACCTGTCCATAGAGTATACCTATTTTTAGGAACCAAAATTTTTGAAATCGCTCTAGCGGTTTTCTAGATTTCGTAGGTAATGACGGCCGACCGGCAGACAGACATACATATTTTTTTTGCTTTTTTAGAATCAGTAGGTCCTAAAACGTCGAGAAATGCAAAAAAAAGTGGGGGTAAGAATTTCACTTTGAGCTCATGAATGTAATACTTAGGTCTTTCAGACCGGAAACATTGCCCGAATTTTGATTGAATTGATTTAAAAAAATTCCAAATATTATAATAAAATCAAAAATTCCAACTTTCTTCAAAATCCAAAAATATTCAAGAGAATATTACAAAATAAACAATTCAAACTTTTTTCAAAAATCCTAAAATTTTTAAAAATTATCATAAATAAAATCAAAAATTTAAATTTGTTTTCTAAATTTAAAAATATTCCAAAAATTTTAATAAAATCAAAAATTTAAACTTTTTCGAAATTCTAAACAATCCAAAAATTATTACAAAATCAAAAATTGAAACTTTTTCAAAATTCCAAACATATTGCAAAAATTATAACAAAATCAAAAATTTAAACTTTTTCTAAGATTCTAAAAGTTATAATAAAATCATAAATTTCAATTTTCTTCACAAGTTCAAACATACTCAAGAGAATATTACAAAATCAAAAATTGAAACTATTTTCAAAATTCTAAAGATATTGCAAAAATCAAAACAAAATAAAAACTTGTTCAAAATTCTAAAAATATTCCAAAACATATAATAAAATCAAAAATTAAACTTTTTTCAAAATTCTAAATATATTCCAAAAATTAATCAAGCTTTTTAAAAACGACATTTAATCTGCAACAACTTGATATTTCCCAATTGTTCCTTAAGTTGGGAGGAGTTGAAACTGGATAGAAACATGTTCAATTTCATGTTCAAATACATTTCAACTCATAAAAATAATTACACACTTAATTTTATTTTTTTCCAAAAAATTGGGTTAAAAAATAAATGAAAATCATTCTTTTGACTCACTTGACAGTATTTTTTAACACACTTACAATACAATAATCGAGGTTCTGGTCCCACATACCAATGCCAACCATCAAATTTTCTCCACATTCAATGTTACTACTCGTAATCACTTAGAATGATCGATTTTTTAAGCAAAAAATGCTCATTTTCGTGTTTTACCACACTTCCTTATTTTTTGAAAAACACTTGACACACACTTTCTTTCGCCAATACAAATTTCGTCAATACTAAACATACCAAATGTTTTAGGCATTTTCAAAAAAAAACTATAAAACATGCGCATTTTCAAAAGAATACAGGGTGAATATAATATAATACTATAGGGCATAGTATTTATTATTCAAAAGAAATGTAAAATCTGTTTGGAATCCTAAAACTTTATCTTCAAAATATATTATCACATAATATATTATCTATGTAAACCAAAAGAAATTACTAAAAATGTATGCCGGCAAAACTGCATTTCAAAGCAATAAATAAAAAATTCAGAACTTAGATTTTTTCATTCGTTCCACTCATACAAAATTTTGATTTAAAAAAAATCCACAAATAAATGTACATTTTCAAACGAATTGCACAATTAACATATACTGCTGACATTTAACATTTTAATTTACAAAAGTTTTATCTGTGAGGAGAGTACACCCTGTTTTTCGATGATATGATTTTTCGATGTAATGATTTATTCATTACATCGAATATTTTCGATGTAATGATATTTCGATGATATGATTTTTTTTTTCGATTTTAAGATTTTCGATGGTATGATTTTTCGATTTTGTGAATCAAATTTTCGATGATATGATTTTCGGTGATGTGATTTTTCGATGCTATGACTTTTCGACGTAATGAATTTTCGGTGATATGATTTTCGATGTTGCGATTTTCGATTGTGTGATTTTTCGACGGTATGATTTTTATTTTTCAATTTATTGCTTTTTTTCGATGTAACGATTTTCGACGGTATGATTTTTCGATGATATGACACGCTCCGGAACGGTACTAAAAGGTAGACAAAAATTTTTAAATAATGTCCGAATTAGAATATGGTGACAATCCGGGCTTTGAAAATATTGTTTGATATTATTTTAAGCAGTGTACGAAGTCCAAATGTGGTTTTTCAGGTAGAACATAAGAATAACTGCATTAAAGTAATAATGGTGGTCTTATTTTATATCGATCCATGGTCATTTTGCACATCTAGACAGCTCCAGAAATCAGTTGACGATTATGCCACGATTGTTACTTTCTCTGCAAGTTTATATCCATCAAATTCTTCAACTCGTGGCTAACTATTGTCATAGATTTCGCGTAGTCCTAATTATAAAACCAGGGCTTCCTGCGGGCCTCCCAACCTCTTTGGCTATTATCGCTCAAAAGTTTTATCAGTTCCTTCTCATACAAATCTCCATCTTTTGCCACATTTCATCAAAATTAGTTCATTGGAGAAAGCTGTTAAACCTCTACAGACATAAATTTTGTTGTACGAATAGAATTTTTTTTTGCAGTGCAAACCGCATGCAGAACTGCCACCAAGTTTATCAAAATCAATTATCTGGAGTAGTTGTATTGAAGTTTCAAATAAACAAGTGCTCAGGTGAACCCTTACCACTTATTCCAATATCGTCCAAAAATTAATCAGTTGTCATTTAAATCTCCATCTTTTTTCAAAGTGTCATCAAAATTGATCGATCGATTAAACGAAGCCTGTATGTCACAACAAACTTTAAAAGCGAATTGAATGTCAGCAGTTGTATGGTGTACCACTCGCCTCTTTGATGCTCCCAAAAGCTGATCATTATCTTCTCATAGTAAATGAAACCTTTCTCATAAGTTTCATCATAATCGCTTCATTATTTTAAGCTGTGGATAAAGATACTGAACAAAATGCAAAAAATCCAAAATAAAATTTTTGTCGGAAGTTGGGATCCGGAACTGTTGTTAACCGTACTAAATGCTTATGTACCAAGTTTCATACAATTCGACTATCAGGTACAGATTTTATTGAGTTTTTATAAAACAGGTGCCCAGGAGAAGAGCCCTACCACTTTGTTCAATATCACTTAAAAACTAATCAGCTCCTTGCCATTTACATCTTTTATCAAAGTGTCATCGAAATTAATTCACAAACGAATGTTGTATACAGGTATACTCCGAAAAATCTTACAAAACATAATGAAAATCACCTGTCGTATGGTGGCTAATAAAATCTTTCTCATATTGATTGAAACCTTTTACCAACGTTTCATGAAAATCGATTTATAACTGTAGACTATAGTAGGGATAAACACCTTAAAAAAATTAAAAACACTGTGACAAACTGGAAGTTGGTAAGTAGAAATATTGGAAACAGTACTAAAACCTTATATACCAAGTTTCAATAAGAATAAAAACCAGGATTCGAAGGAATTGAAGATTCAAACTAACAGGTGTTCGGGAGATCCCCTGTCTTTTTGTCCATTTTTGAAATGAACCTAGATCTTCCATTTTCAAGTGAACCCTGCCAGTATTCCAAAGTTTCATCCAAACCTAATGCCTTTTTGTTACCCACGCAACCACTCACACACACACATACACGTTTTAGTGGCTATTTAGATTCAGGATGATCCAGAACAAACGATAAAACAAAATTTGTGGTATGTAAGATTTTTTTTCGATAGATTGCATTACTTCACACAGCTTTCAATTATGATGAAGTAAAAATTGTACTTCCTAAAACACTAACTAGTTTTAAATTAAATTTTGTTATTAATTTGCCATCTTCTTGTTATTACCATTTATTACTAAGTAATCTAATTTGTTTTATTTTGATTTTTATGTCGCAAAAGAAAACTTGAGTTATTGATTCTGATTGAGTCAATCTTGATGATTCAGAAGTCTTCAAATAATATAGGAGTTCACCTAAGTGCCACTCTCTCATTATCTGTTTATCTATATTTATGAATGATTGTTATTGTTTGTGAGCACTAGATATTACAAACAGAGATATAATAAAGGAACAGCTAGCCTTCAGAAATCGATTAGCAAACAAAAATTACCAACCGAAAATTGATATATAAATTAGTGTTTTTCTTAAAAATTTACTATATTATTGGCCTTTTTGATTCAATAGTTCGTCCTATCCATAATTTTGCTAATGAAAATACATTTCATGCCTTTGATGTTATGCCAAATTTGATATTAAAATTGAAGTTCTGCACACAGTGTGGTTTCAACATGTTTAACACAGGCTTACTATTTTAGACGAATAGGATTACCTAATCTGTTTCTATTAAAATTTGATAACTAAAAATCTAAAGATAAAGAATATCAGACGTTTGGAAGTTGAATTTGGCCCTTAATACTATTCTTACCTATTCTGTGGTTTCTCCAAACTTAGTGTGAAAAAATCTGGATACAATTAAATTGAAGTTGGCAATTTGACTTTACTTTTACAACATCGCCTTTAAACAAAGGGATTATATGTTTTTTGGGGGTTTCTTATATTTTGGAATAATTTTACATTGACCCTGTAATCAGATGCTTTAAGAATTCTAAGACACTAGAAATGAATGTATTTAATTGAATAGAATGAAAAATTGCTTTGAAAAGTGAAAGATCCGTAACAAAAGTTTTATCTCAATTCCGGTCGGTTCCGGAATCGAACCGGCGTCCCTCTGATCAAAGTTTATATGATTAACCATTTAACCAACTCGACCAGCGACGAGATAAAATTTTGTTTTTGGACGATCGGACTTAACATCACAATTATTTAATTCATTTTTAATGTCAATTTTTTGTCTTATTTATTTATTCTACGAACACGTTTTACCGTTCTTCATACCTCAACTAAGTTGACATTGAATGAAGAACATTATGGATCTACGAATATGGGAGACAAATCCCAACTAGTGGAGAATGGCCACAAACCAATTTAAATTCAAGATTTTATTAAGAGTTTAGCAATGGATCTAACCATTATGTAGTTGAGAATTCTAAGACACTAGAAATGAATGTATTCAATTGAATAGAATGAAAAATTGCTTTGAAAAGTGAAAGATCCGTAACAAAAGTTTTATCTCAATTCAGTTGGTTAAATGATTAATCATATAAACTTTGATCAGAGGGACGCTGGTTCGATTCCCGAACCGACCGGAATTGAGATAAAACTTTTGTTACGGATCTTTCACTTTTCAAAGCAATTTTTCATTCTATTCAATTGAATACATTCATTTCTAGTGTCTTAGAATTCTCAACTACATAATGGTTAGATCCATTGCTAAACTCTTAATAAAATCTTGAATTCAAATGCTTTGCTTTGCACTGGTAATGCTAAACTAATCAAGAAATAATTTCAGAGTTGTCGTGCTCACTGTACTTCAGACATGTGTCGTCTTTATAGTAAAGGCTGGTCCATTGAAATATATAACGAACATTCTAACCCATTTTTTAAGAAGAAAAATGCATAATATGTAACAGTTTAAAGTTTAAACCTAAGAAAATTGTAAATTCTTTTAATAATTCATTAATTCTAGTTCATTTGTAGATGATAAACTAATGATTTTTTTTATCAATTTTAGTACGTCAGGCGATACATTATATGAAACCTTAGGATTACCTAAAACAGCAACAGCAGAAGATATTAAAAAAACATACAGAAAACTTGCTTTAAAATATCATCCAGATAAAAACCCAAATAATCCTGAAGCTGCGGAGAAGGTAGTGAGGATAATTTTTTTTTAAGAATTACGATTTATGTAGTAGTAATTATCAACCTGATTAATTTTTGGATTGATTTAATGGATTAGACTATTATAATTTATGTTATGATTAAGTTTGAAGAGATATAAATTGATAAGATAAATATTTAATGTTATATATTTTTATAGTTTGTCACCTTTGATTCTAAAAATAACTTCACACGTTTATATGAATCATTTGTAACAAATATTGTTTTACTATATTTCAATGAACTTAACGTTTTTCTATAATTTTTAGTTTAAGGAAGTTAATCGAGCTAATTCAATACTAAGTGATATAACAAAACGAAATATTTATGATAATTATGGCTCACTTGGATTATATATTGCTGAACAGTTTGGTGAAGAAAATGTGAATGCATACTTTGTTGTTACATCGCCAGCATGCAAGGTATAAAATTAACAATCGAATTTTATTTATGTTTCTTGATTTAATTTTTATTTGTTTTCTAGGCAATGGTATTAGTATGCGCAGTTGTAACCGGTTGTTACTGCTGTTGTTGTTGTTGTTGCTGTTGTAACTTCTGTTGTGGAAAATATAAACCAACTCCACCAGAACATTCTGGTGATTATCATCATTTACATGTAAGTAATAATAATAAAACACCTAACAGCATAGCATTTTTTGTTGTTTAAGTTTTAAAATATATTATTTGTTTAATTTTAAAAACTTATTTATATTTCCTTTTTGTTTGGGTTTGCATGCAATTATTTAATATAAATCTGTTTGTATTCATAAAATATTTGAAACCAAAAATTAAAATTTCAAACAACAAACTTAAAAACAAAACAATCAATTGACCGTCATCTAAGGTGTATGTCAATAGCAAGGTAAGATTTATTTGTTTTTTTTTTCTGTTGCAGAAATAACTTTAATGTATACAAATTTGAATTACTGTTTATTTTTTTAACTTGTTTGTGTTAAATGCAGAAAATGCTTATGCAAATAAGTTTTACTTCTGTTAGTAATATTAGTTTTTAAATTTTTGTTTTGTTTCATTTCCATGTATTTAATTAGATATGGAATGCATGCATATACACATTTCATTGAATTTCTTTATTGAAGAGTTGTGCTGAATTTGTCGATTCTATAAACTAAAAATAATATAAAAGGTACATATTTTGACAAAAATGACCACTAAATCTTGCTTAAGCGAACTAGTGAAATTGTGTTAAACCCACCAGCAAAATTAGTAGGAGCCGGTCGTCAAAATAGTCTAATGGTACCAATATATTCGACAAAAGTATACTAACAGATTAATTAAATCAAATCGTAAATCTATCTTAAGTTTAAAAGTAAAAGTTTCGTGCACAGCTTTCCTAAATTGTTTGGCAAAACTGAATTTAACTGTCAGGCTGCCCTGAGCAAAAATCTTATACGGTAAGCTAAACAACCATAACCGCTGTAACACTAATTAATTTTTTATTATTAACTAATTTCATAGTGTATATAAGTTAATTTCAACAACAAAGACCTGCTGCTTTATTTTGGTGAGAAATTAATTTCCTGAGAAATTGGGAATAATTAATTTTATTGCAGTTATTCCTTAAACTGTCTTACCCTATATTTTATTCACAAACGATTTTGTTTTCCGATTAGAGCATTTTTTTAAAAGTATGTTTTAATCTTTCTAGCAGATTCGAAATGTCCTGAGTCAGATACGATCGATATAATTAGTCATCTCACTAAGAGATGAAAGACAGTTACTGGTTGCTTTTTATGTGGTTAGATCCCATAGAGTGCCAATATCTCGTGCCGATGTTACATCGTAAATCAACAATTTTTGGATCTCTTTAAAACTGCATTGTCAGCCTGAAAGATTCTGTAGTGATCAGATTAGAAAAGAGGAGCGTAAATTTAGTTCTTACCATAAATGCAACAAACGAGTTTCTCATTCATTTTCGGTTTATCAATTTAAAAGTTAACAGCAAGGGTATGCACAACTGCTTCACTTACCTAGGCCACGCAACAACGCAAAAGAAACTAGAGAAAGTATTGATTTTTATATAATTTCATTCATTTAAATAAATTTTTTCAATGATATTGAATGAGATTCCCACAACCTGGCATTTATCAGCCACATCTCATGGTAAAGATTGTATTGATAGTGCTGGTGGGAGCATAAGGCGTCGTGTTTGAGAAATAAGTAGAACCAGAAAGGCTGATTCAAGAACATCACGTGAATTTGTAATATATTGCACGAATCAAAAGAGCAAATCAAACACTAGAACAAATCTTGATGAGGTGTGTGTTAGTAATGGTTAAGAAATAACAGGTATTGCATTAACAAGAAAAGCACACTACTTTTGCTCATCTACATCTGGTATTGTGTTTTAAGGCTGTGTGTCAATACAGCTAAATCTAAAACTAAATTTTCTTACCACATGGCAAAAAAAAATTAGCCAAAAAGAAATTGTTCAATTTATTACCAAATTTTGCTGGCTTAAATCTAAATTGTGACATATTCAAATAAGTGTCATGGCTTTTAACCAGTGTTTCGAACCCAGACAAATTTGGGCGCAGGTTCAGGTTCGGGTTCAATACATTAAAATTTAGTGGGTTTGGGTTCGGTTCGGGTTTGGGCTCAGGTTCAAATTTATTACAAAAAAAAACAATTTTTTCGAATTTTTTTTATGAATTCATTATTTTTTTATGTTACTATGCATACCGTATTTATGTTACACACATATTTATTTTGGAAAAAAAATTTCATTTAATTCTCACTATTCACTATTCTCTACTGAAACAAATAATAACCAAAATAATTTTGTTTGAAAAACTTCTGTGAAATATGAAATTTCTTTCGCAAACTTTCTAAATTTCCTATATTAAAAATTGAACCTGAATCGCGTTTTTGATTGGGTTCGGGTTCGGGTTCAGGTTCAGGTTCAGAAAATTTAAAAAAAATCTTGCTCCGGAGCGGGTTCAGGATTCGGGTTCGGTTCGGGTTCAAAACCATGCTTTTAACAAAAAAAAATTGATAATTTTTTATTAAAATTTAAATTTAATTAAAGTAAATTATCTCTAATATTATAATTAAAATGAACAAATTAAATAAAATGTATTTGCCAATGTTTTCAATAATATTACACCCCGATTACTGAAGTCGTGTCATATCAGGTGACATGACTATAGTCATATCACGTCGCTTAAAAATTGGTATTATTGAAGTCGATAAAAACGGTCACGACTAAAACTAAAATTCTGAAACGAAAATATTTCTAAACTAAAATAACTTACACTTTACGTTCTTCAATTTCATAAAAACAATTAAAGGTGTTTGAAAAAATTATTGTCACATGAAAAATTGAGGCGAGTAAAATGTCATTTAAAGTGACATCTGTCGTATAAAATGACTTGAGGCGTAAAAAACGACTTCAACAATACGAAAATTGATACGATGTGACTTTAGTCATTTAAAGTGACATGACTTGCCTTCGGTAATCGGGGTGTTAATGAATTATCAAAAAATAATAAATAATTTTGATGGAGCTAATGCTTTAAAAAAAACAATAGAGAGGAGATAAAATATTTAATACAAACATAAAATAACTTTAAATCAAATATTATTTATGTATATTTTGACGTATTGTAACCTTTTGACTATCTTCGTATTCGAAACATCTGAGGATGGTAATGAAATATTGATTGGAAATGAGGCAATACTCCTTTTTTGTTGCGGTTCCATCACAAATAACATTTATTAATTTAATAAAAAAAAAACCTTTTAAGAAACAAGAATGATTTTGGTAATTTGGTGTTGCTCTTCTCAACAAATACAAAAAAATTATGTTCTTTAACAAAACACTCCCTTCATAGTTGGATAAAATTGTTTCAGTTGATTAATCAGCAAATAAAACATTGTTTTAATCCTATGCTGCGTTACCGTACCGTCACTAAGAAAATGAAGATTGGTAATATTTGGTGGAAGTGCTCTGAAAATAGGCATTATGTATGCCCAGATGGCAGTGCGAGAATGTAAGAAGTTATTAAGACATGGTGAAGTATCAACTGGATACTACTTCATTATTCGTATTGCCTTTTGTATGTGTCACTACAGTATGCAAGCGAATTTATGTTTGTGATCCACCGAAATAGTATGCTTGAATCTCTTTCACATTTCGTGCTATAATTTTCGATTAAATCCATATGGATGACAGTCATTTTCAGTTAAATTGTTCTTTGTTCTTCAGCACGTTTATTGATTTGTATTGATGTTTAATGCAGAGCTTATGTTTAAAGATTCGATCAAAACAAAAAACACAGATTCGCTTTAAAGAAAAGCAATCAATGACTCCCTCTCCTAAAATGCAAAATATATTGGATATCCAAGTTGTATTGCTAAGAAAACGCTTTTATTCGGAGAAGTTATGAAGGAACACATTTCCGAAAACTTTAAAAACTTAAAGTCAGGAAATAAGCGCACAGTATTTTCAAGAATGTTGATTGGAAACAATGTTAAAAAATATAAATTTCGAATTTAACGGATCATTTTTCTTATCTTCCCTTCATTTCTTATCTTCCCTTCATTTCTTATCTTCTTTGTAAATTTATGATTGGTAAGGCGCATTTTCAAGTCTTTTATGAATATTACCTATATTTTTCATATAACTCTTTTATATAAAAAAATGCGATTAAGTAAATTAATAAGATTTTTTTTAAAAGGTTAGCAGAAACAAAGTGTTTACAAGAAAGGCGCATAAAGCTGCAAACTCTTAAATATTCACGAAATCGTCACACCTCTGCTTACATCATCATTCCCCTGTCTAGATTTGTAACAGGAGAGTGATGCCAGGGAAGTGATGGAGTCTTTAAAAACCTTTAATAATTCATATTGTTTGTTCAGAGTGACGTTAATAATCCACAATTTAATCGTGAATCGTAAATTATCCATAATAATCCAACCTTTAATAAATTGAAATATAATTCCAATATGTATAATATATCCTACTAGTCACATTCAAACAATAGAATCGATGCATAACTAAAATAATATCTTCAACGAATTAAGCATAATACAAGTTAAAACATACCTGGGTAGTTAAAACATCACTGGCACTAGCACACTTTTCGCCGTTTTGTTAATTGCGCTTACTAAAGTAACAAATGAAATTAAAATTTGTCATTATGTGCGACTATGTTACACCGTACACTGCCAACCTTACTAAGTATAAAAACGGACATGGGAGTGATTTTTTGAATATAATTTTAAGAAATAAAAATAGGAAATACTTATTAAATAAGTTATTTGCGTAAAGTAACAAGCGATTGACATTATGTTATTTGAAAACTTACGCCAAGTGCCAACGGCAAACAGTGTTAATTATAGGAAATATTTGATTTTGATATTGTAAATGTGATGATTCATAACATAATATATATTACATATCTTAGAAAGCCTTTTAAAGTTTTAACTCGACAATTACTTTATATTTCTATAAAATTATCTTGAAGACGCACTTATGCCAAAATAGCTGAGAACTTTTCATATGTATTGCTATTAAATTTCGAAATAATATATGCCGTATTTGTATTGTTTGAAATATTTTTTTGGTGGAAAGAAATAGGTTATTTCGCTACAAAAGATGAAAACCCCTTTTTTCTATGCGAAAAGTAAACTCACTAGTGTAAAAAAATAACAAATTATAGTTGCTATGGTTTTTCATATAATTTTACAAAGTATTTTAAACAACGTAACCATGGAAAAATAGAATATGCATTTTGAATGTTTTGTTGTCGATTTATAACTTTATAATTTATAGTAAATATCGATTATATCGTCACTGTTATGCCAGAGTCACGAATGTGCAAAATTGTAGTTTTGAGATAATTGCATTTTGAAGTTTGCAAACGCTACTAAAATTCATTTTTTTTGTTGTTTTTTATTATTCCAGCAAATTGAATAAAAAAAATTTACCGGAATAATAACAACAAAAAAAACTGAATTTTAGTAGCGTTTGCAAACTTTAAAATGCAATTATCTCAAAACTACAATTTTGCACATTCGTGACTCTGGCATAACAGTGACGATATTAGTATCATAGAAAAAATTGCATTTCCTACGCGAGATAAAAACGTTTTTCATCTCTTGTAGAAAAAAACAATATTTTCATCTCTTGTAGGAAAATATACTATTTTATATATAAAAATTCAGTCTGCGTATGTTTGTGCTCGCAATACTGGAAAATTAGTCTATCGAATTTTTCTCAATTTGGCGTGAAGTGCCCATATTCAAACTTTATCTTTTTCATAGGACTTATTAATGTAGGTATTTTTGTTCTTTTTGATTTAGTCACCGTTTGGATTTTGATTTGTTAGTTTTAATTTTCCTGTAAAAAATCATCTCATTTTTTAAGAATTTATTTATTTTTCTTTTTCCGTTCTTTTGTTGTGTAGCGAGATGGAGCACATGGTCAACAAGGATCAACTGTAAATCAACCAAAACGAAAGGTATGTGTTTGTTAACTAGTTTTTGCAATTAAATCATTAGTTTCCTATGGCTACAAATGCTAAACGCAATAAACGTTATTTAAAATTTAACTACATTTTTAATTATGAAATTAAAGCAAAATGTTATATTATATAACTTGCATGTAAATATATTTGCAATGAATAATAATAATTGTTTTGAATTAATGCGCTAATTATTATCTACACAAACTTTCCGAAACTAAATTGGATTGTTTTCGGTAACAAACTTCATATTTAATTTTTTTTTCAGGATGATGTTTCAGATTTTGATGAAGTACAAATTGGAGGACACGGACCTGTAACATCACAACCAACCGCTGGTCAAGCAGCTGGTGCTGGTATGCCTGTATATGCTATGCCTCCACCACCCGGTGTTGTTATTCCACCACCAACTGGTGCAAACCCAAATAACCCATTTTATGCTAAATCGGCAAACGAGCAAACATCGTTAAATTCAGGTGGACAAACAACTTATACTCCAGGTAATTGATATATTAAAATTAGATGGTTTAATGTTGATATTTAACGGATTTAATGTCAAAATGGAATATATAACTCTAACTTTTTAGCATGTTTTCGATATGTATTGTAGTATGTATTATTATTTATCGAATATGAATTTTATACAATTTAACTTGAAAAAAGTAATTACATCATAACTTCATTGGTCAAGGCTAAAACTGTTGATTTTAATTGGTTCTAATTCATCATAATTGATAAATACAGTGAACGTTAGTTACAGTCAGTTCATATATTTTTTAATAAGACTTCTTGTGAAGTAGGAATTACAATATGTGTCACAACAACAAATAAAATATTTCAATACCTAGATCCCCTAGACCCACAACAACATGCTATCTGAGGTATTGGGCGAAAGTTTTACTTTCGTTTTTCTTTCATGTTTTTTAGAGACTGGAAAGCTAGATATTAAATCCTATCACAATAATGAAATATGACATACGCCAATTTTTCATGATAAGATGGATTAAGGAAACAAAAATAAAATAAGAGGTGAACAGCAATAAACGCACTTATTTTCTTCGAGGATTGATAACTTGTCTTGAATAGCCACTGAAGGTATATTGACGGTCCCCTATGATGCACTAGCTACTCCAAGGGAGTGGCCGCTTGCAAGGTAGACCATGAGTACAATATGACACGGACGTAATAAACGACCTTAAAAAATGCCATGGTTATTATACCACTGTTGCGAATAACCGTCGTGAATATTCGAAACTGGTTAACTCGGAAACGCTCTTTCATAGAGGATAAACGCATAAAAGTATTTTAACCTGTATTCAAAAATCCAAAGTGATCACAGATTAATTTAGAATGTTTGGTAGATGTCACTAGCCATTTAAATAATTCAAATGTGTGACTTCAAGGTTCAAAACAGCTGATAAGCGATATATATGTATGTATTTCAACAGTAGTATTCTTTGAAATGGAACACAAATTGGGGCATCTAATAATATTTGAACTATGCTACGTTTCATCTTGTACATGGAATGTAAAGAACGATTTCCGAAGACTTAGTCTGAAAGAAAAGAAAAATTTATTAACTCTTTATTAGATTTCTACAAATTATATGCCTATAAATTGAACACTATTCTGGATTATGCTTTGTTGATAAAAGCACCTCCATTTGTGCGTAACTTCTTCGCGTATAAATCAAAGATAAATTACGAACAAAAATATCGGGACTATAATGTTGCAGCAATGGATTACAAATTAAATAATACGAGCTAATATTATAAACCATATATGCAATAACAATATTCTAGCCACGGTGCATCAAAACAACAAATTATATGTTAAATCTAATATTTGTGATAAAATGAGTGATTACAAAATTATAAGACTGGATAGAGCCAAAGGCAAAGTTGGGGGTCTTGCCTTTATCATGCATACATTTGTTTCTATCCTACAACCACACTATCCGCTCTATCGACAAAATATTAACATATAGTTGAATTGGTAATTATATTAAAAATCGGCAATACGAAAATAACTATAGACAATATTTATATATCACCAGTGATAGAGGTTGTGAACCCTCCATTGAACACTTATTTTATACTAAAGAATGTCTTATAATACTCAAATATGTGCATTAACACCATCATCTATCTATGATACTCTGAAATGAACACCCACTCACGAAGCGGCAAGAGTACTAATAACATTTATAGCTTCAATTTTTTAACCAACGGTAACAAATAATTCATAATAATTTTCAAATGTTTTCCCCTTGCCGTGTTTATAATGCCGGAGAATGGAGAACCAGATTATCACGTGCAGATCATGACCACATTAGTCCGTTCTATTAATAGAATAAAATCAGGGCAGAAGAGATTACATTAGTTTTGACTAATTACATTAATTTTAGACATTAATTTTAACTAAGCAGGACTGGACAATTTTACCAATTTTACCGAGAATGAATTAGTAACCAATTTTTACCACTTGATTGACGTCCATTTTTGGGAAAAGAAATACAGTTTTTTAACATAACAAAACGTGACTACTTTCCTAGGTGTAAGATTCAGAATGTTAAACCATTTTTTTCACCGGAAGTGTATGTGAACAAAAAAATAACACCCATAAGACTGATCCAGCTGCTCCTTAAAGCAAGGACCATTATAACAAACAAGTGATAGAACACAAGAAAAATAATAGGAGAGAGCTAATGAACAAATCAAATCAGTAAAAATCTCTGACAGGTCATAACGAAGGTTTACTTCATCTTTGCCGCCTCGAAAATAGTTGCATGATCTCATTTCGCCATATTTCTAATTCTATCAAGTGCGCCATAAAAATTGATACACGGAAGGAGAAGTAGTAAGTTAAGTAAATATTCAAACAATCTAGATTATTATATTTGTAAGTATTGTAAGAATTTGAGAATGTCAATAGAAAATACACACCAGATGAAAAACGTGATCTACGCAGGTGAAAAAGTCGAGATTTGAACTTGACCATTTTTGATTTTCCTGGAACTTGGCATATTATTTTACAATTTTTTTAAAGTTACTGGAAGTTGTTTGAAAAAATTATGAAAAATTAGAATTTTTAGTCGTACTAAAATCTTTAAAATTAAATATCTCAAGAACACGAATTAACACCTCTTTCTAAATTTGGAATATTTTAGAGTAATGATAGAACTTTACTATTTTCAGAAAATAAATTAATTTAATTCCAATTGATCTTCGACCCTTGGGCCATCTTTAAAAACGTTTTTTTAATATTTTTATTTAAAAATTAATTACAAAAACAATTGATTAATTTTTTTCAAATGACTAACTAATCATCTATCAAACAAAAAAAAGTTTGCTGAAATCGGTATAGCCGTTCTTGAGCAATTTAATTTCAAAGTTACATTGGATTGGCAGAATTTTCATTTTTCATGCATGTTGTGGTGCCCCCTATGCTCAAACTATGCACTTTAAAAAAATTTTTAAAATAAGTTGTATTTTTTATTTTGTCCATACTACTTATATGCCAAGTTTCAGGAAAATAAAAAATGGTCAAGTTTTCACAACTCGGTCTAGAACACGTTTCTCTTTACCACCAAAACTACTGGACCTGATGGCATATCAGTCGTCATTCTGAAACACATTGGACACAAGGAATTGAATTGCCTACAAAGCTAAACGCATGTCTAAATATTCTCCAGATACAAAAATTAATCGAAATTCTGCTGCTGTCTTGACTGATAAGCTAGTGCAATTTAGTTTTAACATCGCTTACGGACAGCCCACAAACTAACATCGCTTACGAACAGCCTGCAGAAAACCACTACTCTTCACAGAAACCAAAACCTAACCTTATTTTGGTTCAGATTATCACTAATCCCACACTAAAAAACAGGAATAATGTCATAAAAACGCTAACTGGAAGGGCATAGTAAAGGTAAAAATAATTATCACAAATCGAGGAGTCGACGCATAGGGATTAGTTGTTGTTGATTTGAAAATTTTTTTTTATATTTCATCTAAGCGTGTTATGCCCCCGTGTACTGCAGTCCCTGCTCTTGGAATATGAAATAACGTGCTATATCACATACCTCTGGCAGTACCAGTGAGATGTGACTAGCCAAGGTGATATCTTATGATAATGGGCGCTATTGCTTGCTCGAAGAATCGAGTCTAAATGCAACTATATCTGGGGTTTTAATCATTGAGGAAGGCATTGCGACGCATGATCAAGGAATATGCCACTTGTTGAAATTTGCTTTTTATATTTATTTTTATTTTCCCCATCCTATCATGAAATACTGGTATGCGGGTATGCCATATTTTATTATGTGATAGGATATTTTGCTTAGATCCATTCGTAAAAAAGTAAAAAAAATGCAGAAAAAGAAATTTCCACAAATAACTGCCCACGAAGTTCAAATGCTTGCAAATTCGGTTGACCGATTTTAAAATTATCTTTGCATCCTTGTGTTCTTTCACTTGACGGACTTTTTTATGGTTCCGATGCTCGCGTGCCTCTGAGCTACTGGCTGTGATCGTCCTTCTGAATTTTTGTTATATTCTTTTTAGTTTTATTTATATGCATTTGATTTCCTAGATTCGAACTAAAAAAGATAAACTATCATGTCATGGTGTTACAGGACAAGGCAAAGAAAAATTACACCGGGCGATAGAGTGGGGTATCATTAAAACTGAACTATTCATATGAACCCGTAGATATGTCAAGTCTGCACGTATCGCATGAAAACTTAGTTGGTCCATATTTATGGTTGTATTTTATGCAATCCTTCCCACACCGAATTATTTTATTTGCACAACGTGCTGTCATACCTAGGAGCCACCTGAGGACGACTAGCATTGTGTGGCTCTAGTCTTACATTGATATTTAATTTAGATCCTCTTTACCGGCAAGCCATACCTCCTAAACATTGATTTATCGAATTATGTTGTAAACTTTTATAATAGTTCGTCTGTCGAATTTCTTATCATGACTGGTCATATATCAAGTCAGTTGTTCTATTAAATCAGTTTAGTTCTAATTAAACTAGATCAGTCAGTTCTATTAAATCTTAAAAATTCAGACAACTTTAACTGGTGACGTTGGCAGAGCACAATTGATCAAGGAGATGAAATATGTTAAAAAATGATTTCAGTAGTCATAACAGTCACTAGTAGTTGTTTGCATAATTAAAGTACAACGGCGGATATGCCAAATTAAAAATTCTTCTTTCGAATGGAATAAATCCGCATGGAGGAAACATTTTTTTATTTCTACATTTTTTTCAATTTTTGATCCACGGGTATGACAACAACGCGTACTCAAGTCCCTGTTATTGACATACGGGCTAACATGGAATATCATATACCACTGGCAATAGCAATGATATATCACTTGCCAAGGTGATTTCTTAAGGGTGGTGGCGGATGAACTCTATTGAGTCAACAGTAGCTCTCTCAATCTTAGCTATGGAGTGTTCCTTAATGCGTCACATGGTCAAGGAGTGTGTACTAACTGGATTTTTGTTAACCCCATTTTAGTTTTGTTCCTGCAATATTTTAATGCAAATTTGCTGGTCAGGTAAACACCTTTTATTTTATTTTAATTATAATATCTATACTATCATGAAATATTTGCCCATGTAATATTTTATATGTGATAGGATTTATTGTTTAATTATCCCTTCTATAAAAAATATATAAAAAAAAACAAAAAAAATAGGATTTGCGTCCATCAACACCTTAGCACGCATGTTGTTGTGGTACCCTGGTCTTAAAAGGTTTTTATGTGTTATTGTGACACACATTGTAATTCCTACTACCCAACACATTTTTATTAAAAAAAATTGTTGTATTTGAACCAGTGCATTCCAATCCGTTAAATACTAACATATTTATTATTATTATGTGAATATTTCATTTGTAATTACAATAAATTTTTGTAAATATATTTTTTCCAAATTAAAAGGTCAATATCAATAGTAGAATATAGAGGAAACAAGCTGAGTAATATTTGGAAACAATTTGTTTGTTGAATAAAAATTTTAAGAGAGGTTGGTTGGAGTCTTAGAAATTCTCTTAATATTGCTTTTTCTATAATTTATATTTTTGAAATACTTGTTTTAACAAATTTGTTTTAATCATTAATTTTTTATTTATTGGCATTACTTTTTTCTTCTTGTTTTTTTTGGTAACGTAGATAGTAACTTGGTTGTAACATGATTTTATTAGTAAAGTTTTAACATATAATAATCAATTTTTGATCAACAGAAAAACGAAACAACCAATAAATTAATATTACTTGGACATGGAACTATGCAAATTTTATTTTTTAGTTTGTCTACATAACAATTTATTTTATTCCAACTTTTTTATTCTATTTCTAGATTTGTTTGCTTAGAATTTAATATTATTTTTACTAAATTGTGATGAAAATGTGTTTTTGTAAGTCAAGTCTTTAATTTGTTTCTCATTATTAATATAAGCAATTTTTGAATATATGATAATTGTTTGATGTATGTTATGTGTTACGTCATGTGTGAAAACAGTGTTCAATCATTTTTCATTATCATTATTTGAATTGTTAAGGATTTGTTTCTTGTATCAATAAAGAGTTCTGTAAGTTAGTCGCTAGATTCCCCAACTCTGACTTCGCTAAATGTCAATCTGCTAATTTTTTTCAATTGCCCAGCAAGACTTCATGTCTAAAAGAGTTTTATGGTAACCAGTTTTGTTAGATAAAACAAACGGTGTTGTTGGTAATCATAAATCAGTACACTGATAAATTCTATAAACTGAGTTTGGTAATCAGCCTCAGTAATCTTTGTGTGTTGAAACAAGCTTTCTTTATTTGTACATAGATTCATGTTTTTTGCTTTCTTTCGGTAGTCGTAACGTATCAATCATTCTTCGTCGTTTTTAAGCTAAAGAATATTCGCCTCTTTTTACAAACGAAACTTTTCTAGCAGCGTAGCAATGTGCAGTTGTGGTGATGAGTCCCTTCCTAAAGTCTCCTTTCCTTTCTTTTTGTTGAGCGACGTGAATGATATTGGATTGGACAACAACAACGTATTCCATGGAAGAATTTTGCTGATCTGAGCTGCCTCCTCAACAATACGGTGGATACCTGCAGGCTGTTTTGGTACCAAGAACCTAACTGCGCGGAAACTTTCAATCAATTTTCATTTGTTGAATTGTTTAGGATATATTTGTTATGTGTGTTTTGCTCAAAATCAATGTGTTCAGTTCACTGTCTCAAAGCAGTTTTCTGTTTAAAAACGTCAATATTTTGGAATCTCAGACTTAAAAAATATCAACACTTTGCTTTTTGCAAGCAAACTCGGTTGGCATAATCCTTTTCTGGTGATTCTGTTTGCTGAACGGAACAAGCGCTATTGGAAGTTTTAAACCACACATACTTCAATTATTTAAACATTAACCGAATTCGGTAATCAGCCGAAGTAACCTTTGTTGGCCGGTATAAACTAGCTTTGTCTATTAAAGTAAGGTGACCAGACGTCCCGCTTTTGGCGGGACAGTCCCGATTTTTAACAATTTGTCCCGCGTCCCGCGGCATTTTAAGAATGTCCCGACTTTTGAAAAGAAAACAGAATTTCGAATTCAAATGAAAAACAAATTCGTTTATATTTAAATTGCAAATAAAATTATATATAAACTTATTCTTTTTAATTATTTATATCAAAATTTGAAAAATAAAATAATCCGCCAAAGTTTAGGTATTTTAGTTTTAGTTTTACGCATGGAGTAATCAGTTTTTATTGTAAATTTGTAAATTTTTTTATTTTTGATCTACGGGAGTGACAGACTCAACAGAGTAAGTGAGTCCCTGCTATTGACATACGAGTTAACGTGATATTTCACATATCACTGGGAATAGCAGTGAGGTATCACTAGCAAAGGTGATCTCTTAGTGCTGGTGAATAAACTTTATTCAGTCAACGGTAGTTTCCTTAATCTTGGCTATGGAATAGTCTTTTAGAGCAAATAGATCTTCTTTAAAGCAAACAGAAAAAAATCCATCTTCCTCAGGTACTTAGTCAACCTACTTCTACTTTGGATAGTGTAGAAATTTCAATAATGAAACTAGTGAGCTATCTTTTCTTTTAAAAATTTGAGATTGTACTTCAAATAACAATTTGGAGAATACATATTTCTGAATTATTTTTCCGAAGAGATTTGAATAGAAATTTTAGGATTCCCTCTACAGATAATAATGAGGCATCCTGACGGTTGAGAGCTTCTATTGATTTTGTGGCTATTTGAATGGCACTCAAAATATTTAAAGCAACCACATCAACTTTTTTTTTATTCCTTAAATGATTTAAATTGAGATAGTTTAAAGCTTTTTAAACTGTTGCTTTGACTCGCAAAAACAATCCATTGCAATTCAGGAATACTTGCACTCGTTTATCTCCTCAATCAGTTCTTTTATATACTTTGCAAAATATTATTGCGAACTGGTGAGTTTTTAAAGAATTTTGCTAATACCGTAATTTTGGAAATCATTACTCGTATTTTCATATTTTGACTCAATAGTAAATTGTCATGTGAGATCCCACTTAATATATTTATATACTAACACTCCCCTCCAAATTTAAATATATATTACTTCAACCTTAAGATTACTGTTGGTAAGGGATACCGATTTAGACCGTCAACCGTTAAGTGAAAAAGAACTTCCTTTTGTTAAAATTAATATCAAATTAAATAAATTTGATTCCAAATTAAAGCGTTGTATGTTGTATGCAACATGTATACCAGGATGGTTCGGGTCCGCTACAGTCATCAAAAAGTTCATTTAGTTGTAGAATCGGATTTATGGTGATTTGTTAAATCTCGAGATAATGTTTCTTAAGAAATGAGAATCTCGAAAATGTGGAAATAATTCCTCGAGATTTGGGACATCAAGATAACAAATCTTTCTCGAGACCGGAGTTTTCGAGCAGAAACTCTACTTGAGAATTTGAAAGCCATTTTATGTGTGAAATATAATTTAATAAATTCTTGTGGAATATTTCATGACCTTTTCAACAACAATATAGTAAGCTTCTAATAAAAAAATTTACGCAAATATAATACTTCACGTAATTTTTTTTATTCATTATATATAGTAAATTGCACTTATCTTGAAATTAAACAAAAATGACTATAATTTTTTCGTTCTATGAAAATTTTTGGTGCTTCATATAAGACCCCCCCCCCCATCTATGGTGTCCCGCTTTGCCAATATTAAAATCTGGTCACCCTATATCAAAGGTTCGCCAAGTTTGTTGGTCTCTTTAACTAATCGACCTCCGTCATCCTTTTGGAATCATAATTATCCAAAGTTTACAGTATATATGTTGTTGGCACAAGCAGCTTATGGGCATAATGCCATAACAAGCTAGTACGGACCAGCTTTTCATTTTAGATCTATCTTTGCTTTTATTCATATTCAATCTCTTACTAATTTCTGAAATGTAAAATAAGTCTGTTCAAGCTTAAAACAAGTTGTGTATAAAATATTGTGTATTGGCGTTCTTTTTTTTTTAATATTTTGATCTATTGCTGATCTGAGAAGCTTTTGAGTCAGATGAGTCACTGGATTATAGATATGTCAAAAATTCATTTTTATACACTACTTTTCATACTGTCGCGTTTTTCTACCATCCTCGAATTGGCCTATCTCTCAAATCAATAAACGTAATTTAAATTCCCAAATTTCTTTCTGGACTCGATCACTGATTATTAAGCAAAACACCAGCGGTTAATAAGTGCACTTAACACAATCATATTCTAACTTAAATTTGTTTACATTATCACTGTCGAATTTTTACTAACTTTCGTTCTGCATAGGGAATTCCTTCACAACAATTTTAATTTATATCGAGGTTGTTCCAGGTAAATTCTAAATTACTTTACAAAGAAAACTCGATAAATTCTGAGAATAATATTATTTTGTATTTATGTTATTGTTGTTGTTTTGACGACCTATCTTCTTGGAATCAGTATCATATGTTGATGACAGTGATGTAAATGATTTTAGTTTTGTTATTGAAATATTGAATAGGGTGGGTGACAACAACGCATGATGAAAATTCGGTATATAAGCCAGGTTCACTTGAAATTGGATTATCTATCTTTCAATCTAGTTGAGAATTGTTATTTAAGGTGTTAGGACTATTTCTAATATTTCTGGGTATCAACTTCCGGTTTGTCACTTCCGGTTGAAAAGTTGTTTTCTTAATTTTTTTCAGGTGTTTATCCCAACTATAGCCTACAGTTAACAGTTAGAATTTGATTTTCATGAAACGTTGGTAAAAGGTTTCAATCAATATGATAAAGATTTTATTAGCTTTGGGGTACATTGAGAGGTTTGGGGGGTACACCATACAACATGTGATTTTTTTCACTATGATTTTTATGTTTTATGAGAGCATACAACATTCGTTCGTGAATCAATTTTGATGACACTTTGACAAAAGATACAAATGTGTATCGTGAAGGAACTGATTAGCTTTTGAGCGATATTAAACAAAGAAATGAGGGTTCCCGGTCATCTGCTTTTTTGAAAGCTCGATAACCTTACCTAAATTGGATGAAACTTGGTACATAAGTATTTAGTACGGTTCACAACAGTTCCGGAAAATTTTTTTTGAATTTTCTTTCAATGTCATTATCCACACTGCAGTTTACATTAATGAAGTGACTATGATAAAAGTTATGGAGGTTTCAATTAATATGGGAACATAATGATCAGATTTGGAGGCACATCGACAAAAGTGGGGGGGTTTACCATACAACTGCTGCGGGTTCCACCATACAACTGCTGACTTTTGTCACCTTGTTTTTAAAGTTTATTGAGGTATATACAGCATATACAGACATCGTTCATTAATCAATCTTGTTGACACTTTGACATTTGAAGGAAAAAAAACTGCTTAGTTTTTTGACGATATTAAGATAAGTGGTAGGGAGCTGCCTGAATACTTGTTTATTTGAAACTTCATTTAATGATATCAAAAAGCGCAAAAGATTCAAATTTATATGAGAAGGAATTGCTAAGATTTGGAGCGATAATGGGCAAAGTTGTTGGGGCCTCTGAAGTACCTGCTTTTATAAATAGAACTACGCGAAATCTTTAACAACAGTTAGCCATTAGTCTATGCATCAAAGTCGTCAATATTTTTTTTTGATAAGTTAGCTTCCACATAATAAATTGTCGATGATAAAACAGTCTTAATGGGCATTAGTTAAAAATTGACACACTTAACATCCAGCATTAATCGCGAAAACAACACTCCATTGACTTTCTCTCATTTCTCATAGTCTCATTATTATAATATTTATATTTTCTTCGGAGTGCCGTTATAAATTATACATTATATAATATTTGTAGAATTTTTTTTGTATATATCACCAATTATTCTTCACTTTATAAAACTCAATAAAATGGATTATTATTATATTTGAAACTATTTTTTAACTTAGTTATAGTTAAATTGAACTAAACTGCATGAATGACTTAGTGGTAAATGGTTTTTGGTTCAGATTGAAATATTTTTAAGCACAATTATCAAGTTTTATGTAATTAATTTTATTTTGACCTTTTATAGTTATTAACATAAATATCAAATGAAATTTTTGTATTTTAAGGTATGGCATCATCCCCCAGACATGGATAAATCATTAATAATAATTATTAATTTATCAATAAATTAATTAAACCAAATAAAACCTTCAAAACTATATAAAAACTAATAAAAATATTAAAAAAATACAATAAAAACTAAACGTTTACTTATAAATATTAAAAAGATTAATTAAGAAAATTTTCTTTGTTTGACGGTTAGATATAAAAAAAATTTTAGTAAGCAAAAACAATGTAATTAAAGAATTAAAAATTAGTTTTTCTTTTCTTTATTTTTTTAAAATTTATTTCAATTGTTTAGCTAACTTAAAAAAGAATTCTTAACGAATAAATGTGTAATAAAATACATATTCACGTAGAATTTAAGATAAACATAAGAAAAACAAAATATATTTGTGTCTATTTTATGAATTTTATTCAAAATCATAATTTGTTAAATAATAGTTTAAAAAAAGACAAAACCTATTTAAATGTTTTTGGTGAGTTTAAAAAGCAAATTGAGATTTACATATCGATTCTAGCGCATCTCTTAGATGTTTTAACGAAGAGACATCTCTTAGTTAAGAGGTTTCGCTTATTTTGCGATTCTCGACATCTCTTTGTTAATACATTCTCTTCAAAAATCTCTTAAGTTAAATACCATTGAAATAGGTAGTATTAACAATTAACAAAGCATCATTATTATTTTGACGTTTGTTGAACATCGTAATTGAAATTTTTGAGTTGTTTGTCAAAATTATCAATAATTATACATAATTTATTAAATATTATACATAATTTAGGGGATATTACTTTTACTTAGGCACCTTTTTTGATAAAGAATCACTCACTGAAGCAAATAAAACCAAAACGAGTTGTATCGGAGCCCCGGGGTCCAAGATACAGCCCTTTGAAAATATCAAAATCCATACAAAATTACACTGTTTTGACAAGAATTTTTTCTGTTTTTTTTTTTAATTTTTGCTTTATTTCCTATGTGCTTATAAGATGAACAGATTAAAACTGTCCCTTTTACTAAATTTTCTTAATTTACGATAAAAATAATAAAAAAAAATCCACTTGCGCCTTAGTTCAAGTAATCTTGCCATAACGTGGACCCCTAAGGTTATAATTATTTTTTTTTTAGTTATTCATGTTGATTCTTTGAAATTATATATCAAAAATAACATTAAAGGTCATTTAGATTGCAACATTTGGTAAAAAAGTGTACTTTTATACGATATTTTTTTTTTCAAAGGCCTATATCTTGGTCCCCGGGACTGATTTTCAAAAAAAAAAAATTTGTAATATGCTTATAAAAGTACCCTAAATAAAAAAAAAATTGGCCAACGCCTAAGTAAAAGTAATCTTGCCATAATTTATTGAATTTATAGTTTTTCCAAAAATTTTAACACCATTTTTGTACTTTAATAAAACTTCTAGTGCTATAATATTATTTTTTTACTGATTTTTTCCTTCGGATTGTGAATATGGATGATTTATTACAATTTGAAGTTTTGAAGAGATTTTTTAAGAGATACGAACTCAGAATCGCAATTAAAGAAAATCTCTTTAAAAAAATCTCTTACAAAAAATATCTTATGTAAGAGAGTAAGAGATCTCTTAGCTCAGAATCGGACTGTTAATTACTGATGTTTATTTTATTTATAAGTTAGTTAAAATGAACCAAGTCGAGAAAAAAACAAAAAAGTAAAATTAAAATAGTCGAGCTATACCAGAAATTAAGCTTAGTTATTATCAAAAGATGACGCAATTGGAATTTTATTTGCCTTCTTCACCACACAATTCTTATGTATGTATTAAACGAATTGTAAGAAATTAGTTATAGAGATAAAACATTAATTTTAATCACCAAAAACAAAAAATATATTCACCTGTAATCTTTTAACAAAAATTACAATTCTTAAGCAAGCTACAGACCTACAATCAATTTGTCAATCAATTAAAAAAGAAAATAAACGAAATAAAATTTAGGGGATTTTTACACTAAATTTTATTTCGTTTATTTTCGTTTTCGAATTGATTGACAAATTGATTGTAGATCTGTAGCTTGCTTAATGGAAGATTTACATGGTCCAACATTTTTGTCAGTAAAAATGAGACGATAAGTATATTACGAATTTCGTATGAGAGAGTAGCGCTACAATATAAATATTACTACGTTTCCATGACAGAGTTAACTCGAATTAAGAGTTTCGTTGAGTTAAAAACATATCGTATCGTATCCGTATCGTATCCACGATATTATAAAAATTCTTGGAGTTAGCAAAAATTGTGTATTAAAATACATTAAGTGATGACATTAAGTGAAAAATACAAAAAGTGATTTGGTTACGACGGAAAAATTGGACATTTTACTAATGTTTTTTATTATTAATTTACTAGTTTTTTTCTTGAATAATTTCAATTAAAATTTTATTTTCCTCTTCACTCCAAAACACTCGCGACGCCATTTTTACCTTTTTGTTTTGTGTTTGTTTTTTGTTAACCTTCTCTAATCGCGCTACTTTCGTTGAGTTAAGGTGAGTTAAGAAATTTAACGAAACTCCGTTTCCATGACGAGATAATCCCGGTTAACTCGGTCATGGAAACATAGTATATGTTAAATTTTACTGGAGTGTTTTCTCGTTTTTAGCAAATGTTGCTATAAAACTCAGAATGTTGGCATACAATTATTTTATGGCAACAATTTTAGACTTTTGTCATTTTTTATCGTATGTCAAAAATAGCATCGCCAATATATTTAAATTTAATTTAGAAGTACAATCAAATGTAATATAACGCCAAGGTAAATTCTGTTAATGGCAATAAAACATTTGAATTTTCGGCTAATTTGTTTGTCAAAAATTATAGTATACCGTCTTTGAATAAATAAATAAGGCATTATAACTGCGTGTATGTACACGAATATATTCTGAAGCATGTTATTTGTAAATGTGTTCGTTAACTAAACCATGACATATGGTATATTTATTTTTATTTCAAAATAAAACTAGTTTTTCTTTTAATTCTAATGTAAAATATTTAAGTAAAACTAAATTTATAAAAATTAAAATAATGTTTTACAAAACAATTATTTGTAGTTACTGATGAATTTCATATCAAAGATTGTAATATTTTTACTAATTCTACGCAAAAAGTGTTTAGAATGATGTTTTAACAAATACATAAAGTAGTTGCTTCAGAAAAAGTGTTATTTTCTAATTTAATTTTGTATTTTATTTTCTACATAAATTGTAGAAAATAAAATGTATTTTTCTACATAAATATAAGGGATACGTTCCGAAGCTTTACTATAGTTAACTATATTTAAATAATATTTAAATACGGTCGTTCAGAAACGAAATAGTAAAGTTAATATTTAACTATTTGACAGCTGTTTGCGTTCAGAAACACAAAATTAAATGTGCTCTCGAGTAGAGTTAAAAATTAAATACACATATACATAAGCATTATTTAAAATTTAACGATTTCAAATTGACAGTTCAATTTATTTTGAAATTGCAGCATATATATTTTTCAAATTCTGAATGTAGTTTTCTGTAACAATATGGTTAGTATAATTTCTATCTTAGTTTTTAATTTTTTCGGTTTTAATTTTATTCAATTGAAACATTTTATGAAAGAATTATTCTGACATACGATTTTAACAGATTGTATTAGTATTTGTGTATTTAATATTTTACTTAATGATCGTCGTTCAGAAATTATTTAGCTATAGTTATTAAATATTTTAATGCGGTGATTTGATTGGTGCATTAAATATTTAGCTATAGTAAAGTTTCGGAACGTACCCAAGGTCTTCTTAAAGTAATTGAATATTATTAAAATTTGTGTTAAACAATTAAAACAAATTTATTATTTGGAAATATTTTATTCATACACATTAGAATTTTAAATTTATCTTTCATATTTATTATTTGTTTTACAAACGCTATCAAATGACACAAATACTAAAAAAATGGTTCACTAAAAAAAGTTTAGTTATTACTCCATTGAATAAATATCTAATGAAGAGTAACTAGACTTTTTGAGTGAAGCATCTAATTTTTAGTATTGGTGAAGTTTGATAGTTTTTGCATTTTAGATGCAAAACAATTGCATTGTAAGCATTGCAAACAATGGTTACAATTTGCATATTTATATTTTCAAAACAAATAAAAAAAATAATAAATGTTGTACATATAAATTTAAAAGCCTAATATGTTTGAAAAAAATATTTCCTTATTTTTCCGAATAATAAATATTTTTAATTGTATAACACAAATTTTAATAGTATTGAATTACTTCAAGAACACCTTACATTCGGCTGTAACAGCGTTTGACATTTGTTTTGACAACGATGAATTTTGAAAAATTACATTTATGTAGGGTAATAAAATATAAAATTAAACTAGAAAATAACAGTTTTTGTCAAAACATCATTCTAAACTCTTTTTATGCGTAATATTAGTAAAAATATTTTAATTTTTGATATGAAATTCGATGATCAAATTTCATTGTATTTAAAATTATTTCTACATATTTTAATGCAACCTTTCATTTTTATGAATAAATTACTACACAAATACAAGTAATTGTTTTGTAAAACATTAATTCAAACTTTAATTTTTATAAATTTAGTTTTATTTGAATATCTTAAAGTATAAAGGATAAAACAAAGGATAAAAACTATGTTTTTATTTTAAAATACAAAACTGAATATGTAAAATGTCATGGATGAGGAACGCACAGATATACAAATCACATACTCACATACACATAGCCACACGTAATTATTCTTCCTTATATATTTATTCAATGAGTTACTCTTACTTAGATATTTATTCAGTGCATATCACCTTCTATATTAAAAGCTTCTTTATCTGTTTAAATACCAAATTATTTCGCTCTAAGTTTCTTGAAAAAATGTTGGAACATGTAAATCGCCCATAAATATAAATATATACACCTTTGTCCAGCCTGTCTTCAATTTCCTAAGAAGATCTATAATTTTATCAAATTGTAAATATAAAATCAAAGTAATTTGCAATTTATTTATTTTTATCAATATTCTAAATATTTTTGTCAATATTTTTATTGTTGACCCTCTATGTTTAATATTATTGCTGTCAATATTATTATTGTTGTTTTTCTTAAAGAGATTAAAGAGGAAACAAATTAAATGCTTTGTTTACGAAATGGCCGAAAGACAACTATAACTCAACCACCATCGTTATGCCATCTCTATCTCATAAAATAATTACCTTTTCCTAATTAAATTTAAAAATCTAGTTTAAGCAACAAAAAAAACTATATCATTAAATATCCTTTCAAAAGTCAATATTAAATTTAATTTTTTTATTTAGTTAAATCAATTTAAATAAATATAAAAAAATTTAGAATTTGTTAATTTCTTAATTAAATGTTTGATATTAAATATATAAACAATTATAATGTTAATGAATTTAATTAATAAAACGTTTGGTGAACGAATATTAAGATACAACATTTTGTTATTCAAAACAAATTAATTCAATAAAAAAATTATTATAAATGTAATTAAATTATAAATATTTTTATGAATTTAACTCTGAATTGACTTAAATCTAAATTCGGTATAATTAACTCAATCGACTTCTGATTCGATTACATAAAACTGTAAGTAAAAACTTTAGGTTTTATTATACAAAGACTTTATTAAGTACCAAAAATGCCAATAATTCTTCTTTTACGGACGATAATATTTGTTCCAGCTTAACCGAATTAATAGTTGTTCATAGAGTCCAGTCATTTTAGCATAAAAAAGAGGTCAACCTCGGAATGAGAGATAATAAGCTGAATTTTCGAGGTCGCTAAAATGACTGCGCTATTATCCTTGAATAATTTTTTCCATTAAACAAACACGAGTAAGTTTTTCTACGATAAACAGTGACGCCTAGTTTTTTAATTGGCGTGCTTATTCGCCTAAAAAACCTGTTTCAGTACTCGTCTGTTCATCACCCCCGATGAATTGCTTGTATTCCAATTGATTTATTATTACTCAGATAAATCTAAAAATGATTTTGAATTGAACAAAATAAAAGTCAGTCAAGTGCGAATAAAATTCCCTCGTCGAGGGTTCCGTGAATGTAGAAAGAGCAAACTGACAAAAATAATTTACATAAAAGTGTGTCGTATAGGGTGAGTGGAGGGACACTCTCGCATGGAGGGATCAGTTTTTATTAATTTGTTAATTTTTTTCTATTTTTTTGATCCACGGGTGTGACAACCCCGCGTACTCCAGTCCCTGCTATTGGCATATGAGTTAACGTGAGATATCACATACCACTGGCAATAGCCGTGAGATATCACTAGCCAAGGTGATATCTTAGGGGTGCTGGCGGATGAACTGTATTCAGTCAACGGTAGCACTCTCAATCTTAGCTAATGAATATTCCTTAATGCTGGAACGCTGTAGCTTGCTCGATGAAACGAGCCTTCATATAACTACATATCTGAGCTTTAATCATTGAAAAATATACTGCGTCCCATAATCAGGGATTATGCCATTGGCTGGACTATTGGCAAACCAATTTTAGTTTTGTTCCTGCAAATTTGTAAAACAAATTTGCTTTTTATCTCTTATTTTAATTTTATTTTCCCTATCCTATCACGAAATATTGGCCTATGTCATATTTTATATGTGATAGGATTTATGGTTTAGTTATCCATTACTTAACAAAAAAAAAACAAAAAAAAACAGATTTGCGTCCATTAACATCCTTAGAACGCATGTTGTTGTGGGACCTTGGTCTTAAAAGGTTTTTATGTGTTGTTGTGACACATATTGTAATGCCTACTACACATCACATTTTATTAAAAAAAAAAAAAAAAAAAAAAAAATATTGCCAGACCATAAGCACATAAAAATGATTTTTTCCTCTTAAATTTCAGTAGCAATGTCACTTGAAATTTAATCCAAATTATAAACAAAATGCTACATCTCGTTAACATTAAAAGGTTTATATTGAAAAATAAACATTATTAATTCAAATAATAATTCAACAATAATTCAAAAACTGTGCATTGCAAAATTTTGAAAAAATTGTAGCATTTCTTAAATAAGGTGCTCTTTCATATGACAGCCAATTTGGGTCAAAAAAGCTTTTTTTTTACTACTTGCATGAGAAATTTCAATTATTTACTCAAAAACCCAAGACAAAAGTTATTTTTCTCAGCTATGGTTACTAATAATTATTCCCCACACCTAATAATAAGTATTTTAGCACCTTCGTAAATAATGAAATAGTAGTTTATGTAACAAGTACGCAAAATATGGTTTTAGCGGACGAATCGTAATGTTTCAGGACGAGGCGCTAGCCGAGTCTGTAATATGAAGATGAGTCTGCTAAAGCCATTTGCGTACGTGCTGCATACAACATTTTTTTGTATTAGCTCTTACGATTTTTTTTTCTAATTTATTGCTTAATTTGTATTCTTGCGTACCTAAAAATTTGATTTTTGAACAAAACTTATCAAAGCAATTGTGATTATAATTTGAAAATAATTATAATATATAATGAAAACAAATTTTGAATCCGCTAATGTGTTGTCATAACGACTTTAAGTACTAGGCCGCTAAAATACAATTTTGCGGCCTCTAAACAGTTCTAAAAGTAATCATTTTTCGGAGCTAATACTAAAAATATAATTTTTGTTCGTTTGTTAACTGAGTTCATCTTTGAATTTTTTTAGTTTCTTCCTAAAATAATAATAATAAATTAAAAAATAATAAGCGTTTTGATTTTATTTTAATAATAATAAATAATGAATGAATGCAAAAACTTCTTTGCAACTATAGGTTAGTTTATTTGAAATTTTAATTCGTGTTAAACAGAATTCTGTTGAAATTTAGTTTAGTTGTGAGTTGTAGACTAAAAAAATTCTAAATTTGGCTCAACAATATTGAATAGATTTTCAATTTCATGTCAAAAATAAATAAAAGCTATATTTTTTAATGCAAAGCATATGTGATTTTTATATAGTTTTAAGAAAATTCATTGAAAATAAATTTCTAACTAAGCAGCCCTGAATAATAAATATCCAATACGCAATCCAATGATATGATAAACAATGTTTCACCAAATCAAAATCTTTATTTATTCACCATTTGCTTATTAATTGACATTTTATTTTGTGAATAATATATCAAGTAGTAAAAAAAATAGTATATAAACCTCGGTGAAGAAAATTTTCTCCATTTCGGTGCTTAATTCGCTCGAAACTTCGTTTCTTGCGAATTAATATCCACCTCAATGCAGAAAATTTGCTTTATCACCTCGGTATATAATATACTATTTCACCCTTCCTCACTCACAAAATAGAGAAAAATAATTATGTGACAGTTCACTGTAGTTTATCAAATTTCCTATCTTTGAGTTTTTTCAAAATTTTCTGTCGATTAACGTCGAAATGTAGGTGGGAAAACCAACTTTAATTTGCACTTTTTTGACCATAATTTAAAAACTGTGCACCGCAAAGTTCTAAAAAAATTACAATGTTCCTTAAATTTTGTCTTCTTTCATATGACCCCCACTCGTTTTGATCAAAAAAAAATTTTTTCGCCCTTCCCAATATCACCCCCTCAAAATACAGAAAAATAATTATGTGACAATTCGCTATAGTTTTCGTTCAAGGTTTAGCGAACTTCCTATCTCTATAAATTTTTTCAAATTTTTCTGTCAATCACCGTTGAAATCAAATTCAAAAACTGTGTACTGCAAAATTCTAAAAAAATCACAATGTTTCTGAAATTTAGCGCTCTTTCATATGACACTTCACTCATTTGGGTCAAAAAACCTTTTTTTCACCGTTCCCACACCCATCCCCTAAACATATGGAAATGAAATTACTTAAGACTTCGCTATATTTTTCGTTAAGGGTTTATCAAATTTTCCTGTCTCTATTAGTTTTTTCAAATTTTTCTGTCAATAACGGACCGGACCAACTTTTTGTTGCAGTTTTTGACAGTAACTCAAAAACTGTGCATTGCAAAATTCTAAAAAAAAATTATAATGTTTCTTAACTTGAGTGCTCTTTCATATGACAAAGTTGGGTCAAAAAAGGGGTTTGGGTTTTTTTTTCATCCTTTCTTAATCTCACCCCCTCAAAATACGAAAAAATAATTATGTGAAACTTCGCTATAGTTTTCGTTCAGAGTTTATCAAACTTCCTTTCTCTGCGAATTTTTTAAAATTTGTCTGTCAATTAAGCTCGAAACCCAAGAGGGGGGGGGCAACTTTTTGTTCCACTTTTTTGACAATAATTCAAAAACTGCATCGCAAAATTCTAAAAAAAATTACAATGTTTTTCAAATTAAGAGCTCTTTCATATGATATCTCACATGCCTGGCTTTTAAATGGTGTTTTTCTCCCTTCTGATTCCCACCTCCTCAATAAATACGGTTATGAGTATTTTACACTTCGCCATATTTTTCGTTCAAAAGTTACCACTTTTTCTATATTTTCAAAGACTTTTGAAGCTTTTTTATTAAATAGGCTTGGAACTAAGTGGGAAAAGAAAACATGAAAAAACGATATTATTCAATGTTATTCAAAAACTGTGTAATGAAAAAGTCTAAAATACATTTTTAAGGGATACTGAATTCAAGCCCTTTCATATGATACCCTACTTGACTCGGTAAAAAAAAAGTATTTTCTTAAAGGCCTTACATCGCAGCCCCGTATCACAAACGGAAACAACTTTATTTTTGTTTGTATCCGTCATCTTCAGAGGACAGGAAAGTTTTATACGCAACTTAAGTTTCAGATCCATAGGATTTATAGTTTATAAGATAATCGATTTTAATACAAAAACACATCGAAGTCTCATAGTGCTCCGTATAAAAAACGGAATTCTAAAAACAATTTCCTTGGTTAGTTGAGCACACCTAGGCGCACATGAAAAAAAATTTAGTTAGAGACATATTTTTATTTTATTTTAATCAAAAAACGTATGCTAATAACTTTAAAAAAAAAAATAGAACCGACTTCAGAAAAAACAAGAGGCACAAAGAAGTGAAAAATAACTCAATTGTTGCTTTTAGAGACAAAAATACGTTAAATTTTGATTAATTTAATTTAATTATACCTTACTATAGACAAAAAAATTACACTATTAAACAAAGATACTATATTAAAATAGTAACTTTTTATTATAGTTGTTATAATAGTTATTATATTTTAAAAGTTATTTGCAGTACAAAACTGTTGGAAATCGGTGCCAAGCCCGAAACATATTAGTCGGGTTTTCGTCAATGTGGCACCGAGCAGTTCGAGCAGTTTTGTACTACAAATAACTTTTAAAATATAATAACTATTATAACAACTATAATAATTATAATAAAAAGTAACTATTTTAATATAGTATTTTTGTTTAATAGCGTAATTTTTTTGTCTATAGTAAGGTATAATTAAATTAAATTAATCAAAATGTAAGGTATTTTTGTCTCTAAAAGCAACAATTGAGTTATTTTTCACTTTTTTGTGCCTCTTTTGTTTTTTCTGAGGTCGGTTCTATTTTTTTTTTTTAAAGCTTTTGTATTTGTTTTTTTTTTAGTGTAGTCATAAAGCAAATGTCGGCTAGAAAACATTTTAAAAGTAATAACTTCAAATACTGGAAAAACTTCTAAAAGACCCTGAAATAAATATGACTCTTGACCAGGTACAGGTCAATGAAGTGGCCGCGCTGATCAAGTCGCTGATTCAAACAAAAGTGCCGGGTATGATGGAATCACGGTTAAATCTATCAAAGTTTGTTACGATTCCGTAAGTCCCGCATTATGTAAGCTTGCTAACTTATGTTTTTCAACGGGGATTTATCTTAAAATATTGAAGATTCAAAAAGTCACCCCGATCTTCAAGCAAGGAGATAGAGAAAAGCTTGAAAACTATCGACCTGTCTCGGTGTTACCGATATTCAACAAAGTACTTGAAAAACTAATATTTATAAGGCTCTATAATTTCCTCGAAGAATCAAACTTTTTTTACTCGAAGCAGTATGGGTTTAGGCCGAAACTGTCAACCTCGACGGCGGCATTGGAACTCTTGGATTTCTTACTTGAAAATATAGAAAATCATAAGATAGTAGGTGGTATTTTTTTGGATCTCAGCAAGGCGTTCGATACAATCGATCACATGCTTCTTCTTCTGAAATTAAGCTACGCAGGCATCAACGGAGATATGCATAAACTTATCGAAAACTACCTTAAAGATAGAACTCAATTCGTAGCTAATGGTGAGTGGAAAAGTAGTCACCTAGATGTCAATATAGGAGTGCCACAAGGCAGTGTACTTGAACCTCTGTTATTTTTGATATTTATCAATGACATGGCACAACTACCACTGCATGGTGTACTTTTATTGTTTGCTGATGACTCCTCCTTGTTTTATCCTGGCGAAAATGAACATGAAAATATAACCCTAATTAAGCATGACCTGGAAATTCTTGTCGAATACTTTAGAATAAACAGACTCACTATCAATATTAATAAAACCAAGTTCTTACAATTTAGAGCACCTCATAAAAATATTGACCAAACAGAGTTTAGTTTAAATGGGATTACTATTAACGAATCAGTGAATGTTAAATATCTAGGGCTACAGATTGGTAATACGCTAAACTGGGATCAACACATTGAATACATAATGAAGAAAATAGCTCCAGCTGTGGGTATCATCGGTAAATTTAGATACATAATACCGACTCATGTGTTGAAACTTATTTACTTTTCTCTCGTGCATTCTCATCTAACATATATGTTGGAGATATGGGGATCTAAAGGTGGAGTCTGTGGAAATGCTTTACAGGTGATGCAAAACAAGGTTGTTAAATTTTTGTATAAAGCGGAACCTCGTACCTCAACATTACAACTTTACACATCTATTTCTCAAGGCATCCTTCCCATCTATGCTCTTTACAGGTTTAAAGTTGGAGTGTGGATGTACAATATCATACAAAGAAACTCCAGTGGCAACTTATCTTTTCATGAACAACAACATGAATACAATACACGAACAAGACAAAACCTTAGTGTATCAATGGTACGTACCAACTACGGTAAACAAAGAATTAAATACATAGGACCATTAACTTACAATAACATTCCTGAAGAAATTCGTGGGTGTAGATCTGTCTACAGTTTCAAAAGAAAGTTCAAAACATGGATCATCAATGAAAGATTGCTTTATCTTTTTTAACATCTTTTTTAACATAGGAATTTGATAAGCATTAGTGTCAAAAAAATAATAATATAGAAAAAAAAAAAAAAAAAAAATAAAAAAAAAAAAACAAAATAAAAAATAAAAAAAATAAAAAAAATAAAAAAAAACAAACAAAAAAAAATATACACTAATGCTTTTATCAAATTTGGGCGAAGCCTATATAAAGGACGACAACTGATTAATAATAACAAAACAATATCTTAATTAAATTTTTGCTATTTACAAAGTTGATCTCACGTTGGATGCTATATAAAACAGTATAAGTTAAAGTGGCCACAGGGAAGTTGCTCATACGCTGGATGTTCAAGTGATGTATTATCTTACTTAGTAATACTTTTTTTGTATCTTATTGACTTGTGGTTTATTGAATTTTGCATTTGTTTGGCTGGGAAGCTCCTTAATTGTATTATTACACTAGAGCGGCTTAAGTTGTTTTAATAAGGAAAAAAAAAATTAAAATTATTAAAATTACTAATTTTTTATATTGTACTTAAACTCTTGTTACTGATTAAATAAATAAAAATAACTTTCATCAGTGACAATCTATTAATTATGGTTTTGCGATTTTTGGCACAAACGGCATACATATTTCCCGTCAAAGAAAATTATTTACGATAACCTCGACAAGTATAGCAATATAATACTGCCCACAACACCCAAACAGAATAATATGTTTTGACGAAATCAACGAAAATGCATAAAAAATATGGTTTTTTCCAATTATCTGAATAACGATATTTTTCATATCATAAAAAAAATTATGGGACCCTCTCGGAATAAACCCAAATAGAATACAGTTTAAATCATCCAAATCGAACGAGCCGTTTTTGAGAAATCGGTGAACATACATAAAAAAAACCACAATGAAACACAGAACCTCCTTCTTTTTGGAAGTCGGTTAATGAGAAATCAGTGAACATACATAAAAAACCTACAATGAAACACAGAACCTTCATTTTTGACGTTGAATTTAAGTTTTTTTTGTATCGTTGTACAACAACAAAAATACGAAGATATCGATTTAATAATTTTTCCCAAGCCAAATATGTCAAAATTTTATCTCTTTTGAAGCGAAAAGTCAAAATTTTTTATTATATGATCATTTATTTAATTTTTTGAATAACTTAACATTTATGTGGTTTTCTTTTGACTTTTCTAAATCAATTTATAAATTCGGGTCTGAAGAGAACAAAAAACAAAAGTTGATGTGAAATATGTTTGTATTAGTGATATTTAAATGGCGGTTGTCTACTTTTAAATTTGAAAAATTTCGTATAATAGCATATTCTGCAATTGCGTATTGAAATATTTATAAAAGATTCAATTAATTTGTACATAAAATAATTTTGTTTTATTCATTCATATTTGTTTTCAATTTAAATTACTTCATTTTAGATAAAAGCGTCTCGTTTATTTCTATGATACATCTTTTTTCATCCGCCCAATGAAATATAATATTTTAATTCTAATAAATCCATTTAAGAGTTTTTTCTTTGTTTATTAGGAGTTATTTTATTAAATGCTAGTTACATTATTGTATATATATAATATAAAACACAATAATTAATTCTTCAAAATTAAACAATTCATAGTTATATAAAAATTGTCGTTAACAAAACGTTTATTTTTTAAATTTTCTTTGTTGATATTAGTAATGTCAAAAAATTTACGAAAAAATGCACATTTTTTTTTTTGATGTAAATCGGAAAAAAAAATGATGTTTTTGGGTGAAAAGAACAAAATTTTTGATTTACATCAATTTTTTTTTATGGATTTGGGTGAAAAGAATTCGACATAACATTAAATTTCAATTTAATTAATAGTTATAGCATTTTTAATGTCGAATTCTTTTTGCCAAAAAAATTGCTCTAAACACGCCCATTTTTGATCTAGATCAAGTTTTTTTGACATAACATGTTCTATTTGACAAAAAAAAGTGATTTTTTTTTGCCCTAAAAACTTTTGTTTGAATCTAGATTTTTAGCTAGAGCAAGCATAAAATACAATAAAGAATACAAATACATTTAAAAAATCTGTCAAAATTAGTAAACAAACAAAACGCCATTTACTTATTATTTTTTTTAGTAGTGAAATTGTTACTTTTTCAATAAAATATTGTTTAAATCGTGTTTTAAATTAAAAATTAATAATAAACTAATTAATTAAATACAATTAATTACAAAAATATTCAATGACAGTTCACAAATACAACTACAAAACTGGATCATATTTTTGCATGTTCTTTTTATGAAAAAAAAATCACTTTTTCACTCTGGACAAAAAGAATTCGACATAAATATTGACAATTATTCAACTGATAAAAAAGTAAACAAACTTATCGAATTCGATAAGTTCAAAGGAAAAGCAAAAACAACAACCAAAATTACTCGGCTCGATATAATTTGGTTGTTTATATCGTTGTTTTTTTGGTGAGCTTTAGTTTTGAGATTGACATAATCTGGCCCTACTTTCTATGCGTTTTTGAATGGAGAAAACAACAACCAAAAATGAAAGAAAACAACGAGAAAAACAATCATGTGAATGTAGACATAGTAAAAGTACCGAAAAAGAACAAGATACCAAAACCTTTAATAATACCTAAATTTTTGGACTACTTACGTTATGTTTTAAAAAATGCAAAAAATCATCTAAATGGGTCCTGTTTAAACATTCATATCCTGAAATTTGAATGGGTTGTTTTAAACGGCAATCGTTAGGAAGTAAACAGATGAAATAAAATATGTAATAAGATTCTCACTGTTTAAGGCCGCTTTATGCCCTCCTACCTCTTTACTCTTACCTTTAGTGAGACTTTGTTGTTGTTATCCACGTCTATTTTGTTGTATCCACCATTTATGAAGTATACAGACCTGCTGGAGTGCACTAAATGATTATGTAAGAATAGTAAAATATATCTTTATTTATTTAAAATTATAAACGGACGAAAATAAGAAAAAATTTAAAAATGAGTAGTCCAATTTAATTTTGTTTTAATCTTTCGTTTTCAAAATTCAACGGTCAAAATTTACAAAAAAATTAACATATTTTTAAATAATTAAAAAAAAATTGGTAAAATATGAGTGACGGTAGTAACACAAAGAAATTATTTAGCTCACATCCGGTTTATTCTGAATCTGAAATTGCTGTCTTGGACAAATGTCGTCACGATTCGTTTATATATCGATCAATACCATTAGGACTATTATTTGGAGCAATAACATATCATGCATTGAAAAATCATAGACGTACATGGCAAATACCAATGGTTTTCTTAAGCGTCTTAAATGGACATATTATTGGAAAAATAAGTTATATACCAACGTGTATGAGAAAAATTATGGAACTTCCAGATTCCGAATTAGGTGATATGATACGACAAAAAAGAATGGGTATAATTCATGAAGATAGTGAAATTAACGAGCCTTCAGTTTATTATCCAAATGTTGATATATATACGGATGAACATATGAAAGAAAAAGGAAAAATGATACATAATCTGCCACCTATTGATAAACACGATGACTGCCTTATCGACTTTTTTTCGAAACGTCAAAATAAAATTTTTCACTTTATCATGCCGGGTGAAAAATTACTAAAAATATTGCAAAATAATAAATCGAAATAGTTAAAAATAAAAATGGATCAAAATTCACAACAATTCTATGAACAAAGTGATCCATCTCAACCAAATATACCACGAAGAGGAAAGCATCCATTGGTAAATAAATACAATTCTTATCATAAAATGTCACAAATTAATTTTTGTTTTATATTAGGCGAATTATCAATTTAGTTCCGAGGAATTGAAAGTTTTACAACAATGTAATACAGAATCGTTTTTTCAACGATCACTTCCGCTAGGAACTAGTGCAGGATTAGCAGTATATTTTGGGGTAAAAAATGGGTACTTAAAACCAAGCGGTCGATGGGGCGCCGGACCAAAAGTTGCGTTGGGTGTAATTTTTGGTTATTTTGTAGGCAAATTTAGTTACCAACAAAAATGTGCTGATAAATTAATGCAGTTACCGAATTCAAGATTAGCAGAAATGTTAAAAGCGAAAAAGAAAGGCAGTTTATATGAAAGTTTTTCACCAGATCAAGGTTTTGGTGCTAGTTTAGCGATGGGACCATTTTCATCAGTTACAGATTCTTATAGTGATGAGTTAAACAAACCAAAAAGTCAAATTAGTTCACTTGATATAGATACTGATCGTCCCTCGCAAAGTGGTTTAGATGAAGCGAAACGTGGTAATGTTGATGCAGAAAGAAATAAGTTTGAAGTAGATATACCGCTTGGACCGGCTCTTGAAGCGCCTGCTACATATGATGAATTAAGGCAACGTAATCGTGAGGAATATCAAAAACGAAGTTCATCAAATCAAGTTTATATACCTCGGGATGAACAACCTGTTGTTATAAGAGCACCACAGCGCTCAGATGAAACACCACAAACAAAAGGACAGAAGAATAAATATGGAGATGTTTGGACTCAGTAGAGTTTGTGTATGTAGATTTCAGAGTTATGCTTGATTACCTAGCTTGAAAAAAAAAGAAAAAATTGTTGCAACTATAGTTTTTTATAAAAATACATTAATTTTGTTTGGATGAAATTCTATTAATTTTGTTTCTCTTTGTAATTTTTATGTTGAAGAAAATTAATTCCAGTATATTAATATCCACATAACTTTTGACTAGGAAAACAGAACAGTAACTGTTATGCTGAGTTTTAACTGGGCTGAAATTTTTCATTAACCACGAGAGAAGACAATTAATTATAAAACCCACCTTAAAGTTTACCATTTCTACCACCAGAATTTATATATAACTTTAAAAATTACATAAATAAATAATTCATATTTTTGAGCCGACATATTAAGCATCAAAGGCAAATTACCAATTAAAAATAAAACAAATGAAAATAGAATAGTGAGTGAAAATTTCGGATCGTGTCATCGAAAAATCATGCCATCGAAAATCGTTACATCGAAAAAAAGCAATAAATTAAAAAATAAAAATCATACTGTCGAAAAATCACACAACCGAAAATCGCAACGTCGAAAATCAAAACACCGAAAATTCATTACGTCGAAAAGTCATAGCATCGAAAAATCACATCACCGAAAATCACATCATCGAAAATTTGATTCACAAAATCGAAAAATCATATCATCGAAAATCGAAAAAAAATAATATAGGCTGTGGCCCATTTCTCGATGAAATTGAAATTGTATCTGCAAATCAACTAAAAAATTTCAATTTACTCTGCTATCGTACTTAAGTAAATTTTGACAGATTGTGTTGAAATTCACATAATATTTGTTTTTCAATAATTATTTTTTCGTAATTAAATTTTTGTAGAAGAAAATAAAGCAAGACAAAATAAAATATTTCAGCGAGAAACGTCAAAATTTCAATTTCATCCGCATTTTTGAGAAATGGGCCACGGCTATCATCGAAATATCATTACATCGAAAATATTCGATCTAATGAATAAATCATTACATCGAAAAATCATACCATCGAAAAACAGGGTGTACTCTCCTCACAGACAAAACTTTTGTAATGTCAGCAGTATATATATGTTAATTCGTTTGAAAATGTACATTTATTTGTGGATTTTTTTTTTAATCAAAATTTTGTATGCGTGAAACGAATGAAAAAAACTAAATTCTGAATTTTTTATTACTTCGGTCTGAAAGACCTAAGTATTACATTCATGAGCTCAAAGTGAAATTCTTATACCCCCACTTTTTTGGCATTTCTCGACCTTTTAGGACCTACTGATTCTAAAAAAGCAAAAAAAAAATGTCTGTCTGTAGGCCGGCCGGTCGTCCATCATTACCTACGCTGCATGGAAAACGGCTGGAGGGATTTCAAATTTTTTTTTTTCTAAAAATAGGTATTCACAAAGGACAGGTCCAAAAGGACGCTGTGTTCGATAACTGTACCGGAAGTGTGTCAAAAAAATCATTATGTGTGTCAAAAATAGCAAAATTTCATATTTTTGGCTTAAAAAACGTTCATTTTAAGTGATCACGAGTAGGAACATTAAATTTGGAGAAATCTTGATGGTCGGGATTGGTATTTGAGATCAAAAACTAAATTATTGCATTATAAGTTTGTCAAAAAAGTTTTGTCAAGTGTGTCAAAAGAAAGATTTTTATTCATTTTTTTACCTAATTTTTTGGAAAAAAAATAAAATTAATTGTTTGTTTAAAATGAAGTTTTATTATTAGGCGCGTTCCATTGAAAATCTAACTTACTCCAATTTGCTTTGATCTACTCTACCTCGAACAAGTTGTGTAGTTGAAAAGCAGTTTATTTATCGATTTTATTTCGATCGGTTATAAACTTGTTATGGTATTTTTAATAATAAAATGGAGTAGTCAGATCTAAATATCAGTCCAAAACAAAAAAATTTGATAATAATAAAATTGTTTGGTTATATTTGAATTTTTTTCAAATTTTCGGCGTTCCCTTGTTGATCTACTCAAAAGCTGCTTTGAGCAGCTATTTTGTTCCAATGGAACGTATGTAATATTATTGTGAACTACCTACGCAGATAAAACTAAATTGGGCTATTTACAAGAGACCATTTCCTGAAGCAAATCTATCAACATTTAGTACTTGGTTATACAGTATAGCTGAAGCAGCTTGTGAAGTAACAACGGATATAAATATACATAACACCCTTGAATACAAAACTGATCGTCAATCTAAACCGAAAGATTACGTACAAGCAACCCATACTGAAACAAGCGAATATTATGAAAAATCAAAGGATGGCTTCAACGTTAAAAAGATGTGCAGCGTATGTAAAAATTCAGATCACCAAATCGATGAGTGTTTAAAATTTAAAAACTTCAGTAAAAATGAAAGGTGGGATGCTGTTATAGAAAACAAACTGTGTCGTAGCTGCCTTGGACCTCATTACACACAACGATGTAGATTCAAAAGAATCTGCAACATTGATGGCTGTGAACGAAAACACCATCCATTATTGCATAATGAAACCAAACAATCTGCTGAAGGTGATTCATCAAATAAAATTAGTCCTACAGAATTGATAACAAGCTCCGATACTTTGGTCACAACAATATGTAATACACACAGACCAATGGGACAAACCATACTTTTTCGTGTTGTTCCAGTAACACTATACGGAAAAAAATCTTCAATTAACACATTTGCCTTCCTGGATGATGGTTCCTCTTTAACATTGATAGAGAATGACCTTGCTAATGAGTTAGAACTGGAAGGACCGTATGAAAACCTATGTTTGAGGTGGACAGGTGATACAACACGAGAAGAGATAAATTCTAGAAGAGTATCGTTTGATATATCGGGTATGAATGAACAATGTTTGCGATATCGGCTTTCAGACGTGAGAACTGTACAAAGATTGAAACTACCAATTCAGTCCCTTTCTATAGATAGTAAATTTGACCATCTCAAACATCTACCAATTCAATCATACGGAGAAATCTCGCCTAGAATTTTGATTGGATTGGATAACTATAAACTTGGGGTACCACTTGAAGTGCGAGAAAATGGTTGGAATGATCCTATAGCAACAAAAACTCGTCTTGGTTGGGTAGTGTGTGGCTCATTTAATGAAACAGGAAAGGTAATTGAAAGTCACAATTTTCATATTTGTGACTGTAGTACTGACGAACAATTACATCAAATGGTCAAGCAATTTTTCTCATTGGAAAACTTTGGAGTAAAAAAGCCAGAAACCGTCCTCGAATCGAAGGAGGAAAAACGAGCACGAAATATCCTTGAATCAACCACAATTCGCAAGGGTGAGAGGTTTGAAACGGGATTACTGTGGAAGTACGATATCATTCAATTTCCCGATAGTTACCCTATGGCCAAGAGAAGGTTATTTTGTTTAGAAAAAAAAATGTCACAAGACACCGAGTTAGCAGAAAACTTGAAAAAAAAATGAAGGAGTATGTCGAAAAAGGTTATGCTCGAAAGCTAATGTCAAATGAGATGACAGAGAATGCCCGTGTATGGTACCTACCAGTCTTTACCATTAAAAACCCGAATAAACCTAAAAAAATTAGGATGGTGTGGGACGCAGCAGCAAAGGTTGACGGCGTATCTTTGAATTCTATGCTTTTAAAAGGTCCCGATCAGTTATCGTCACTGCCTAATATTCTGTACAGGTTCAGAGAGAAAAAGGTGGCTATTTGCGGAGACATTCGAGAAATGTTTCACCAGGTCTTAATTAACAAAAAGGACCAAAATTGTCAGAGATTCCTTTGGCGTGATGGCATACAAAACTGTGATCCAGATATTTATGTAATGCAGGTGATGACCTTTGGTGCGACTTGTTCTCCAAGTTCGGCACAGTACGTCAAAAATATTAACGCTGATAAATATACTGAAGAATTTCCAAGAGCATCGAACGCTATAAAATGCAACCATTATGTGGATGATTGGCTTGATAGTACAGATACCGAACTTGAAGCAATCCAGCTATCAAAAGAAGTCAGACACATCCACTCCAAAGGTGGATTCGAAATAAGAAATTGGCTATCAAATTCGAAAACATTTCTTTGTGAGATGGGCGAGTCTTCAGATCAGAATATGAAGAATATAATCAACTTTGAGGCACAGGCCGCAAAGGTTCTGGGAATGTGGTGGTGCACGAAAACTGATACCTTTTCCTATTCGGTTAATCGTAACAGGCTCAATATGAAAGTTCTAGATGGCACACATCGTCCAACAAAGAGAGAAGTTTTGAGAACTTTAATGACCATATTTGATCCACTTGGTCCCATTGTCTTTTTCTTAGTCTACGTCAAAATTCTTCTTCAAGAAATTTGGAGGTCATCATTGGACTGGGATGACGAAATAAACGACGCTCAGTATGAGAAGTGGAAAATCTGGACTAAATACTTGTGGGCCATAGAAAAGGTTCAAATTCAACGATGTTACTCATTATCTAACCCGATTTCTCAACAATCTATTCAGCTGCATATTTTTGTTGACGCTAGTGAAAATGCGTATGCTGCCGTGGCATATTTACAGATCGAATATACAGATCATGTTGAAGGTGTGCTTGTGAGCTCCAAAACAAAAGTTGCTCCACAAAAACCGATGTCAATTCCACGTCTAGAACTTCAAGCAGCTGTTTTAGGGGCACGATTAATGAATTCAATAGGTGATGCACATTCACTTAATTTTACCAAACGCTATTTGTGGTCAGATTCTAAAACTGTGCTATGTTGGTTAAGATCGGATGCAAGGAAATATAGACAATTTGTCGCCCTTCGGATAGGCGAACTCTTGGAAACTACAGAAATAAGAGAATGGCATTGGGTACCTACAGAACATAATGTAGCTGATGAAGCTACAAAATGGAATGATGCACCAAAAATCTGCTCAAATAGTCGGTGGTTTAAGGGGCCTGAGTTTTTATTAAACTCGGAAGAATTTTGGCCAAAAGATATTACACCATTTAATCCTGAGCAAGATGAGGAGGTTAGAGAGCATTTTATCCATAGTAAAATATCAATTTTACCACCTACAACTCCTAATATAATGTCATTTTCATGTTGGAATCGATTAGTTGCTTCACAAGCATATGTAATTAGAGCTGTACACAATTTTACACCAAAAAGACATCCACGAAAAACCGGACCTTTATCCGTGGAAGAAAGGACTGACGCAAGAAATATGCTGTACAGAAAAGCACAATAGGATTTGTATAAGGACGAAATATCGATATTGAGCAAAATACCTTCCGGTAAGCTCGAAAAATCAAGCAATATTTATAAATTATCGCCATATCTAGACCATTCGAATGTCTTGAGAATACGTGGCCGAATAGATGCTGCTGAAGGAGTTCTTCCAGATACAAAACGTCCTGTTATATTGCCAAGAAATCATCCTATTACCAATCTAATTATTTCATTTTATCACAAAAAATTTCATCATCGGAATCATGAAACAGTAGTAAATGAGATACGTCAAAAATATATGATTCCCAAATTGAGAGTCGCCCTTAATAAAGTGCGATCAGATTGTCAAAAATGTAAGAATGATAGAACGGTGCCCCAGCCGCCTGAAATGGGTGATCTTCCATCAGCTAGATTATCGGCATTTACTCGACCTTTTTCTTACGTTGGTGTAGATTATTTTGGTCCAATGGAGGTGGTTGTTGGTCGTCGAGTAGAAAAAAGATGGGGTGTGTTGTTTACTTGTCTTACAATTCGGGCTATACATATCGAAATCTCCTCCAGTCTTTCAACAAATTCTTGTATTCAATGTGTGAGAAATTTTATGTCCAGACGCGGGTGTCCAATTGAGATATTTTCTGATAATGGAACCAACTTTCGTGGAACAACCAATGAACTGCAAAAAGAAATCGCCAAAATCAAGAGCGATAATATTGCCGAATTGTTTACTAGTATAAAATGGAGCTTTATAACACCTCGTGCTCCTCATATGGGGGGTAGCTGGGAGCGCCTAATAAGATCGGTAAAATCAAATATAACCGAAGTGATGCCAACACGAAAACCAACAGATGAGCTTCTTCGAAGCAGTTTAATGGAAATTGAACACATCATAAATTCACGGCCGCTAACATACGTTCCTATAGATGCCGAAGAAAAAGAAGCGATCACACCTAACCACTTTCTTCTTGGCTCATCAAATGGAATGAAACCTCCAGGAGAATTTAATGATGATGGCGAAATGTTACGAAATACCTGGAAAACATCTCAAAAAATTGCGGACCTGTTCTGGAAAAGATGGATAAATGAATACCTGCCTACACTTACAAGGCGAACTAAATGGTTTGAACAGGTGAAACCTATTGAAGTGGGAGACGTTGTAATAATTGGGGACGGAAGCAATAGCAGAAATTATTGGCCCAAAGGAATTATAATCGAGACTGTCAATGGTAAAAATGGTCAAGTGAGAAGTGTTACCGTACGTACAGCAACTGGAGTCTATAAGAAGCCAGCCGTTAAAATTGCAGTACTAGATGTAAAAAGGACAGAAAATAAGCAGAATCCAAAATTGGATCAACTTACTAGGGTGGAGAATGTTACCGAAGCAAAGAGTAAATAAATAATTTAATCTACCTTGAAATATATATTTTACAAATGCAAACCAATCAAAGTAATTTGGCTAAAATCGTTACCATAGGAATTTAATATTTTTTCCTGAAATTTAATAATGTTTTGTTTAACGTTCAGTTGGAAGAGATTAATACAAGGAAATGGATGAAAATTTCTAAATTAATTTGATATGGAAGAAAAAACTAAAGAAATTTGAAGTGTTTGTTACAATATTAATAAATTACAATTATATAAAAATATTGTCTTTGTCTTCACACTTTCAAATTTACATTCTTCGAGAACATTTACATTTTTCGAGAATATTTGTATTTTTGATTTTGTAGTAATTTTTGCAATATGTATTTTTAGAATTTCGGCAAAAGTTTTAATTTTTGATTTTGTAAGAATTTTTGGAATATTTTTAGAATTTTGAAAAATTTTTAATTTTTGATTTTATTATAATTTTTGGAATTTTGAAAAAAATTTCAATTTTTGATTTTGTAATAATTTTTGCAATATTTTTAGAATTTTGGAAAAAGTTTGAATTTTTAAGAATTTTTGAAATATTATTGGAATTTAGAAAAAATTTAAATATTTGATTTTATTCTAATTTTTGGAATATTTTTGGCATTTTGAAAAAGTTTGATTTTATTTAATTTAACAATATTTTTGGAATTTTGATTATAATTTTCCGGCAGCGTATTGATGTTTCGGGTTAGTTTTGTAATAAATTTTTAAACAGAGATAAAAAATACTTGTACTTTAACAAAGTTGTGTTTGATGTACATCGTTGCCCAAAACTAAAAACCATGTCCTCATAAAAGTTTTTTGCCGAAAACTATATCAAAATCCTTAACCCAGACCGAAGTCTTGATATCTCAGAGCTGTGAAATTTCAGCCCCTCCATATTTTATTGCTTTGAAATGCAGTTTTGCCGGCATGCATTTTTAGTAATTTCTTTTGGTTTACATAGATAATATATTATGAACTATCTTATTTTGAAGATAAAGTTTTAGGATTCCAAACACATTTTTCTACGTTTTTTTGAATATTACTATAGGGCTATTCTTTTGAAAATGCGCATGTTTTATAGTTTTTTTTTTTGAAAATGCCTTAACATTTGGTATGTTTAGTATTGACGAAATTTGTATTGGCGAAAGAAAGTGTGTATCGACTGTTTGTCAAAAAATCATGAAGTGAGTTAAAACACGAAAATGAGCATATTTTGTGCTTAAAAATCGTTCATTCTAAGTGATTACGAGTACTAACATTGTATGTGAGAAAACTTGATGGTTTGGATCTTGTTTGGACCAGAACCTTGATTATTCTATTGTAAGTGTGTCAAAAAATACTGTCAAGTGTGTCAAAAGAATGATTTTCATTTATTTATTATAATTTTGGCAATATTTTTAGAATTTTGAAATTTCGATCTTTGGTTTTTTATTAATTTTTGGAATATTTTTAGAATTTTGAAAAAAGTTTAATTTTTGATTTTATTATAAGTTTTGGAATAGTTTTAGAATTTTGAAAAAGTTTTTATTTTGTTTTGAATTTTGAAATATCTTTAGAATTTGGAAAATAGTTTCAATTTTTGATTTTGTAATATTCTCTTATGAATATGTTTAAACTTTTGAAGGAAATTGAAATTTATGATTTCATTATAATTTTTAGAATCTTAGAAAAAGAATTTTTGATTTTGTTATAATTTTTGCAATATTTTTGGAATTTTGAAAAAAGTTTCAATTTTTGATTTTATAAAAATTTTTGAATTGTTTAGAATTTTGAAAAAGTTTAAATTTTTGATTTTATTATAATTTTTGGAATATTTTTAAATTTTGAAAAAAAATTTAAATTTTTGATTTTATGATAATTTTTGAAAGTTTTAGGATTTATGAAAAAAGTTTGAATTATTTATTTTGTAATATTCTCTTTAATATTTTTGGATTTTGAAGAAAGTTGGAATTTTTGATTTTATTATAATATTTGGAATTTTTTTAAATCAATTCAATCAGGCTTCGTTTTTCCGGCAATGTATTTATATTACTTCATATTTTTAGTTAATTGTTTTTTCAAAATTTAAAAATGTTCCAAAAATTATAATAAAACCAAAAATTTAAACTTTTTCAAAATTCTAAACAATCCAAAAATTATTACAAAATCAAAGATTGAAACTTTTTTCAAAATTCCAAACATATTGCAAAAATTATAACAAAATCAAAAATTCAAACTTTTTCTAAGATTTTAAAAATTATAATAAAATCATAAATTTCAATTTTCTTCAAAAGTTCAAACATATTCAAGAGAATATTACAAAATCAAAAATTGAAACTATTTTCAAAATTCTAAAGATATTGCAAAAATCAAAACAAAATAAAAACTTTTTCAAAATTCTAAATATATTCCAAAACTTTTAATAAAATTTAAAAATTAAACTTTTTTCAAAATTCTAAACATATTCCAAAAATTAATAAAAAATCAAAGATTGAAATTTCAAAATTCTAAAAATATTGCCAAAATTATAACATAATCAAAACTTCAAACTTATTTTCCAACTGTTCCTGTTATTCAGAAGTCGTGGAATCACACAAAACGATTACAAAAGAAATATCTTTCTCATAATTACATTTTTTAAAAACGAAATTTAATTTGCAACAACTTGATATTTCCCAATTGTTCCTATAAGTTGGGCGGAGTTGAAACTGGATAGAAACATGTCCAATTTTATGTTCAAATACATTTCAAGTCATACAAATAATTACATACTTAATTTTATTTTTTTCCAAAAAATTGGGTTAAAATATAAATGAAAATCATTCTTTTGACACACATGACAGTATTTTTTGACACATTTACAATAAAATAATCAGGGTTCTGGTCCCACATACCAACGCCAACCATCAAGATTTCTCCACATTCAATGTTACTACTCGTAATCACTCAGAATGAACGATTTTTTAAGCAAAAAATATGCTCATTTTCGTGTTTTGACATGCTTCATGATTTTTTGACAAACACTTGTTACACACTTTCTTTCGCCGATACAAATTTCGTCAATACTAAACATACCACATGTTTAGGCAGTCTCAAACAAAAAACCTATAAAACATGCGCATTTTCAAAAGACTAGCCCTATAGTAATATTCAAAAAAACGTAGAAAAATCTGTTTGGAATCCTAAAACTTTATCTTCAAAATATGATATATGTAAACCAAACGAAATTACCAAAAATGCATTCGGCAAAACTGCATTTCAAAGCAATAAATAAAAAATTCAGAATTTAGTTTTTTTCATTCGTTCCACACATACAAAATTTTGATTTAAAAAAAGTCCACAAATAAATGTACATTTTCAAACGAATTACCCAATTAACATATACTGCTGACATTAAACATTTTAATTTACAAAAGTTTTATCTGTGAGGAGAGTACACCCTGTTTTTTGATGACATGATTTTTCGATGTAATGATTTATTCATTACATCGAATATTTTCGATGTAATGATATTTCGATGGTATGATTTTTTTTCGATTTTACCATTTTCGATGATATGATTTTTCGATTTTGTGAATCAAATTTTCGATGATATGATTTTCGGTGATGTGATCTTTCGGTGCTATGACTTTTTGACGTAATGAACTTTCGGTGATATGATCTTTCGATGCTTTGACTTTTCGATGATATGAACTTTCGATGATATGAAATTCGGGGGTATGAACTTTCGGTTTTGTGATTTCTGGTGATTCGGCGATTTGATTTTTCGATGTTATGATGCAAACTCGAAAATTTGTACGAACGTAAAACGTTTTTATCTCGCGTAGAAAATGTTATTTTTTCTACAATCTATAATATAATAGCCGTGTGTCTATCCCTCTATAGTCTATACGGTCGTACGCTGATGACGTAGTACATTTTTATTGTTTTTTTTTTTCATTTTTCTTTAAATAACATTAAAATTATTGTTTGTTTTATTCATAAATACATAATAATCATAAAAATTTTGTTTTACGAATTTTAAATTGACCGAATGTAGTTTTTTTAAAGTAATTGCTACTGTCTTTTCCTCTTTCGTGCAAATTATTATCATTTCGATATTAAGAAAATTAATTATTTTTGACAGGCAGTGCTAAAAATCATATAATAGTGGTTTTTCGATCATTATTTTTATATTTTTATTCCTGTGAAATGAAATACAGAAAACAAAAACTACTATTTGAGTATTTCTCTTGCAATATGAGATAACAGCTTCATCATAAAAGATCGTGTGACGTCATTACGAAGATTTTTTTTAGTTATTTGTAGTTTTTGTTATTGTTTTAATAAAATTTAGAATGTATTCAGGGGATTTTTTAAAAGATATTTATAGTTTTTGTTGTTGTTTTAATTAAATCTGTTTTTTTAAATTCAATTAGTCACAATATATGTAATATGTTTTAATTTTGCCAAAAAATGCCATATATTATGCTTGATTTATAGTAATTAATATACTTCACAAACAAACTTAAATCGTTTAAAACAAAAACATGAGAAATTTCAGAGAGAATATTTAAATGATTATAGTTGTGTTTTATATGTCAGTCAATATAAATGTTTGAAATGCTTTTCTTAACTTCCCTTTGTAGCACTATTATAGCAGGAGTCAGACCCAGAAAATTGTTCTATCGAACAGCGAACATAACAGCATAGAAAAATATAGATTTTTAACAATTTTTAAAAACAATGTAGGTTGCAAACATTTGATATTATTGGGACAAAAAACAATTTGTGTTATAATATACATTTTTAAACATTTAATAATTTAAACCGATTTAATAAAATGATGTTTAAAAAACTCAGTACAAAATTTCATTGTCGATGTAGAGGGTTGTGAGAAAGGTTCGGGGTTCAACGCGGACCCTATATTTATTTTTTATGTTTTTGTTTTTTTTTTTATAGAACATAAAAATTATTTCTTTGGGATTTTTTGTATTAAATTTCTAGATATTACGATGTATGTATTCATAGGATGAGAGAATATTTCGTCAACATTCTAACCAACATCCTAAGTCACGAGTGTAAAGTCATTGTTGATTGTTGCCAATCAATGCGAAACTTAATATCTGACGCATGGTCACCTCATTGCTATATTTTTGGTTAGGAAATATAGACAACTTCAGGGGAATTTTTAATTTGGAAGGGTTTTTTGTGAACAATTAAACTGAAGTATATATTATTATTAAACTTAAGTGATTTCCACACTTGAATTTTGCAATTCGAAATAACTTTTCATTTTCTCTAAAATTCCTTTAGACAAATTTTTTGTGTTTCGTGCCATAATGACTTTACACACTCGTGAGTCAGTCGTGACTTAGGATGTTGTTTAGAATGTTGACTTAAGTGTTGACGAAATATTCTCTCATCCTATGAATCCACACATCGTAAAATTTAGAAATTTAATAGAAAAAATCCCAAAGAAATGCAATTTCCAATATGTAATCATAGATGAAAGATTCAACTTAAGTAAACATGAAAAATGATTAAGTTTCAATTTAGAAATTATCTGAACATGAAAATTAAAATATGGTACGTCATCGCCGCTGTGGCTAAGTTGTGTAAGACACACGGGATTTGAACATACGTCTCTGATGAATGTGAGTTCGAATCCTGGCACGAAACACAATAAATTTTTCTAAAGGAATTTTAGAGAAAATTAAAAGTTATTTCGAATTGCAAAATTCAAGTGATTTCCAATATGTACTATAACTAGTTGAACTTTTTCCTAAAAATAAACCGGGAGCAAAATGTCCCAGACGAATCCAGTGTATGGGAACCTCTTAACAAAATTACATTCACATTAATCTATCATTTAAACATGGTAATATCAATAATACGAAATTAATTTAAAGTACAAAAAGTAAAAAAAAAACCTAACCTTATTAGTGTTGCAATTTGATTCCAACTGTTGCCGTTGTTCGTAGAATATTTGAATACACAATTCTGTAGCTGTCCATAAAATGTAAAAGCTGTTCGTTTAAAAAAACAGCGGATATGCAATTTTCTTTATGATATCATCATTTCTGTTAACAACATCAGTCACATGTAACAGAACGTCAGCCTCTCGTCCATATAATACTTTGCTCACCACTAAACAAACCAATGTCAATGCAGCAAGTAAATATTTCCTTTCTGTACTCTTCCACTCTTTCACAATTTAAATTTTTTGATAGAACCCAGCATAGTAGTTGATATTTGATTTCAATCACTTCCTCGTTATTAAACCTCTCATCATTTAGATGTTCTAATGGTGGCACAGTTATTGTTGGATATATTGACACCTGTCCTTTAAGAATATAATCTTCATTCAACGATTAAAGACAACAATTATCTTTCTATGAATTAAAAATAAAAAATATAATTGAAATTGTCAGCAAAATATCAGCTTTTTGATGAACAAACAGAACATAAATCACTGTAAACTACTTAGCGGAGTGGAATCTTCCATTGTAATTAAAGCCAATAAATAATGCTTTCTCAGAACAGTTATTAAAATTAGAAATTAATTTCAACAATTAAACAAAACGACATTGGAATTTTTCTTTTATTTTTTTCAACACAATTAACTGTTTTATTAAATTACATATATAGATATGTACATGTAAAAATTGAACTTTTATTATTTTTGAGAGAAAACATAAAGATGATGTTTTCAGTTTTTAATTTAAAAATCGAATGAATCTAAAAATTGATTGATCAACAAAAATGAAAAAATGTGTCTTTTTTTCAGACATTTTCTAAATGAAAAAATGAGAAAAACGAAGATTGAGCAAAACTGAGTAATAAATCTCTGTTCGTTAAAATTGAAAATAAAATTGGTGCGTTCGTTTATTTTTATAATTGTAATTCGAAATTGAACTGACCGTTGGAAAATTTGAAATTATTATTAATGTAAGAATGAACTGGAATTATGGAAATAAATTTTTATTGAATTAGAAAAAGAAGATGAATTGGTTTTATTATTGTTTAGGCGAATATCACGGACGTTACACCATGAATTCAAGGTAAAAATCAAGATATTTACCCTTGAAATCACAAAAACGTCGTCACCCCCTCTACGTCAGAAACCATCGAACTACTTCCCACAATCAATGGTGTAACCAGCGTCAGGGTCGATGATCAATCTCAACACTCATGAAGGTCCTAGGAACTATCAGTGAGCGCAGAAATAGACCATCCATCCATCTAACGTCAGCACCATTGAAACCTCGATACAACCAGTAATATATGATACTGTAGATGTGAACCCCAGAGACGACAACCAGCCAGAGGAACTACCCTACCTAACGAAAAGACATCATTCCCTGATGTCCTTCGCGTGATGGACTCCAAGATTCTTACCGCTCATATCTGTGCACTCGTAGAGTACATTTCCAATCTTAGTCTTAATCATTGCAGGTAAGAACTTTGGAGCCAATTTTGCCGAGAATTTGTTTGTAGCGTCACTCAAATGATGTTGCCGTACAAACACACGTTGTTGTGGTTGAAAAGTCCGTAGTTTAGATCGCAGGTTGTACTGATGTTGCGATTTTTTGAAAGCTGCTTTTAAATTTTGTTGAACCCGGTTCCTGAGCAAGGTCAAATGATCAGAGCGTTCTAATTCCTCACCAGCATCCTCACCTAGCTGGTGTAGTGATCTCAACAATTGGTAAGTATTTCCATCCGATATTGGATGTTGACCAAATAATAAATAATATGGTGAGTACTTGGTAGCTGAATGTACTGCGGCTCGCAGTGCATATGCGATTTCACCAATTTGTGAGTCCCACTTGGTATGTTGACCTTTTATGAACGCTCGAATTGCTGCAAGTACTGACCTATTGACCCGCTCTGACGCGTTGCTTTGAGGACTATAAACACCGGTCCTAATGTGTTTAATGCCGAAATCTGACAAAAGACTTTGAAAATTCCTACTAGTGAACTGTTTACCATTGTCACTGTGTAGAAACTCTGGTACCCCATATGTAAGAAACACTTCATTCCTTAGAAAAGCATTCACCTTCGGTGAAGTTGCGTTTCTAAGTGGTTTCAGTAGTACAAACTTCGTAGCATGATCCAGAACTATCAATAACACCGTATTCCCAAGTGTAGAACGAGGATACGGTCCCAAAAAATCTATATAGATTCTCTGCCATGGACGTGCTGTTTCGAATTGATATTGCATCGGAGGACGCAATATCTGATTCGTGGCTTTTGTTTGTTTACATGTGTCGCAGGACACAACATAGTTGTGTACCTGTGACGCCATGCCCGGCCAATAATAAAGACGTCGAAGTAATTCTAAAGTCTTTTTAACACCTCCATGAGCAGCAGCACTATCATCATGATGTTTCTGAATCATGTTGGAAGTCATCGGTTTTGGTACCCAGAGTTTCCACACAGGAACATCGTTGGGTATTGCATCAGGTCTTGGTTCAATACGTATGTATAGCTTATCATCCACGACTTTAACTGAAGGAAAGTCCTTTGGTGATGATTGAACTTTAGCTATCATATCCGTATATTCCTTGTGCCGATAACCTTCATTGTCGATTTTAATTTCATTAATGTGATGTACTAATGCTTCCGTCAATTCTTCGTGTGTATCGTCATAAAGACGAGATAGAGCATCAGGGACTATATTTTGGGTACCTTTTTGGTGGACAATGGTAAAATCCATATGTTGGAGTTTTAGGCTCCACCTAGCCAGACGACCACTCAAGTCTTTCTGTGACATAAGCCACTTCAGACTTGAGTGATCAGTCACAATTGTGAATCGGTGACCTTCAACATAGCCCCTGAATTTCTTCACACTCAGAACTGCCGCAAGACATTCCAGCTCAGAAACCGAATAGTTTCGTTGAGCTTTATTTAGTTTCTTCGACATGAAGGCCATCGGACACTCTTGTCCGTCAGTATCAACCTGATACAACACACTACCTATCCCTGTCAGACTCGCATCGCATCTAATAAAGAACTCTTTATTATAGTCAGGGTTTACTAATACTGGTGCTGTAGTCAGCAATCGTTTTAAATTTTCAAAAGCTGCTTGAGCTTCCAATGTCCATTTCAATTTCCCCGAACTCTTCTTTAATAAATCTGTAATTGGTGATACCACGCTTGCATAATTTGGTATGAAACGTTGGTACCAACCAGCCATTCCTAAAAGACGTCGTATCTGTTTTACTGTAGATGGAGCTGGATACTCTGCTACAGCTCTTACCTTGTCAGGGTCTGTTCGAAGACCATCTTCACCAACCAAAAATCCCAAGTATTTCACCTCTCTCAGAACAAATTTGCTTTTCTTGAGGTTTATGGTTAACCCAGCCGCTCTTAACAATGAAGAGACTTTGGACAGCAATTCCATATGTTCCTGGAACGTGGAAGAGACTACCAATAGATCATCTAAATAAACAAAGACATTTTCGTGATATTGATGTGGTATCACTTTGTGCATTAGCCGACACATTGTCTGGGGAGCATTGCACAATCCAAAGGGCATAACCCGGAATTGATACAATGGACGACCAGGCACTGTGAAAGCTGTCTTGTCTCTAGATGCTTCTGCCAGAGGAATCTGCCAGAAAGCATCTTTGAGGTCAATACTTGAAATGTACTTTGTGCTATTTAGACGACCTAATAAGCCATCAATCAAGGGAAGTGGGTAAGCGTCCTTTTTAGTTAGTGAATTGACACGACGGCTATCAATACATAATCTGTTTTTACCAGATTCTTTTTGTACCAAAACCACTGGCGAGCACCAAGAACTGTTACTCTCTTCGATCACGCCCATTTGAAGCATTCGGTCGAGTTCGGCATAAACCTTTAGTTGAACAGCTGGCGATGTGGGATAGTGCCTCTGTTTAACAGGTGCACTATCACCAACATCGATGACATGTTCAACCAAAGAAGTCTTTCCGAGTCCAGACACTTCAAATGACGGGAAAGAATCCTTGATCATATCCAGTTCATGCTGCTGATCAGTGGTGAGGTTGTGTGTATTTAAAGTTATTGGCTCTGTACGAGTCAGTTCACTAACAAAAGAAGGAACAATACCAAATTTCTCCCAGAAATCTATGCCCAGGTAGAGCTCTTCTCGTAATCCAGGGACTATATGGAACCGCATTGGTTTAGTGGAGCCATTCACAGTTATTGGAATTTCGATGTAACCCAAAATTTTATTTGCAGTACCATCCGCCGTACGAATACACGAAGTGTATTTACAGTAGGTTGTACCTGATGATTCCAATAATTCCAAGGAATTCCTTCCAAGTATTGTGATTGACGCTCCACTATCCAATAGTCCTGAAATATGTTTGTCCAAAATTTTTATTGTTAGTCGCGGCCGAGGATCCTTTGTTTCTGAAAGGATAGATGAAATACAAGCTTTACGAAATAATTTCCTCATCCTCCAATATCTGATGTTACGTTCAAGACGTCTAAAATACGTTCGATGTAATGATGGGAAATTAAATGTATTCGATGATTTTATTCGGGTTTCGTTGGTGGTGGAAGATCGTCCTGCGTTCCTACATCTCTCGTCGATTTCTTCGGGCTGTTGTTCGGGCTGTTTTGAATCCATCGTTTCAATATATCCATGTTGTTCTGGTTCAGCATCCACCTCATAATCATCCACTTGCTGTGGCTCGCTAATTCTCAAATTTGAGGTTCTGGTCGGAACTGGTGTGGACCACAAACGTTCAAACTTCTGACATAAAGTCCGAAGTTCATCAATTGAATGTATGGTAGCAGCTAGAGTAGCGTTGAGCTCCATACTCAGTCCCTCCCGAGCAATCTCTAGCATTTCACGATCAGCAAATGGACGTGCTAAGCGACGGTTCAACGAACCAATCTCCACTAGGTACTCATACACGCTCTCCTTTGATTTTTGTTTGCGGTTCAGAAGAACGCGCAAGATCGCCTTATCATCAGTGAGCGTACCGAAGGTTTGTAGGAGTCCCTCCCTTAGCACTGGGTAAGTCACCACCTCATATTCATGAGTTAAATTCAAATAGTATCTGTCGGCCGCTGCTTTCAGATACCGTGGTATGATAGACCTAAGGTCGTCCCATGACACACGGTCTCTTCTGGCAGCCGCCTCCACTCTATGAATAAACTCATGAACATCAGGAGAGTGACCATCCCCTGTGAAGGTTGGAACCCAATTTGAGTCATAACGACTCAAATTGTTCCCACGAACCCCTCGGTACTCCACTGGTGCTAACGCTGGAGCCGCGTCACGCCATACCTGAGGAGGTTGGTTGTATGGTGGTGGTGCTGTTAGTGGAGCTGGTGGATATATTGGTAGTGGTTGTACCTGTGGTACTGATGGATAATTTAATTGTGGTTGTACCAATGCTGGATTATTGTGTGTGTGTTCAGATGGGAGTGATGGACCCAATTGTGGTATTGCAAAGTCCTCGGCTCTCAAACCCGATTGCTGGAAATAAGCCGGTGGTGCTTGATCTGACCGTCTCTGTTGTTGCTGGTTTGGACGATTCAGACTATGTATTGTTTCCGATATTGGCCGTACTGGGATCGGTGTGGATCTCTCATCTGGTTGAAAGGCAGGTGAAGCAGAAGGAGCAGATGACACTCCTGGTTTACTCTGCATAATTGGACGTGTTGATAATGATCCTATTATACTCCAAGCGCGTGACAATTGTGAGATAGCGTAGGTGCGGGCTTCTTGCAAGTCATTGCGAGGACCCAACCTATTCATCCTACCCGTATAATGTAACACTCGATTCGCCAAACCATCCAAGAGGGTCTGATCAATCGGTGACTGAAGTCGTCGTACTTGATTTAAAATAAGTTGTGCTGCCTGCACCACCATTTGAGATTCCTCTATCAAATCTCTCGCATGCGACACTGTTATTGGAACTGACCCATGATCTACATGGTTTCGCAGTTCCTCTGCCCAATCGGCCACCCCGAAATTCACACCCCGAACCAAACATTCGACCAGCAGTTCGCTGGGTTCCAGACCATAGAACGGATGGTCAACGTCTATTTGGTTTGACATTTTGATGGTAAAACCCGAAAAATTATTTACTCGCAAACGACAACAATGTAAAAACCAATTCCAAAAAAAAAATGTAGTTAGTACGATGGAAAATGAAAAACGCAAAAATAAAAAACACAGAACACCCCCAATTCGAAAACACAAAGAAAAATTATTTTCTTTTCGCAAAGACAGATTTTAGTTGTTTTACTCAAAGTTGCTTCACCTTTCACAAAAATTCCTAAAATATTGTATATGTAAAATATAATTTATTTATTAAATTTCAGATATGCTGAAATTCAGAATGATAAGTACCTAAAATTATTTATTGACGATAGCACCCCTAGGGGAAAATATTTATTTATTTAAATTTAAAAATAAAAATATTTAAAAAAAAATGCTTATTTATTGGATGCACCGTCTTACCTTCAAAATATTTATTTATTTTTTTAAAAAAATAAAAAATATTTATTTAAATCTGGAAGTATTTGCTTATTTACGAAAAATTTGTATTTACTTAAAATTATTTATTCCTAAAAATTTAATTTATTTAATAAAAATTTTTATTTATTCTCAAAAATTTATTGTTTTGATTTAATTTATTTTTTTATTTAATAATTAGATAAGAGATTCCCAAATTCAGATTCGTCTGGAGACAACATAAAAGTAAGTATGGTTACAATGACCATTTCATTTAGTATTTGAATTCTCGCGTTCGCGAGCCCACTTCAACAATGCATGTGAGAACTGACTAGAAAAGCCCCTAACGACCAGATTCTACAGACCAGTTTCTCCCCAACCTAACAAAAACAATCGCAACTGTCACGATTAGACCCTAGGCCCATTTCTACTGACCCAGCTGCGGTTGTTCTACCTAAAAATAAATTATCATTAAACTAATGCCAAAGTTGAAGAACGCTCCCGAGCACCAGACTTCAAATCCTAAACTCCATGAAAACTGTCTATTGCAAGCTAAATGTAAAAGTGGAAAAAAAATTTGAAGTTGTGTGAGGTGAAGCCTCGATCCTGATAAAAAAATAGATTGGTTCTCCTCTTCATTTCGTTAAAGAAGCTTCTGTGCAGGGAATGGTACTACTGGTTTGCACCTAAGTACAGACCAGCAGTAGTCATCCTCTTATCACCAGAAAACTCCTTCTGAAATGAAGAGAAGAAACCAATGAACTTCGATCGCATGACCTAAGGCCAGAGGCGATCTAAGAACATAATTATGTTAAGGAGATAAGCTCCATGGATCCTTTATTAGAGGTACCGCTGGGAAATTTTATTAATTACACACTTGTAATCATTATACAACAACAAAAAAAAAATTAATAACCAAAAACATTCAATTAATTCTAACTTTTTTAATTTACATCTACAAACACTCAACTGTAGTGGAATGTTCAATATTTTCATCGAAATTAAAAATAGTTCGAATCTACCACAACCAAAACAAGATTTCCACCGATTATAGCCATTAGTGGTAAAGAAATTAAAATCATGTATGTATTTCACGCAGGCCAAAATGCATCGTTAAAACGAGCATCAGATTCGAGATCTAATTTATTAATGTATAAATATTTGCCACCGCTACACACAAAAAGTTCAAATGGCCAAATCGTTTCATCGGTTTGGTTCCTAAATTTCATCTCGCCAAGAAATAAAATTTTTCGATCTTGTAACATAACATTCTACTCAATCCACTACAACCGCTTCCTATATACAAAATATGTACAAATATGTACAATTCTACAACAATTAACCTACTATATACAACTATTTACAATTAAAACTACAATAGTACCACCAAAAAAAAATTCATAAAAAAAAATGTGGACCCAAATCGGTTTTTTTTTCAAATACAAAAAAAAAATACATCTCAAATATGCACACAATTTCCCGGGGCCACTTGCGGTCCCAACCACCGTCGAGGGTTCTCCTTCCTGTGGTTGGATTCGAAGATGGCGCTCTCCTCAGCCAATGTCTCCGCATAAGCGTGCATGACTGAAGAGAACTCCACCTCCTCTTCCAACCACACCGCCTGGCCCCGGCCGACGTTTGCTCCTAAACGAGCCAAAATTCCTGATTGTGTGCATTTTAATCGAAATATTGTAAACTAAATTGAGTATACGAAATATATTGCTGATCTAAATAATTGAAATAATTACTATTGCTAAACTAATTTATTTATTTATTCAGAATTAAATGTACATGAGCAGCATTTAACAGTCATTTGAATTCGTTATTACAACACCCATTGAATTCTCAAAAATTCCTTTTAAATTTATTTCATACGGCATACAGCATCCTAAGTACTTATAGAATGTTTTGTTGTTTATCAAATAGTGAAAAAAAATTTTTAAAAAAAATTATTAGAATTAATGACACAATTCCAACAATAACAGCAATATTTAATATAATTAATTATAAAAACTTGTAAATCCAAAAAAACTGGTTTTATCTAAACCACTGAAACAAAAAAAAACCAAAACTGGTTTTTTTTTTCCCACAAAAACTAAAATACCAATCCAGGACTAGTTGGCAACACCCAAACCGGTTGACAACGCCCTGAAGAAAAGCAAAAAAATATTATATTTTCACGCTGACAATAAGCTCCTATTCATCCAATAAAACTAAAAATTAATCTATTAATCTAAAGGGTCCCTTTAGTTTCGGCCCACGTATAACTAGTTGAACTTTTTCCTAAAAATAAACCGGGAGCAAAATGTCCCAGACGAATCCAGTGTATGGGAACCTCTTAACAAAATTACATTCACATTAATCTATCATTTAAACATGGTAATATCAATAATACGAAATTAATTTAAAGTACAAAAAGTAAAAAAAAAAAACCTAACCTTATTAGTGTTGCAATTTGATTCCAACTGTTGCCGTTGTTCGTAGAATATTTGAATACACAATTCTGTAGCTGTCCATAAAATGTAAAAGCTGTTCGTTTAAAAAAACAGCGGATATGCAATTTTCTTTATGATATCATCATTTCTGTTAACAACATCAGTCACATGTAACAGAACGTCAGCCTCTCGTCCATATAATACTTTGCTCACCACTAAACAAACCAATGTCAATGCAGCAAGTAAATATTTCCTTTCTGTACTCTTCCACTCTTTCACAATTTAAATTTTTTGATAGAACCCAGCATAGTAGTTGATATTTGATTTCAATCACTTCCTCGTTATTAAACCTCTCATCATTTAGATGTTCTAATGGTGGCACAGTTATTGTTGGATATATTGACACCTGTCCTTTAAGAATATAATCTTCATTCAACGATTAAAGACAACAATTATCTTTCTATGAATTAAAAATAAAAAATATAATTGAAATTGTCAGCAAAATATCAGCTTTTTGATGAACAAACAGAACATAAATCACTGTAAACTATTTAGCGGAGTGGAATCTTCCATTGTAATTAAAGCCAATAAATAATGCTTTCTCAGAACAGTTATTAAAATTAGAAATTAATTTCAACAATTAAACAAAACGACATTGGAATTTTTCTTTTATTTTTTTCAACACAATTAACTGTTTTATTAAATTACATATATAGATATGTACATGTAAAAATTGAACTTTTATTATTTTTGAGAGAAAACATAAAGATGATGTTTTCAGTTTTTAATTTAAAAATCGAATGAATCTAAAAATTGATTGATCAACAAAAATGAAAAAATGTGTCTTTTTTTCAGACATTTTCTAAATGAAAAAATGAGAAAAACGAAGATTGAGCAAAACTGAGTAATAAATCTCTGTTCGTTAAAATTGAAAATAAAATTGGTGCGTTCGTTTATTTTTATAATTGTAATTCGAAATTGAACTGACCGTTGGAAAATTTGAAATTATTATTAATGTAAGAATGAACTGGAATTATGGAAATAAATTTTTATTGAATTAGAAAAAGAAGATGAATTGGTTTTATTATTGTTTAGGCGAATATCACGGACGTTACAGTACTTAAGCTTAATTTTTCACAAAAAAACCCTTCCAAATAAAAATTATTCCTTTTTATTCATAAAAATTCCATTTACGGCATTTAAATTTTTCGATAATGTAGTCTTTCAGCCATTTCGTTCAAATTTATTATTTATAACATTTCGATATTAATAAGAAAATTAAGTATTTATATGACAGATAGTTTGTTTTCCAGAATTATTTTTGCATAGTTTCATTTTCTGTAAATAAACTAAAGAAAAACAAAAGCTGCTATTTCATTATTTTCTTAATACATATTATTATTTCCAGCCATTTGTGATTGATCGTATAAAAATGTATAGTATGTACACTTCACGATGGTTTTTTTGTAGAATTATAGTTAAGCAGCAGGTGCACACAGAATAGATTAGAAGAGGTTGGATTATGATGGATAGTACTTAGTAATTGTATCAAATCCAGATGAAAAGAGTGTATTGGCGTGCGGGTGGCGCAGCCCGCGGGATACCCCCTAGTAATATGTATTAAGAAAATAATGGAATAGCAGCTTTTGTTTTTCTTTAGCTTATTTACAGAAAATGAAACTATGCAAAAATAATGATGGAAAACAAACTATCTGTTATATAAATAATTAATTTTCTTATTAATATCGAAATGTTATAAATAATAAATTTGAACGAAATGGCTGAAAGACTACATTATCGAAAAATTTAAATGCCGTAAATGGAATTTTTATGAATAAAATGGAATAATTTTTATTTGGAAGGGTTATTTTGTGAAAAAATAAGCTTAAGTACATATTGGAAATCACTTGAATTTTGCAATTCGAAATAACTTTTAATTTTCTCTAAAATTCCTTTAGAAAAATTTTTTGTGTTTCGTGCCAGGATTCGAAAATCCGGGTAGCGAAAATCCGAAATTCTACGTCCACGCCGTGCTACCTGGGTAACGCTAACAGAATTAGGTTGGTGTAGTTGAGAGGGGCAGAGTAAATACTGCTTATACTCAATGATTCTGCACCATGGCGAGTCATTGGCGCGATAAAACCAATGCAACTCAAGCGTCTGTTCTCCATGTTAGGGGCGGCTTGGAGCGGGCGTCTGTCTTGGATCAAGCGGCTCGCTATATAAATGTGTAGAAAGCGTCTGTTCTCCATGTAAGGGGCGGTTTTGAGCGGGCGTCTGTCTTGGATCAAGCGGCTCGCTATATAAACATGTAAAAAGGTTGTTTCTGGTGACCTTAAGATGCAGAACGAACCCATTCACGAAAATTTGGGTTGGGCGAAGGGCTAACACCCCATTTCCGTAAAAAAATTATTGTCATGAATTCTGTACACAGGCCTCGGAATATCTTGGATTCATTATTGGAACGACCTCGGAAACTGTACCCGGACTACGATTTAAAAATGGGAACCTGGAACGTGCTAAGCCTTAGAAGACCAGGAGATCTCCTAAAACTCACACAACAAGTCGAGAGCTACACACTAGATATAGTGGCATTACAAGAACTAAGATGGCCAGGTAGTGGAATCCATGAATCAGCGAAAGGATACACTCTTTATTATTGCGGTCATCAAAACGGAGGAGAATTTGGAGTTGGCTTTCTTATACACCGTCGCGTGAATCAGCATGTTATCGACTTCTGCCCAATTAATATGCGGTTATGCACACTGAGAATCCGCACGCAAAAATTCAATGTAACGATCGTCAATGCTCATGCACCTACTGAAGATAAAGCAGATGATATTAAAGACCTGTTCTTCCTAGAACTCGAAGAAGTCATCAATAAAATCCCGCGGCACGATATAAAAATCGTGGTAGGTGACTTTAATGCTCAAATTGGTAGGATTGCAGAACTTAAAACACATATCGGCCCTAACAGCTTGCATCATACCAGCAACAATAACGGTTTTCGCGCAGCCGAGCTGGCTATGATGTATGATCTAGTAATTTCCAGCACTTTCTTCCCTCACAAGAGAATTCACAAGGCATCGTGGAAATCAAATGACGGAAGAACGGAAAATCAAATCGATCACGTCATGATTTCTAAGAGACACTCCACAAGTGTAACTGACGTTCGATCATACAGAGGTGCTGATATGGACACTGATCATATGCTTGTCATCTTTAAGTACAAGTGCAAATTATCATCTACATTTAATAGACAAGCAAAAAAGACCGTGCGCTGGAATGTCGATGCATTTAAACATCCGGAAACGCTGAACAGATATCAGGAAATAATAACACAAAACATAGAAGAGCATGACATCTCTTCTGAGATGCCATTAAACATACAAGAAGAATGGCAAACGCTTCAATCAACCATTATAGCCGCAGCACAAACTACAATCGGAAAGCGGCCACCGAAATCACACAACGAATGGTTCGACGACGAGTGCCGCCAATCCGTTGAACATAAACAAAAACTGCGAGAAAAATGGTTAACAAGGAACACCCGAAGCTCCCAAGCTGATTATCTATGCGCCAGGAAAGCCTCAACAAAACTTCTACGTAAAAGGAAGCGCGAACACATGAAGAGCTGCATTGAAGACATCAACCAACATGCGGCCAACGGAAATTCAAAAGAGTGCTTTCCCAATGCACGGAATCTGACAAAAGATTTTCACCCAAGATCTACAGCCATCAAAAATGAAAATAATGAACTTACAACAAGTGAACGTGATGTGCTGGCAGTGTGGCGATCCCACTTTCAAGACCTATTGAATAGGACGAATGAAGTTCATCCTATTCGAGCAATTGCTCCATCAACTGAAGAGATTTTTGTCCCTTACCCAGCAATAGAAGAAGTGGAAGCTGCAATTAAAAAACTGAAAAATGGCAAATCACCAGGTTTCGATGGAATTCCCGCAGAACTACTTAAAAATGGAGGAGCAGCTCTGGCCTCACGTATATACGATCTGATTCTTGCAATCTGTGACCAAGAAGAATTGCCTGCTGAATGGAAAACGGCTCTCATTGTTCCGCTACATAAGAAAGGTGACCGTCTAAAGTGTGCGAATTATCGTGGCATCGCACTGTTGAACACTGCATATAAAATACTAGCTAATGTCGTACTTGCTCGACTCATCCCGTTCGCCGAATCTATCATCGGTGACTATCAGTGTGGTTTTCGTCCCAACCGCTCAACCACAGATCAATGTTTTACATTAAGGATGATTCTGAAAAAATGTTGGGAGTACAACATCAGCATTCACCAGCTCTACGTTGATTTCTGGCAAGCATATGATAGTATCATCCGCGACAACCTCTGGTCCGCACTCATATGCCTTGGTATCCCAGAGAAACTTGTTTCTCTGTGCAAACTCACAACATCGGGATCAAATTGTAGAATAGTAATCGAAGGGTCAGTCTCTGATCCTTTCGATATAACATCAGGTGTTCGACAAGGTGATGCACTCGCGCCTGTACTGTTTAATTTGGCGGAGTACGCGATAAGAAAAAGCCGAATTGAGACGCAAAACTGCATATATAATAAATCTAGTCAAGTTCTTGGCTACGCAGATGATATTGTGTTTCTCGGACGTAGAACGAGCGATATTAAAAATAGTCTCTCTCAGCTTGAAAGAAATGCTAAACGACTTGGATTATGCATCAACACCGGCAAAACTAAAGTGTTAACAACATCTAAGAACATACCTCCCGGAAATCTGGATACTGGCGACTACGAAGTGGAACGCGTGGAAAACTTCAAATACCTCGGGTCTGTAATAACATCGTCAAATGACATGCAGGCAGATATCAAAGCCCGTGTCTCTGCCGCATACAGAGTTTTCTACGCATACTCAAAACTTCTGCGATCAAAACATCTTTCGCGGTCGTGTAAACTCACACTTTACAAAGCATTAATTCGACCTGTGCTTACATTTGGAAGTGAAAGCTGGACACTGACTTCCTCCGATTGTAGAATTTTATCAACATTCGAGAGGAAGGTCATACGAACAATTTATGGTCCATGTAAAGTTGCTGAAAATCAGTATAGAATCCGAATGAATCACGAAATCAGACAGCTCCTTGGAGGCTGCGATGTAATCGGATTCATTAAATCTAACCGGATTAGATGGTTTGGTCATGTAGAAAGGGCACCATTAGATAGAATGATTAAAAAAGCATCCCAACAACAACCAGCTGGTGTTCGTCGAAGAGGAAGACCTAGACAACGCTGGTGTGATGACATCATCCAAGACCTTCGTGATATAGGATGTCGAAACTGGGATCAACTGGTCATGGATCGAGATGATTGGAAGCTTATTGCACAGACGGCAAAATCCCTTCATGGGATGTAAACGCCAGAGAGAGAGAGAGCCAGGATTCGAACTCACATTCATCAGAGACGTATGTTCAAATCCCGTGTGTCTTACACAACTTAGCAACAGCGGCGATGACGTACCATATTTTAATTTTCATGTTCAGATATAAACGCGCTGACTGGGAGGGACTGAGACACTTTTATGATGAAACACCTTGGAAAACTATTTGTTGTGTTGATCAAGATCCTAGCACATCGGCAATAAGAATTTCTGAAATCATAAAAGAAGGAATGCGGCGGTTTATTCTAAATCGATTAATCACTCCTAAAACTGAGCCTTGGTTCACACGGGATGTTGATGAGGCAGTGAGGAATAAACGCAAAGCATTCAAAACGTATAACGCTAATAAAACACCTGAAACGCATAGCGCCTATAAGAAAGCCAGAAATATTAGTAAATTCAAAATAGACTTGGACAAAGACGCGTTTATCCAGAAGAAAGCAAAGAAATTCGCCGAGCACCCATCTGGCTCACGTAGTTTCTTTCAGGCAGTTAAATCAGTCCAGAGCAATTTTACTCGATCCTCTATTCCAACCTTAGTTCTGAATGACATTCTCGTGAGCGACTCGAAAGAGAAAGCGGATCTTTTGGGTCGTATTTTCGCAGAGAACTCAAACATAGTAGAACCTCCCCATTCTCCTACACTCATTCCCCCAGTTGTAACGAAAATGAAATCAATTATTTTTCGTTGCAACATTGTACGGAAAATGCTTCTTTCTCTCATTTTTTGGTAATCAAAATAATTGAAAGAAAGACTTTATTTGATCTTTTAAAATCTAAAATACGGTGTCGTTTAAATTAAAGTGAAATTATTTCAAAAGTTTATTAACACAATTTACTCAATGGTATTTGTAAAAAAGTTATTATTTGATATGTAGTATACATTACAAGTGAAAAACCTATTAAAACTTAGCAACACAAGTGTCTAACAGTATTACATTACTTAGGTTATTACTTAAAAATCTAATTCAAATAAATCCAAATAAATGACAAAATTGGTCAAACAGTGCCGTTTTAAGTTTTTCTCATTATTAAAATAAAACAACGGTATCGTCAATAATAAACAGGATTGTATTGTTGATCAGCTGTTTGTTGAAAACAAAGCTAATAAGTTATCAGCAATAAATTTTATTTGGTAATCAAAATAATTGAAAGAAAAACTTTATTTGATATTTAAAATTCTAAAAATACAAGTGATAAACTGTTCAAAACAACTTAAAACAATTACATAAACCAGTATTATATTATTTATCTTATTACCAAAATTTACTTAAATTTGAAATTAAAATAAATCATTCAAATTTTTCTTAAACATTCTTACACAGTAAATTTGTCAACAATAAAACATAATTATGGCTGACAAAACCAGAAGCGCCAACAAATTAAAAGAATTTACCGACATTGAAAACCCAACATCAAAGCAAATGATGGCTGCAATACTAATGTCAAATGAACAATTAAGCAAATTGATAGACATAAAAATCGATTCAATTAATAACTCGATTGCAACATTAACAACAGAAAATCGGCAAATTAAAAAAAATATAAAAGAACTGACGGAAAAAAATTCTGAGCTGGAAACAGAAAATATTAAAATTATCTCCCAATTAAACTATTTGAGACAAAAGGATCTAAACGATGAAATCATTTTGACCGGTCTTCCAATCGATATCAACAATATCCAAGAAGTCGTAAAAAAACTTGACTCTATATATAATATTGGACTACACAACATTGTTAGCTCAACGAAAAAAATTGTTTCAAGTAACAAGGATGCAAACTTAAAGTATCTCCATCTGTCAATTAAATTCCGGGACTACACAGTTTAGGAAATTTTTATAAAAAATTATAAGGAGTGTGGTCCTTTATTTGCGAGACAATTATGGCCAACTGAAAGTCAAGGAAAGATTTTCATACTGGACAAACTCATTCCTGAATATCTTCATCTCATGAGGCAACTAAATAAATTAAAGAATGAAGGAGTCATAGATTCTCGTTGGCACTACAAGGGCAATGTGTACGTGCGATTAAAGAAAGAAGACAAACAAACCATCTTGATTAGAACGGCCGACGACATCAACAAATTAACCAAAACGATAATCACCACTGATAAACCATCTTGATTACTTTTACCCAGCTTGAAAACTCCACTTCTTTACCAACGTTACTCTAATATTTAACTTAATTTTTAAATCTCTAAAAAATTTCTTTTCTCTTTACTTTTAGATTTTTGCTACTAATAATATTTTGGAGACAAATAAGTCTTGCACACTATAAAAATCTAGAAAAATCTGCTAAACAATTGGTAAACTCATTTAAATCTTAATAAACAATTTTTTGGATCTTAATGACTTTAAGGAGTCTTTTAATACAAAGGATGTTGCCGATATGACTATACTATATATCAATATTAATAGGCTGCTAAACAAAGTCGAGAAGCTTGAGTTGCTAATACAATCACTCAATATGGATATAGATATCATAATATGTGTCGAAACTCTTCTGAAGGACAACGACTTGAAGTTTATCAACTTACATAATTATACAGCATTCCATCATATTCGAAGTGGAAGACCAGGTGGGGGAATATCAATTTTTGTTAAACCATCATTGAATTTCAATTTCATTGAGGGCAATTCGTTTAAAGAGAACGACGTATTAGTTATTAAATCCCAAACTACTAACTTCCATATAATAGGTATCTATAGACCACCACACACTAATGAAATTGAATTTCTCGAATATTTAAACTCCTACCTAGAAAAATATGTACATGCTACTGTTATAGGAGATGTGAATCTGAATTTACTTTTGCAAAAAGATCCCATTATAGAACGGTATAAACGTGTCGTAGAATGTAATTCCTATCAATTCATTAATAAAATAAAACCCGAGTTCTTTACTCGTCCTTCAAATCGTATCAATACATTAATAGACCATATTATCACTACAGAATTCACCAAGCACTATCATATACTTTATAATACAACACACCTTAGTGACCATAAATACATTATATTGACTAGTATCAATAACACCAAAACAAAAATTCCGGTTTATAAATCAGTAACAAAGATAGATTACCGAAATATACAAAATCAGTTGTCCAATATTGACTTCTCTCTAATCTCATTCGAAGATCTATATAATAAGCTAAGCAAAACAATAAGCCAAAGTACTAGCAAAACCAAAAAAATTCAAAAAAATTATCATAAGGCCTGGTCTACTCCTCTGTTGCTTAATAAAATGAAGGAAAGAGATCTGTTTTATAAACTAAAAAAAAAATATCCATTAAATTTATATTTCCTAGAACAATTTAAACGACTTCGTCATGAAATCAATGATCTCATAGTTACTCAGAAACGCTTATATTATTCCAATAAGTTCATGGACAATGTAAATAATCCTAAGAAAACATGGGGAATAATAAATGAGATCTTACACAATCGCCCCCAACGTGAGAGTGTTGAACCTATTACCCTGAATCATAACAACTCAAACGTATCCGATCAAGAACTAGTTGTTAAGGCATTAAACGAACACTTCAACAATATAGGTCTTCAGATAAATACCAAAAACTGCCATCAACAAAGCCATAACATCATTAACTCTGTAGCCCATCACCAACTTACAGATTTTAATCCCGTTGATACTAATGAAATTAACGGTATAATAAATCAACTTGACTCTTCTGCGTCAACTGGAGTTGATGGAATTTCAACAAAATTTCTTAAAGCAAACTTAGCAAAATTTGGTCCAGTTATCAGAGATGGTATAAATTTAGCTTTTAAAAACAATACTTTTCCAGATTATCTAAAAATTGCCCGCATTATTCCAATTTTTAAAGGCGGCGATAAATCCAACAAGGGAAATTATAGGCCTATATCTGTGCTTCCTGTCATATCCAAAATATATGAAAGAGCGATGCACAGTCGGATAATGGAGCATCTTAATCTTAACAATATTATCCATAAAAACCAATTTGGATTTAAAAACATACAAACACACTCTCCGCAACTCTCAACATGACTGAATCTCTTTATCGAAGCTTAGAAAAAAATAAAAAAACAGCCTGTCTCTTTATAGATTTCATGAAGGCATTTGATTGTTTAAACTATACCACACTCTCCAAAAAACTACATGCAGCTGGAATTAGAGGGAATGCCTTAAAACTCCTCGAAAATTATCTTTCCAATAGGATGCAGTTTGTACAATTAAATGAATATTCCTCCGAATTACTAAAAGTGAAATGTGGCGTACCCCAAGGGTCAATTCTTGGACCAATACTGTTCCTACTCTATGTAAATGACATTTTTTCATTGCCGTTAACGGCAAAATATTGTAACGGCAATTATTTGCAGATGATGCAGCTATTATTTATAGCTGTAGAAATAATATTGAACTAAAAACAGATATCGAAAACGACCTGAAAATTCTCCAACATTGGCTTTCTCTCAATTCCCTTCAGCTAAATTGTAAAAAAATCCATTACATAATCTTCCACTGGAAAAATTATGACTTACAGGATTCTTCGCTTGATTGTGTTTCGGTGAACGGTGAGACGATTAAAAGGGTTGACCATATTAACTATCTTGGTCTACATATCAGTGAGAAGCTAAATTGGACAACACACATAGAGTTTGTAAAATCAAAAATTACACCGTATGTAGGTGCTTTTAGACGTATCGCTAAATACATTTACCACCCTGTACTACATAAATTATATCATGCGTATATTATTATTGTACCTATTACCAATATGGGGAGCGGGATTGTCTTCAAAATTAAATGAGCTACAGATCTTACAAAACAAATCTCTAAAATATATGTACAATCTACCACCACGCTTTCCTACGAAACCTTTATATTCCAATTCCATCTTACCAATTCACAAGTTAATAGATTATGAATACATCTTTCTTATCTACAAGATATCGCACAAGTTAATTGTTGTCAATAACGCCCTTGTAACCAACTTTGAAGTAAGCAATAGGCAAAGTCGATTCAGCAAGTACTATAGAACACAAAAATACACTAAAACTATTTCTATGAATAGTGCATTCTATAAAGGTATAAAGTTATTCAATGACCTGGACGAAGAATACAAAGAACTAAAAATAAGCAAGTTTAAAAAACAATTAAGATTGAAACTTTTAAAAGAGTTTGGGCACGATTATGATATTTCTCACACCTTGAGCTAGTCAAACACTTTGTTACGCCTGAAATTGATATTTGTATATAAAGCCTTATGAGTTACCAATTATCATCTCCCCAGTAGCATATATAGTAGTTTTTAGTAGTTATCTTAATAAAAAATAAAACCAAATATTTTATAAGAATATAATATTTTATATGAACATAATTCTTGTACACATACTTTATAAATCGCTGTTTATTCAAAAAAAATGTAAAATGAAATATCTTTATTATTATATAATTATTATAATTATTTGCATCACTTACTTAATTATATACCGTATATTATTGTATATTGTTTTCCTATATAAATTTAGTTTTTTGGAAAATAAAAAATAAAAAAAAAAAAAAAAAAAAAAAATATCAACAAATCTGCTGGCTCCGACGGTATTCCACCCCTCATTCTTAAAAACTTTGCTAGACAACTAGCTCCAATTTTAACAAACATTTTCTATTTATCTTATAAAACCGGAATATTTCCCGATTCTTGGAAGCTGGCCAGCGTTCAACCCATATCAAAGAAAGGCAGTAAGATAGACCCTAACAATTATAGACCAATTGCAATTCTGTCGGTTTTAGCTGAAATATTTGAAAAATATGTTAACTACAATTTGATAGATTATTTGGAAATGTCGCGAATTATTGATGATAAGCAGTATGGTTTTCGTAGAAGTCATGCAACAGGTGATCTGTTAGCCTACGTATCCCATCTCTGGAACAAATCGCTGGAAAACCACGGTGAAACATTCAGTATTTCACTTGACATTTTTAAAGCATTTGATAAAGTGTGGCATAAAAATCTTATAGCTAAATTAAAATCTTATGGCATAGACCATCTTACTGTCTCATGGATTCATAGTTTTCTTACCGGTCGCCTATTTCATGTTAATTTAGATGGTATCACATCCAATATTTTCACAACCAATGCTGGGGTTCCCCAAGGTTCGGCACTCTCACCAACCTTGTTTCTTCTATACATTAATGACTTACTTATTTCCACAGTGCACCCAATCCATAGTTTTGCTGATGACAGCACATCACATGCATCTTCTAAATTTCGACCTCATACTGCAGTTACCACTGATAGAGAGCTGCTAATTGATTCCATCAACAAAGATCTGGAGCGTATAATGGAATGGGGTGATCGTAATCTTGTTTCATTTAATCCAACCAAAACCAAATTATGCCGTCTTTCACGAATAGAGCGACATAAAAATTTTCCTATTAAAATAAACCATGAGGAATTGCATGAGGTTGAATCAGTTAGACTTCTTGGAGTGGATATTCAAAATAACCTGAAATGGAATAAACATGTGTTCAACCTCGCTAAATCTGCAATGCAAAAATTAGGATTCTTGAGTCGATGTAAAAAGTATTTCAATCCCGAGCAAATTTTGCTAATCTTCAAGTCCTTTATTCGTCCATGTATGGAGTACTGCTGTCATGTTTGGGGAGGTGCTTGTCAGTCAACAATAAAATGTCTAGACTCTGTACAGAGAAAAGCAATGCGGTTGATTGGTAATACCGAACTAACGGACCAGCTTGATTCACTCCAGCACAGAAGAAATGTGGCTGAATTGTCAATCTACTATAAATATAACTTTAGCGAATTCTCTTCTAAGGAAATTCAAAATATCCTTCCATCGTGTGCGCAGTATAATCGACAAACAAGAGCTGCCGAGTTATCCCATCCATTTGTTGTACAAATACCTCGTTGTAGAACTGTGTCCTTCCAAAACGACTATTTTAATAGAGTGACCAAATTATGGAACACAATGCCTTCCTCTGTATTTCCCGATGAATTTTCCCCTCAGGCATTTAAAGAAAATGTCCATCATCATTTAAAAAATTAGTATAGTTATCCTTATATCCCCATTCCTTCCATTTTCCTCATCTCCTTCCTTTATAGTTGACATGGTATCTTCGGATATTCAAAGAGTCTAAATAATGAATATTTCATATTTAGTGTGCTAAACATGTCTAACTAATTAATAAAAAAAAAAAAAAAAAAAAAAAAAATTTCTAAATTGAAACATGATCATTTTTCATGTTCACTTAAGTTGAATCTTTCATCTATGATTACATATTGGAAATTGCATTTCTTTGGGATTTTTTCTATTAAATTTCTAAATTTTACGATGTATGAATTCATAGGATGAGAGAATATTTCGTCAACACTTAAGTCAACATTCTAATCAACATAATGAAATTTGTTAAAGAAGACCAAAAAATGAAGAAAAATCAATGATAAATTTCATTTAAAAGTGGCAGGGAAAAAACAGTTTCACGAAAATATGAGTAGGCGGCTTTGATAACTTTTTGGTTGCTCCAGAGTTTTATAAACAAATCAATTTTTTTTATTTTTTGCAAAAAGTGAATTTAAAAATTAGCTAGTTTGGGTTTGTGGATATGTGCGATATTACAGAATAAAAACTGTCTTCTGATGTGGAAGAGGAGGCCTCAGAGGCAATTCGTAGATTATTGCCGGAAAGGTCGTGGATGGTTTATCAAAGCCCAGTGAACACAAGACGCAATTATATGATATCATACGAACGTCATATATACGTGATGTAGTTTTTCTCTCTCTCTGGCATTTACATCCCATGAAGGGATTTTGCCGTCTGTGCAATAAGCTTCCAATCATCTCGTTCCATGACCAGTTGACCCCAGTTTCGACATCCTATATCACGAAGGTCTTGGATGATGTCATCACGCCAGCGTTGTCTAGGTCTTCCTCTTCGACGAACACCAGCTGGTTGTTGTTGGGACGCTTTTTTTATCATTCTATCTAATGGAGCCCTTTCTACATGACCAAACCATCTGATCCGGTTAGATTTAATGAATCCGATTACATCGCAGCCTCCAAGAAGCTGTCTGATTTCGTGATTCATTCGGATTCTATACTGATTTTCAGCAACTTTACATGGACCATAAATTGTTCGTATGACCTTCCTCTCGAATGTTGATAAAATTCTACAATCGGAGGAAGTCAGTGTCCAGCTTTCACTTCCAAATGTAAGCACAGGTCGAATTAATGCTTTGTAAAGTGTGAGTTTACACGACCGCGAAAGATGTTTTGATCGCAGAAGTTTTGAGTATGCGTAGAAAACTCTGTATGCAGCAGAGACACGGGCTTTGATATCTGCCTGCATGTCATTTGACGATGTTATTACAGACCCGAGGTATTTGAAGTTTTCCACGCGTTCCACTTCGTAGTCGCCAGCATCCAGATTTCCGGGAGGTATGTTCTTAGATGTTGTTAACACTTTAGTTTTGCCGGTGTTGATGCATAATCCAAGTCGTTTAGCAGTTCTTTCAAGCTGAGAGAGACTATCTTTAATATCGCTCGTTCTACGTCCGAGAAGCACAATATCATCTGCGTAGCCAAGAACTTGACTAGATTTATTATATATGCAGTTTTGCGTCTCAATTCGGCTTTTTCTTATCGCGTACTCCAGCGCCAAATTAAACAGTACAGGCGCGAGTGCATCACCTTGTCGAACACCTGATGTTATATCGAAAGGATCAGAGACTGACCCTTCGATTACTATTCTACAGTTTGATCCCGATGTTGTGAGTTTGCACAGAGAAACAAGTTTCTCTGGGATACCAAGGCATATGAGTGCGGACCAGAGGTTGTCGCGGATGATACTATCATATGCTTGCCTGAAATCAACGTAGAGCTGGTGAATGCTGATGTTGTACTCCCAACATTTTTCCAGAATCATCCTTAATGTAAAACATTGATCTGTGGTTGAGCGGTTGGGACGAAAACCACACTGATAGTCACCGATAATAGATTCAGCGAACGGGATGAGTCGAGCAAGTACGACGTTAGCTAGTATTTTATATGCAGTGTTCAACAGTGCGATGCCACGATAATTCGCACACTTTAGACGGTCACCTTTCTTATGTAGGGGAACAATGAGAGCTGTTTTCCATTCAGCAAGTAGTTTTTCTTGGTCCCAGATTGCAAGAATCAGATCGTATATACGTGAGACCAGAGCTGCTCCTCCATTTTTCAAAAGTTCTGCGGGAATTCCATCGAAACCTGGTGATTTGCCATTTTTCAGTTTTTTAATTGCAGCTTCCACTTCTTCTATTGCTGGGTAAGGGACAAAAATCTCCTCAGTTGATGGAGCAATTGCTCGAATAGGATGAACTTCATTCGTCCTATTCAATAGGTCTTGAAAGTGGGATCGCCACACTGCCAGCACATCACGTTCACTTGTTGTAAGTTCATTATTTTCATTTTTGATGGCTGTAGATCTTGGGTGGAAATCTTTTGTCAGATTCCGTGCATTGGGAAAGCACTCTTTTGAATTTCCGTTGGCCGCATGTTGGTTGATGTCTTCAATGCAGCTCTTCATGTGTTCGCGCTTCCTTTTACGTAGAAGTTTTGTTGAGGCTTTCCTGGCGCATAGATAATCAGCTTGGGAGCTTCGGGTGTTCCTTATTAACCATTTTTCTCGCAGTTTTTGTTTATGTTCAACGGATTGGCGGCACTCGTCGTCGAACCATTCGTTGTGTGATTTCGGTGGCCGCTTTCCGATTGTAGTTTGTGCTGCGGCTATAATGGTTGATTGAAGCGTTTGCCATTCTTCTTGTATGTTTAATGGCATCTCAGAAGGGATGTCATGCTCTTCTATGTTTTGTGTTATTATTTCCTGATATCTTTTCAGCGTTTCCGGATGTTTAAATGCATCGACGTTCCAGCGCACGGTCTTTTTTGCTTGTCTGTTAAATGTAGATGATAATTTGCACTTGTACTTAAAGATGACAAGCATATGATCAGTGTCCATATCAGCACCTCTGTATGATCGAACGTCAGTTACACTTGTGGAGTGTCTCTTAGAGATCATGACGTGATCGATTTGATTTTCCGTTCTTCCGTCATTTGATTTCCACGTTGCCTTGTGAATTCTCTTGTGAGGGAAGAAAGTGCTGGAAATTACTAGATCATACATCATAGCCAGCTCGGCTGCGCGAAAACCGTTATTGTTGCTGATATGATGCAAGCTGTTAGGGCCGATATGTGTTTTAAGTTCTGCAATCCTACCGATTTGAGCATTAAAGTCACCTACCACGATTTTTATATCGTGCCGCGGGATTGTATTGATGACTTCTTCGACTTCTAGGAAGAACAGGTCTTTAATATCATCTGCTTTATCTTCAGTAGGTGCATGAACATTGACGATCGTTACATTGAATTTTTGCGTGCGGATTCTCATTGTGCATAACCGCATATTAATTGGGCAGAAGTCGATAACATGCTGATTCACGCGACGGTGTATAAGAAAGCCAACTCCAAATTCTCCTCCGTTTTGATGACCGCAATAATAAAGAGTGTATCCTTTCGCTGTTTCATGGATTCCACTACCTGGCCATCTTAGTTCTTGTAATGCCACTATATCTAGTTTGTAGCTCTCGACTTGTTGTGTGAGTTTTAGGAGATCTCCTGGTCTTCTAAGGCTTAGCACGTTCCAGGTTCCCATTTTTAAATCGTAGTCCGGGTACAGTTTCCGAGGTCGTTCCAATGATGATTCCGAGATATTCCGAGGCCTGTGTACAGAATTCATGACAATAATTTTTTTACGGAAATGGGGTGTTAGCCCTTCGCCCAACCCAAATTTTCGTGAATGGGTTCGTTCTGCATCTTAAGGTCACCAGAAACAACCTTTTTACATGTTTATATAGCGAGCCGCTTGATCCAAGACAGACGCCCGCTGCAAGCCGCCCCTAACATGGAGAACAGACGCTTCCTACACATTTATATAGCGAGCCGCTTGATCCAAGACAGACGCCCGCTCCAAGCCGCCCCTAACATGGAGAACAGACGCTTGAGTTGCATTGGTTTTATGGCGCCAATGACTCGCCATGGTGCAGAATCATTGAGTATAAGCAGTATTTACTCTGCCCCTCTCAACTACACCAACCTAATTCTGTTAGCGTTACCCAGGTAGCACGGCGTGGACGTAGAATTTCGGATTTTCGCTACCCTGTAGTTGCGCGCCCCGTGATGTAGTTGCTACGTAAATTTGACATAAAACTGACACTCGTCATGACTATAACTTCGAAATTAACTATGGTTAACCGTGGTTAACTTTACTGTACCAAATGTCGTTTCAAAATTAACCACATATATAGTAAAAAATTTACTGGATGACAGATGTATTGTCGTTCTAAAACTATATATGTATAGTTAAGCTGTCATAGTAAAGTGTGACGCAGGGCCGGATCTACCATGGGTGCAATGGAGCGACCACACCCGGCGCCAACACAAAAGGCGCCAAAATTGAGTTTTGTTTTAAATTCGACTACTTTTCCGTTTTGGTTTTTAATAAATTTTAAGGCAAACTAAAATTTATTTTCCTATATAAAAAACAACAATTTATTTTTGTATATTGGTTTTAATTTTTGATCTACGGGCGTGACAGCCCCGTGTACTCTTGTCGCTGCTATTGACATACTATTCAACGTGAAATATTAGATACCACTGGCAATAGCAGTGATACATTACCAGCCAAGGTGATATCATACGGGAGCTGTCGAATGAACTCTATTCATCCAACAGTACTCTCAATTTTTTATGCAGTTTTCCTTTTTCTGCAGTTTTCCTCTTCCTATAAATTATTGTTATAAATTATGCGGCGTCATCTTCTGGAGAAACTCTTAATTTTTTTCAACTACATATATTTAATTTTTGTCAACTACATATACGCATATTTTTCGAAATTCGTTTGTCGTGTCGTTTTGATCTTTTTAGGCAGCAAATGAAAAGCTTAGTGTAAGGCCAGTAATGAAACTTGCTGGGAAAACTGAAAATCAGCTGTAAGAACCGTAGAATTTTAAAACACTTTAATTGCAATTCCTTAAGACCAGACACGCAAAACTATATAACACAATTTGGAGCAAAATGCTAGCGAAGATAATGCTGCTTTAAATATCTTTGCAGTTCAGTTTTGTAAAACGTTCTTCTCTTTAAGATTAATGTTGTTTCTAAAATGAAACAAAGTCTGAGCTTAAATGTAATTGAATGTATGTAAAAGCTGACGGGTTTCTTAGAGAGTGATTGGAATATTCCGCATTCAAATCAAATACGAATTCATCGTATAGGAAAGAGTTTTGAAAATGAAACACAAATAATATAATATAAGATCCGGGATCCTTCACAAAATTTCTTTTTCTTCTATTGATTTTTATTAACGGCGTTCATGCTCCATTTAGGAGCGTTGCCAGGCTAATCAGCTTTCAATATTCACCACGGTTATTCGCAACAGCGACATAATGACCATGGCTGCCGATTTTTTTAAGGTCGTTTTTTACATCAGTCTTCCATTGTAGTCGTGGTCTACATCACGGTCGCCCACTCCCTGGGGTACTAACGTACATTTTTCTAATCATTCCAGACTGTTAATCGGCTCGTAGAACATGTCCAAACCAAGCAATCCTATTAGACCGGATACAACCTATTATATCAGGACCTTCAAGAAGGTTTCTGATCTCAAAGTTATATCTTCTATTGATATTGCTATTAATTCATTAGAACGATTTATTCTTATGGATGAACAGTGTACAATGATAGATATGGCTTTTTATATAACATATTTTAATTAAAAAACTAAGATAGGGATTAGATTTTAAAATATTTGAAACTTCTATAGAAAATTTTACACCTTCTATATTTGCAAAACATGCAAGATATTTTCCGAATTTATTTAAAACCAAGATACTGTCATTAACAGTAGCTCCCGCTGAAAGGAGCTTTTCTAAATTACACCAGGTGATGGAGCATGTGCCGGGAGAGATTAGTTGCATTTTCTTTTATATCAATTGAATCTGAAATTTCTTATTTATGAAAATACGAACCGGCAATAAAAGAGTTTTCTGAAAATAAAGCCATACAAGCAAACATATATGTGATTCTTTATTTAATACAATTTTATTTGTATAAATGAATGTTATAGAATTTTCGATTTTCATATTTATATTCTTTCTTGCAAATTAATGTTATTTTTATTTTCACATTTATTCATAATTTTTTTTAATAATTTTTATTATATTGTAACGTAGAGCAACTCGGCCATTGCTTATATTCGGTTCGACTTCTAGATTTAATAAACTTAAACAACTTAAACCTAAAATAAAATATTATTTAAACAATGGATTTTCTTTACGTTATAAATATTATTCGTCCATTTATCTTATTCCTCTTTCTTAATCAGTTTACTTTTATTTTTTTCACATTGTGTAAATTATTTATGACTATCTCATATAATTATACCGTATCACTGCTATATTATCAATAACTTCTGTCACCGTTAATGTTCAACTAACTGTATCGTTTATTTTGAACTAATCTATCGCCAATGCAACCTTTTTTATGCTAGTCAAAAATTAAATAGCAAAAAAACATAACACAATCTTCGAAACTTCGCACCTAGGTGTGAAATCTACAATTTTTAATTTGTTTATTTACCTACTCTATCATAGACTGTGTAGTTTTTATTTTATTTTCGTATTAGATAAAATTATTTGATTCTGTTTTTATCTTCAGAAACTTATTTAGGTGTTATTCAGTTTGTATTGCGTTAGCAGAACCATTTTCCAGAAGGAAAACTATCAATAGATTTTTTTACATCGCACTCCATAATCGTTACAATATTTGAAATAAATTCGTATAACATTTTTTATTTATTAAAATAAATTTTTATTTACTGTGCAATTGCTTGCTCGAAGATATGCCTCTATATATATACATACCTAACTTTATTTGTGAACTTTAAGCATTGACCACGGGAGTACGTCACATGAATGAGGCGTATTCCATCAGCTAGATTAATAGTAACCTAGTTTTAATTATGTTTTTAAAATTTAAAAAAAAATAAATTTTTTATTTTGTTTCTATTTTCCACATATTAGTATGAAATTTTGGCATATATCATTTTTTATTATATGATAAGATTTATTGTCTAAAATGTTGGATTTGAAAAACCATAAAAGAAAATATTGATCCAATTATAAAAAACGTTTAACACTTGAACGCATGTAATTGTGGGATCTAGATCTTAAAAGCTCTCTATGGGTTGGTGTGATAGTGAAACATATTCTAATTTCTATTACACAACACTTCGTATTAAAAAAAGTATTGCATTGATTTTTGAATATATTATCTTACAATATAATGTAATTTGAGGGCGCCATTTATCTAATCTGCACCCGGCGCTGAAATAGCTTGATCCGGCACTGGTGTGACGTCACTATTTTAACTTTGTTTTACTCTACTAGATAGTATAGTTTGTTAACACATCCTCTTCACGTGACGAATATCATACCAATGATATTAGGCGTGTTCCATTGAAGATCAAACTTACTCAAATTTGCTTTGATCTACTCTACCTCGAACAAGTTGTGTAGTTGAAAAACAGTTTATTTTTCGATTTTATTTAGATCCGTTATAAATTTGTTTTGGTATTTTTAATGATAAAATGGACCAGTAAGATAAATATCAGCCCAAAATAAAATTTTTTGATAATAATAAAATTGTGTTGTGAGGCTATATTTCAAAAAATTTCAAATTTTCGGCGTTCCATTGGTGATCTACTTATAAGCTGCTTTGAGCAGCTATTTTGTCCCAAAGGAACGCATGTATTGATAAAAATGCAACAGAAATATCAAAGATATGTTGGTATTACAAAATATCATACTGATATATTTTGACAGATATAAAACATCGTTTTTGTTTGTTTGCGAAACTTTAACTTCTCTTTTGTTTTCTTCCATAATTTTATTATAACTATGTATTCAAAAACATTCCACGAATTATAAATATAATAGTATATTACATACCTAGAACTGTAAATAGCATTTCACATACGAGGAAAAATATTGCGCAGCGAGAGCAGTACCTTCACGGGCAAGGAAAATGATTTGCAGCTCGAGTTTTGTTATATACTTTGTCTACGACTTTGTTTTAATGCCCAAACGCGTATAATTACTTGAAAAAATGAACTACTAATTATAAATTAATTCTTATTATTATAAATTAATTTTTCTTTTTGAAGTAAAACTTCTTTAGGCGCTTTATGAGAATTTTGCAACGGAAGTAACAGATTGTTGAACATTTGAACGGATATATAACCACATATATTCATCTCTATCATACTACAGTCTGATTTTGTATTTTAAACACATACATGCACACAATTCCAACAAAAAAAACGAAAGTAGAAATTTAAACAACAATGAAATAAAAATAGTATTTTAATCGATCAGTGTGTAAGGAAATAGTGTATTCTCAAGCAAAGAGAGAATAAAATTCATTACACACGAACAGAGTTTTTTCCTGAAAATATTGTGACAGCTCAAACCAGCTGTTTTAATTTGTGCATGTAAAATAATCAAAATTGATTGATTCTCCTTGCTAATTTGGTTATTTTGATTGCAATTAAAAGTGTTTTATAAATGAATTTTTGAAAACAATAATTAATTATATTGTTAATTGTGTTGTGCTCTTAAGTTTTTTATGAATTAGGGATAGTGAAATAATTAAAATCGCATTAAAATATGGAAATTAAATCAACCTTCATTTTTTCTTCAGAAATGAAGGTTCATTTAATTTCCATATGTTTATTTCAGTTTATTTACAAAAAACTAACAATATCAAATACTTTATCTTAGTGTAAAATAATAATAATAAAGTGTAAAATAATAATAAAAAAAGTTCAGAGACAATATGAAATGAAGAAATGAAGGTTGATTTAATTTCCATATTTTAATGCGATTTTAATTATTTCAGTATCCCTAATGGATTAAAAGCTTAAGAGCACAACACAATTAGCAATTTAATTAATTATTGTTTTCAAAAATTTACTTCTAAAACATTTTTAATTGCAATCCAAATAACCAAATTTGCAAGGGAAATCAATAAATTTTGATGATTTTACATGCACAAATTTTGACGTTTAAAGTTTGTCGTTTAAGGAAAAAACTCTATTGATTACACTACTTTATTCTCTGACAATGAATTGTGTATTATATAAAATAAAAACATTTTCTTCAATTAAAACAATAAATCTTTATTGTTTTAATTGATAAATCAAATTTCTGATTAAAGAAAAACCTGATGATAAAAAAAAACCCATCCCATGCAATCAACCAAATTCAACTAAAAGAAATAAGAGAATTTAACTTAAAATTTGATTTTTGAACAAAACGTATCAAAGCCATTGTGATTATAATATGAAAATAATTTTAATAAAATCAAAACAATTTGACCAATTGGAATCATACCAATTGAATACTGATAATTTTTTTCTATGAAAATTTACATTAGACAATAGGGTAAGTTCATTAGGCTATAGGTTAGAAAACAAAAAAATAATTCATACTTGTGGGAAAAACAAACAAATAAAGCTGATATTAATAAATGAAAGAGAATAAAGAAATGTGAAAGAATGTGTATGTGTATTGTATTTTTTATTTACTTGTGGCGTATATTAAATTTAAAATCTAGTAGTTGAAAAAATTAAAAAATGTAAAACAAAAAGTTAGTTTTAAGTTTCTTTTTAATAGAATTTAATATTTTTCCATATAGTTCAGTTTTTCGTTTTTGCAATGGATTTACATTTTACCATTTTTCTTGTATTAACTGGAAGTTCAGTGAAATTATATTGAATCTAAAAAGTACGGTTGGAAAGTTATTCTATTAATTATTATCATTTCTAATATTTGATTAAATCGTTTCAATCATGTTTAATGTGATAACAACTAAAATTTACTAAAAATGTAAAATCATGTTGTATTCTAATGGAAACTTAATCAATACATTATCATAAGTAGTTCAAGTTGAATAACTATTAAATGTTTTATTCAAATTTTATATTTTATTCCGCAATGCTGTAATGGATATTTAGATATCAAAAGATAGAAAGGAAATTATTGTTTTGACTATATATATCATATATATCATTTATTTCGACTTCTTGAGTTATTTTCAAACAATTTGAGAATATTGAAGAAAAATTAATTGGAAACAATTCGAATGACCTCTGGCACATAAAATTCACTATAGCGAGAAACTACTAGCTATAGATTGAATCATATAGCGCGAACATATTACAAGCTATGCCCAATTATTATATTATATAGCGCGAATTAACAAGCTATAATTGGTGACCCCGACTTTCAACAGGAACACAACTATATATATTCAAGAACCAAGTATTTAGAAAATTTTAATTTTTTTATTGGTTTAATTCTTTTTATTCTAACTTAATTATTAAATAATAATATTATTACTGCAATTAAAATTTATATCCACTTAATTTATTTCTACTTATTATATCTACTTAATATTACTCTAAATTTTAATTTTTAAAATATATACATTTAATTTATTATATATGCTTATCTTGTATTAAGATATTTTTGCTCTAGATTTTTATTTTATTTTGGTTTTCGTGATATTATTTTTGCTGAAATATTTTTTAAAATGGTTGACTCGGTTTCTCCAGTACCTGAAGACACCCCCAAAATGTTTTCGCAACGCGAACTAAATGACGCGATTGCACGAGCTGTAGTACTAGCTACTCAAAATCCAATTTTTCCTACTAACGACGATCAAGCTCCTTGTAGCAGCAAAGCTATACCTAAGACTAAAAGCGACATCGACATTAATGCCGTAGGTTTTACTCCTGCATCCTTTTGGCATACCCAACCCGATTTGTGGTTTCTTACACTTAAGGCTCAGTTCAGTAACGATCGAGTTACGAGCCAAAAATATAAATTTAGAACATTTTGTCGCGTTCTTACCCCTGAGTTAGCCCAACTTGTTAGCGATATCCTTACGATTCAAGTTAGCGAATACCTTACGATTCAATGAAACAAGCAATTCTCACTCGGTTAGGAAAATATAATACTGACCGCATTCGTACTGTGCTCCGTGGGATGGATCTTGGCGATAAACGCCCATCCGAATTGTTGCGAGCAATGCGAATTGAAGCAAAGCAAAATTTTTCTGATGACACACTGAGAGTTCTATGGAGCGAAAAACTTCCTTCTCTCATTAAAACCGCTATTGCTCCTAGTAATGACGTTCTTGACGCTGTACCCGTCACTACAGATGCTGTATTCAGTGCTTTGATGACTCCATCAATTTTCCAAGTTGCACAACCTTCGCAACATTATGAATCTAATGATAATTCTGCTAAATCAAATTTGGGAATCTCTTTATTGCAACAGCAATTTAAAAATTTAGAACTACAGATTAAAAAGCTGGAAATTCAATTATCGGCAATTAGCCAAAAATTATCTAGTTCATCTAGATCAAGATCTAGAACTCCCTCTAGAGGTAATGATCGGAGATCGCGATCTAGCTCAAGACCTCCACAATTTTTTCAGGGCATTTGTTTCTATCACTATCGATTCGGTGACCTTGCTCAAAAATGTCATCCTGAATGTTCCCGATATTCTTCATTCCCTACTAATACAAAAAACTAAATGGCTCGCCGCATTTAGCGGAATGCGGTGACTGCCACAATAATTACCGTTTGATGGTTTATGATACCATCACTAATCTTAAATTTCTTATCGATACCGGTGCCGAGGTATCGGTAATTCCAGCTACTTCCGCTCAGAAGCTCAGTGTGAAATCAGACTTCACCAGTGTTGCCAGATCGCGGGATTTTTTCCCGTTTGCGGGATATTTCATATAAAGCGGGAAAAAACTTGAAAAGTGCGGGATTTTTCACATTTAATAATAGAATCGTTTTAAATTAAAACTTATTTTGAAATGGTTGCACCAACCAACTTTTTACCAGGCTTCAGAAAGATGTCGATCACCCGATAATTTTACTTAAATGTATATGCCATCTATCGCTTTAGTATTGTCAAATCCGCGATGGAATTTAAGCCTTCTGATGTTTAAATATTTCTTAGGGAGATAGGTACGTTTTGAGAACTCCAAAGGACCACCATGTTATCTGAATTTCAGGAATATTTTGATGCTGCGAAACGAGAAATGAAATCACCTGGAACTACAAGTTGGCTCTCTATGCATCCATCCATTTTAAACATATTAAAAAAATTGGGATGTTTAGCATCACTATTTTATTTCTGAGCAGTTGTTTGCGTATCGAAAAAGAGCTATTATAATTTTTAAATTTTTTGAAAAACATGAAATCAAGACATATTTACTTCTTTTAAAAAATGTCCTTCTCAATTTTAATAGATTTAATGCTCCATTTTATAGCAGTTTTTTCTTATTCCACAAGTTGTATGCGGAGAATCGAAACAATAGTAATATATTGTGTAAGTTTTTAATGCAATATTTTATTTTTCAAGGAAAAGTTTACGATGTGAGCGAGGCACAAGCGAGCATTACAAATTTTCGAGAGAATAAAATTCATTACAAATGAACCCAATACAAAGTTTTATCCTTCCGATAGAGTAACATTTATTAATTTAAATTGAATTATTTTAAAGTTTATTGATAAGACAAGTAAAACGAATAAAGAAAAACAATGAATTTTATTGTACTTTTTTGAATAATTAATTCCAAACAATTAAATAAATTTGATTCAATTTCGATATCTATTTAATTATTTGGTATTTTGAAAATGAAAAGTCTATGAAAAGCCTAATGAAAGCACTACCTAATGAAAGACATCAAATTTTATACTAATAAGAAACCAAAAAACAATCTTTTGGAAATTTAATTCAACTTAATCATAGTAGTCTTTGCCTTTTTTAATATTCGAGAGAGGGACATGCGCTTCAGTTTGAATTGACTGTTTTTTATGGTCGAAAATGTTTACTTTTGATTTTTTATAACATGCAATCAAATTTTTATAAAACACTAGCAGGACCCGGCGTGCTTTGCTACGCTTATAAATAAAGTTTGGGCACAGACATTTTGTTGACGTAGTAGCATGATTTCAAAAAGTGGTAATGAGAAATGATAGCGTAATTTTTAATTTTTGTTTTTAAAAATATGAATGAAAAATAATCAATACTTTAGCACATCAGTTCGGATATATGAAAAATTGGCGATCAAATAAGTTTTCAAGTAAGCAATAAAAAAATTTAAATGACTTGTTGAATTAGTAGAAGTGTGTCATCACTCATCTCTATATAGAACATTATGCAGAACAAAAATAGATTCACAAATGTTCACAGTGCTCATGCATTGTATTTGTCTCCGACACGAAACACACAAAAACTGTTCTAAAGAAGTTTTTCTGAAAGAAAATGAAAATTGCTGTCAATCATCTAGTGAATTCCAATAATTACTTTGATCTTGATCACTCACAAAATCTCTCAAAACTTTGTTTTTTACTCCAAAAAGTGTAAAAGTTTTGTTTATTTAACATTATGCCCGTCGTGTATTGCCGCTATCTCATAAGAAAAAAAATTCGAGAAAACTCGTAAAGATAACATTCAATTTACATTGTGTCATTTTTATTGCAACTTATTTATTTTAATATGGAATAAATTTCCAAATGCCGTTTTAATTCTATTTATTTATTCGAGTACTTGTGGGTACACTATATTTTTTGTTTTTCCGTCTGGTGCATACACGAATAAATCAGAAGGTTTTCCTAACGTGCCAGCCACATACAGTTGTTCATGTGAGAAGAACGGATTCTCCAAATCTAGTCCACATACTTGCAGTAACTGTCCGTGTGCTTTGGTGATGGTAATTGCAAAAGCGAGTTGCACTGGAAACTAAACGTTTGAATCTGTTGGGATCATTGAAATATGTGGCCTGTCTGTCGTGGCAACACTACATCTTCCTCTTCGAATTTTCCACTCAAAATTGTAGCTTCAATGACATTGTTCATCATCTTTTTCACCGAAGTTCAAAAAAGTTTGTGAAATCCAAAATATATTTGGACATATTTGGAATTACAATATGTGCCACACCACAACAAAACATAAAAACCTTTTAAGACCTAGGTTCTACAACATAATGCTTTTTAAGACTTTGATGGACGCAAATTTTTTTTTTATATTCTTCTTAAGGAATGGAAAACTTATAACTTTTTTTCAAATTTGCAGGAACAAAGCTAAAATTAGGTTCCTAATTATCCAAGTGCTAGAAGTATATACCAAGATCGTGTAACGCATTGTTTACCTCAAGCCAGCATATATAATAGTTATATGGAAGCTCATTTGTTCGAGCAAGCAAAAAGCTCAGTCTTTTGAAAAATAAAAAAATTACGTCCATCAACACCTTAGAAAGCATGTTGTTATGGGACCTTTTTCTTAAAAGATTCTTATGTGTTGTTGTGAGTGTGACACACATTGTAATTCCTACTACCCAACACATTTTATTTAAAAAAAATAGACCGTTATCGTGAAAGAATATCCCATAACTAAGACTAAGGGTACTATCCTTGATTGAAAAAAGTACATCCGTCAACACCCCTAAAATTTCACTTATCCCTTTAATATAAGTGATATCTTACTGCCATTGTCAGTAGTATACGATATCTCACGTTAACTGATTTGCCAATAGGAGGTACTAAAGTACGCGGCTTTGTCACATCCATTTAAATTTTACATATGTTCCTGCGGGCGGGCAGATATTATAAATTCATTGATATTAATGCATTATAACTGTTTGCATATCACTATTGCTAACGTGTTGCCGGCTAAGGGCCACATTTTTAATTAGTTTGTTTATCATAATTGCTATCCATGTTTGATTATAAATAAGCTATGCTTCTTTGTATAGTATTTGTGCGAATTCCATTTCATAATTTTGAGCTTTTCATCGATGTTATCAACTATCTTTCTTAGTTGAAGAAATATGTATTACATACGATTGCAAACAAATAACATATTTAGTGTAGATGATAAAATATGTAACATCATTATGTGTTTAATTCAAATACATATAGTTTTGATATACAAATGTAATTGTTTCAGATTATTCTTATGTTTTTCAATTTCATTAAATTATGTTCAACAAAAAGAATTGATCAAAGGAATCTAACCGTATAAAACGATATTTAAAGAAAAATCAAATTAAATTATTATCAACATTTAGGCAGAACCCCTTAAGATAATTATAATGGCCCTGGGGTTCCATTCAAAAAAAAAAATGCCTGTTACCTATGCGCAAGGGTAGACAACAACTTCCCAAAGTTTCATGATGATCGGATGAATGGTTTATTAATGCATAAGGTACAAACATACATACTTTCAATTTTATATATATAGATTAAGACTAATAACGTACACAAATATAGTCGAAAAAAACAGAGATAAACCTATATTTGTGGTTGTCGGAAGGATAAATATTGTTATAATTGTGGTGGTTCTTGAAGTTTTTTCAATAAACAATTGAATTTATATGTATATTTTTATTGAAAACTTGATGGGAATTTCTGGTGGATTTTTTCCTTGAAAAAACGGGACAAATCGGGAATTTTCGATCCGTCAACGGGAAATTCATTTTTGAAAATCTGGCATCACTGGACTTCACTCTTATTGCAGCGAATTCTACTATCGTGTCTACTTATGGGACGAAAACTTTAACGTTGAGTTTAGGTCTTCGACGTTCATTCGTTCACTCTTTTATCATCGCCAGTGTCTTTGTTCCGATAATTGGCGCTGACTTTTTAAACAAATACGGTATTCTGGTTGATATTAAACAGAAACGAATTATCGACCCACTGTCTGATATTTTCACATCAGCAGTCACAGCTCCTATCTCTACTCCTTTATTGTCCGTTCTTATCAATGATAAATTTTCTCGTGAAATTAACGAGCTTTTAAACGAGTTCAAAGAATTAACCTTTGACTCGGGTCTCTCTTCAGCTGTGAAACACAATGTGACACATGCGATTATAACTACTGGACCTCCAGCCTCCTGCAAAACTCGCAGACTAGCAGCTGACATACTTAAAGCTGCAAAGACTGAATTTGACTTTATGCTAGAACAAGGAATCTTTAGACCCTCTAGTAGTCAATGGTCCAGTCCACTTCACTTGGTCGAAAAGAAAACAGGTGGTTTTCGTGTTTGCGGTGATTACCGTGGCTTAAATAAAGTCACAATCCCCTACAAATACAACATTCCTTTTCTTCAGGATTTTTCGCAACAACTTGCAGGTTGCACTATTTTCTCGACTATCGACCTAGTGCGAGCTTACCACCAAATTCCTATTGAGCCGTCTGATATTCCTAAGACAGCTATTTCTACACCATTCGGACTTTTCGAGTTCACACGAATGGGATTCGGTTTAAGAAACGCTGGTCAAACGTTTCAGCGACATATGCACACCATTTTACGTGGTTTAGATTTCTGCTTCGTCTATTTAGACGACCTATTTGTCGCATCTAAGTCCTATGTCGAACACTTAGGACATCTTAAAGTCATCTTTCAAAAATTGCAAGAGGCTGGTATGATCATTAGCCTTAACAAGTGCAAATTCGCACAACACGAAATTAATTTCTTAGGTCATACCATTGATTCTAACGGCATTAGACCAACGAAAGAACGAGTGGATGATATTTTCCGATTTTCCCACTCCTCAAACGGTCAAACAACTACGTCGAGTTCTTGGAATGATCAATTTCTATCGTTTTATTCCTCACGCTGCTGGTGTCAAGCCATTTTAAATGATTTCTTAAAAGGCTCAAAAAAGAACGACAAACGACCTATTAACTGGTCGGAATCTTCTCTTCAAGCTTTTACAAATTGTAAAAAGCAACTCAGCGATGCTACGATGCTCGCTCATCCTTCTCTAGATGCCCAACTTGCTATTATGGTCGACGCTTCCGACAAAGCAGTTGGTGCAGTCGTTCAACAACTGGTCACCGATTCATGGCAGCGTCTAAATTTTTTTTCGGTTAGACTAACCGAAACTCAACAGCGCTACAGCGCTTATGATCGTGAACTTTTGGCAGCTTATTTAGCCATTAAACACTTTCGTTACCTTCTAGAAGAGCGAAATTTTATCCTATTCACGGATTATAAACCTTTAATTTATGCATTGTCGCAAAATCCAGACAAAGCTAGTCCTAGACAATTTAGACATCTGGATTTTATCAGCCAGTTTACAGCTGACATACGACATATTTCTGGAATTGACAATGTTGTTGCTGACAAGGCACGCATTGATCAAATCCAACTACCTGAGAGCATCGAATATTCGGCAATTGCTGATGCTCAAACTACTGATTCAGAGTTGAAGGAACTACTTTCGGAAAATAGCACGACGCTTAAATTCCAACAGTTTCTTCTATTCCTTCACTCTAACAAATTTATTTATTGTGACGTTTCAACGAGGAAACTACGTCCATTTATTCCAAAACAGTTGCGTCAAAGCGTTTTCGTGCAAATGCACAATATTTCTCATCCCGGAATCAATTCTTTTATTAAATTACTGACTGACGCCGTGGTCTGGCCGTCAATAAAAAAAGATGTCCGGGAAATGACTCGAAACTGTTTACAGTGTCAGAAATCGAAAATTTCACGACACACTCGATCTCCTCTATCTAATTATTCTTCAACTTCAGAACGATTTTCCGAAGTTCATTTAGATATTATTGGACCGATGCTTTCATCTGAAGGACAACGGTATTGTGTAACTCTGATCGACAGATACACAAGATGGCCCGAAGCAATCCCGATCTCAGAAATTACGGCTGCAACTATAGCCACTGCTGTTTATTCTGGGTGGATATCTCGCTTAGGGGCTCCAAATTTCATTGTGACCGATCGAGGATCACAATTCGAATCACAACTATATTCTGAACTTTCAAAGCTGTTAGGTTTCGAACATCGACGAACCACAGCTTATAATCCTAAATGTAATGGCATGATCGAACGTTTTCATCGAACATTGAAAGCGGCCATAATGTGTCACGATCGACAAGATTGGACACGTACTCTCCCGACTGTACTTCTTGGACTACACACAGCTTTTCGGGAAGATTTTGAATCTACTCCCGCAGAATTAGTGTATGGATCTGCCTTACGCTTGCCGGGACACTTTTTATCGGAACATACGACATTGGTTCCACAGTCGGACTTTGTAGCTAACTTCAAGCTACAGTTCAACAATCTCCGATCTGTTACTTCTTCTCGTCACTCGAATGATAACGTTTTTGTTTTCAATGATTTGAAAACCTGCTCACACGTTTTCCTTAGAGTAGACACGGTCCGAAGGTCATTGCAACAACCCTGCGATGGACCCTATCTCGTCATCAATTGTGATGAATAAATTTTAACTATAGATATTAGAGGAAGAATGGCTAAAGTTAGTATCGACAGACTTAAACCCAGCTATCAGGATAGCACTAAGTCTGAACGGTCCCTGATCAACCATTCACCGATAATAACTAGTTCTCCTCAGCACTGTTCTTCGATACCTGTTTCGAATTCTACGAAACAGGATCACATCTCTAACTCCGATCCTTCTTCAATTTTAATTTCGAGCACTCCGATCAAAATTAAAAAAACAGTGCGATTTAATTTACAACCTCAAACTTTTGTTACCAGGTCTGGTCGGATCACGCGTCCACCTTCCAAATTACTAACATCTATTATCAAATTAACTAATTAAAATTTGTGTTTAACGCAAAAAGTTTTTAATGCAAAATTTGCAAATATTTCAAAATTTATATTTTCTTTTATACGTTACACTGTGTAAACACCTTTTTATCGTGCTATTTCTATGCATCAATATCACTGGTAAGGGGGTGTATGTGGCGTATATTAAAGTTAAAAGTTTAAAATTTAAAATCTAGTAGCTGAAAAAAATGTAAAACAAAAAGTTAGTTTTAAGTTTCTTTTTAATAGAATTTTTTAATGTTTTTCCATATAGTTCAGTTTTTTCGTTTTTGCAATGGATTTACATTTTACCATTTTTCTTGTATTAACTGGAAGTTCAGTGAAATTATATTGAATCTAAAAAGTACTGTTGGAAAGTTATTCTATTTTAATCATTATTATTTCTAATATTTGATTAAATCGTTTCAATCATGTTTAATGTGATAACAACTAAAATTTACTAAAAATGTATAATCATGTTGTATTCTAATGGAAACTTAATCAATACATTATCATAAGAAGTTCAAGTTGAATAACTATTAAATGTTTTATTCAAATTTTATATTTTATTCCGCAATGCTGTAATGGATATTTAGATATCAAAAGATAGAAAGGAAATTATTGTTTTGACTATATATATCATATATATCATTTATTTCGACTTCTTGAGTTATTTTCAAACAATTTGAGAATATTGAAGAAAAATTAATAGGAAACAATTCGAATGACCTCTGGCACATAAAATTCACTATAGCGAGAAACTACTAGCTATAGATTGAATCATATAGCGCGAACATATTACAAGCTATGCCCAATTATTATATTATATAGCGCGAATTAACAAGCTATATACTTATTTATTATTATTTAGTCTCGTACCAAATGTTATATGAGTTGGGTGTGTCCATTTTAGATTTATATATCTGATAAAATAATATTCGTAATATTTTATTGAGTTTCGTAATTTTTTAAATTTATATTTGGAATTAAATGTCATCCGAGCTACGGGGGTGAAATGAGGTGAGCTTTTAGGGGTTGAAAATGGTTTTTCATGATTTTTAGCGAAACTAGACCTTTTATCGAAAAAAGATTAAAGCAATAGTTGTAGGTAATAAAGAGGTCTATAACTTTTATATCGGTCATTTTTTCACATAACCTAAAATTCGCCGTGAAAATAGAAAAAACCGAGAAAAAAAGGTTTTTCGTTTTTAATTTTTATCTCCCACAAAAAATTTTTTTTTCTCACAATTCGGTAGAAACTTACCATATTATGTAATGGAAACTTACCCTTATAGGCTGTAATTTTTTGAAACCAAAATATTTATTTTTACGTTTGATTTTGATTTTAAACCAAAAAAGTGACCTCATTTTCACTCGAAAATTCTCCTGTATAGGAAACAGTTTTTTCAAAAAAAACATTAATCATTATGTTTGTTGACCCGTCTACTTTTAGATGGTGTAAAAAAAATGAGCATTACCAAGGAAAACTTGTCCAGAAAATGCAAAAACTGAATAAACTTGATTTTTAAAAGTTTTCAATCATTGTTTAAAATTTTTCATCATTTGTTAAAATTTACAGTTGAAATACTTAAAAAATATAACATCTTTTTTTGGAGAAATTTTGTGGACAACTAAGCTCAAGTAAGTAAGAAAATGATTTGAATTTTTCAATTCGAAGGTATGGTTGGAAATGTCTCTTCTAATTAACATCCTAAGTCATGATTGTATATTCATTACTGATTGTTTCCAATCAACGTTATTTCAAAATTTATAAAAGTTTTAATTTTGATTAAATTAAACAATTTTTTTAAATATTTTGCTTGCGGCAAAAAAAAAAGTATGTGATGCACAGACGTAAGTCATTTTGGACTTATTGTAAAAACCTGACCTGAGCTTTACGTCCTTGTATCATAGTGTACTATTTTAGGTAAAAGGTTGTAAAATTTAACTTTACTGCCTGTAGGGAGAAGGTTCAAGTTTTACTTTTTTGACATATAATCAAAGCGGCTGCAAAGTAATGCAATTTATTCATTTTTTTTTTAGTTTTCATATTTTTACTTTCATATTTTTACCGCGGCAGTAAACTGTCGCTATTTTCTTTCCATATTGTTACGGCGGCAGTAAAGTAATATATTATTTTGAAAAAAACTCATCACATGTTTATAAAAGATTTGATATATTAATTTCATATTTATAAAAAATTTAAACGGTTTCCGAAAAAAGTGTATTTAATTCGAAGCTAAAATGACCTTTGGAGTTTCGTCTATAACTGTCAGGACCGCTATGGTCTGACGCTAAGCTATAGACGCATTCCCTAGGCGAGATGAAAACGTTTTACGTTCGTGAAACTGCCTCACTTGATGCTTATAACGCGTCTCGTTTAACAAATTTCCACTCACGAAAAAACATTGTTTTTATCCCTTGTTATAGCAAAATTTGCTAAATTCTATAACATATTGAAAAAAAAAACATTTTTACAGGAGATTAATCTGGCATGAAAATAGACATTTTATATGCTATCGTAGACAAAATTATAATTACTTTGTTGGTTGTTAATTATATTTATTAATTTTGTATAATGTTCGTCAATCAATATATAAAAATAGTCTTTGTTTACCCAAAGTGAAATTTATTTGCATTGGGCAGAGTCAATTTGTTTCTAGGAAATAATTAACGAAAATTAATTAATATTTTTTAAGTATTTCAACTGTAAATTTTAATAAATGATGAAAAATTTTAAACAATGATTGAAAAATAACTTTTTAAAATCAAGTTTATTCAGTTTTCTTTAGTAATGCTTATTGTTTTTTTACACCATCTAAAAGTAGACGTTTCAACAAACATAATGATTACTGTTTCCTATACAGGAGAATTTTCGTGTGAAAATTAGGTCACTTTTTTGGTTTAAAATCAAAATTAAACGTAAAAATAAATATTTTGATTTCAAAACATTACAGCCTATTAGGGACATAATAAGGTAAGTTTGCACCGAATTGTGTAAAAAAAAATTTTTTTTTGGGAGAAAAAAATTAAAAACGAAAAAGCCTTTTATCTCGGTTTTTTCTATTTTCACGGCGAATTTTAGGTTATGTGAAAAATGGCCGACATAACAGTTATAGACCTTTTTATTACCTACAACTTTTGCTTTAAAGTTTTTTCGCTAGAAGGTCTAGTTTCGCTGAAAATCATGAAAAGCCATTTTGAACAACTAAAAGCTCACTTCATTTCACCCCCGTAGCTCGGATGACATTTAATTTATGTCATCAAAAATGATAGAAAACGATAGAAGCCACGATAGAGCGGTTTTCTAGCGTTTCGTATGTGGTTTTTGAATTAGAATTAATGGGTTGGAATCGCTTTTTCCCATAGAAACGGATGCGGACTTTAACGTTTTGCCTTTGCGGCGGATGCAATTTCTACCATTTTTGGTTTTATTTTATCGTTATTTTCTGATAGACATGAAAATCTAGTAAAAAGATAGAACCGTTTTCTATCGTTTCCTATGCGGTTATTGAATGAAAATGGATGGGGCTGTATCTAGAGTTTCTGCTCGAGAAATCCGGTCTCGAGATTCTCGAGAAAGAATTGTTATTTTGAACTCTCGAATTCTCGAGAAAAGATATTTCCACATTTTTGAGATTCCCATTTCTCGAGAAAAATTGTCGAGAATCTCGAGATTTAACAAACCACCATAAATCATTCAATATTATTATTTTCAGTATTTTTTTACTTAACAAAAATTGTTAATGTCAATCTGCATCACTTTCTGATTGTTAAATCTAGATGTCGATGCAAACAGTAATACCTAATACGAATTTGGGATAATATTATGTTATTTGTTATAAATGTATTGGGAAAACCTATTTTTATTTTTATGGCAAAATAACCAAAATGAAGGCTTTTAATCTAATGTTTACGATAGCAATTGATGAATGGACAAGCTTCTGCAAGCGTAGATATTTGAACGTACATTTGTATTATATTAATGGAAAATCGGAAAATCTAGGATTGATGCGAATTGAAGGTTCATATCCAGCTGAAAAAACCTACAAAAATTATGTGCCAGATATTGTTTTCACTACAAGCGATGAGCTAGCGTTATGTTGAAATACGGCAAAATATCTCCAGCTTACCAACAGTTATGTTACAGTCATGGGAAACACCAAGCGATAATGTCAATATTTTATAAAGAAAATGAAACCAGTTAAAAAGTCAGTGAAAGTGAAGCTTCCAATAGTGATTCCAATTCAGTTGTACAACAAAATGAATTTTTAGCTGCCAATTTAGTATTGAATCAAAATACGAGAAACGATTTCAAAAATTTGGGTTATTGTAAAATTATTTAAAAACTCGCCTGTGCGCAATGCTATTTTGCAAAATTATATAAAAAAATTAAATGAAGAGAAAAACGAGTTGCCATTACTCCTGGATTGCAAAACTAAACGGAATTCTATTGAAACCATGGTTGAACGGTTTTTGCCAGTCAAGCCAGCTGTTTAAAAAACTTTAAATCTTCTAAATTTAAATCATTTTTGGAATACTAAATAAGATGATGTAGTTGCTTTAAATATTTTGAGTGCCATTGGTTCCACAAAATCAATAAAAGCTTTCAACCGTCAGGCTGTCTCATTATTATCTGCAGAGGGAATCCTAAAATTTCTATTCAAATCTCTTCGGAAAAACAATTCAGAAATAAGCTTAAATTTTTTATTTGAAATACAATCTCAAATTTTTAAAGGAAGAGATAACTCAATAAATTCGTTATTGAAATTTCTTCACAATCCAAAGTTAGTCAACCCGAGGAAAATGATTTTTTTCTATTTGCTCTAAAAGCGAAATTATTAAAACTGCAAAAAAAATCTCTCGAAGATTATTTAAAGAGCCAGAAATTGATTCTTCTAATTACAATGAAAGCATTACATATATCGACGAATGATATCAACGATAGTGAAGAGCTTATATAGCCATCGGACTCAGAATTAGAGGAAAAGGGTTGCGTTGAATTAAATTTAGAAGTATTCGTGAGAGCTTGAGAATGCATAAATGACAGCTACCGCTCACTATCTAAGGAAATGAATATATTTGAAGCTACTGGTAAGATCACTTTCAATTTAAACTTCTAAGAAACACTCTAATTTTGATAAAACCTACAGACACTGAAAACGAGAGAAATTTTTCTGTATCTGGAAATTTTGAAAGTAAACGGAGAGTTTCTTTTTTTGTTAAAATTAATTTTTAATAATTCTCGAGAATCTCGAGAAATTCAAATAATTATTCCCAATTACTCGAGAAACACATCGCTGATAAACTCGGGATTCTCGATTCATAAAAGGTCGAGAAATCAGAAACTCTAGCTGTATCGTTTTTTTTTCAATAGAATGTTTGTATCGCTTTAATCGTTTCCTATCGTTTTTTAGTAGATTATCCTATCGTTCTGAATCGTTTTCAATGGGTTATTTCACATTATTTTATTTTCTGTTAATTCTGTTTGTATTATTTTGTGTTACTTAATCAATGCCATTTATTCGATTTATGTACATATATTTGGGTATTTTTTTAATGTTGAACATAATTTTTAATTTCGATATATTTCCGAATTATAATTATGATATACATATTTCAACATATATAATTTTAATTTCGATATATTTCCAATCATTAAATCCATTAATCAAATATTACTTGTTGATATTTCAAATAATTCGCAAGGACAACAAAATATTTTTCCAACTGATTGTGAATATTTCTGTTTGACTATTCCTTTCGTAAACACACATGGTTTATATGGATTAGAACAAATATAACATCAAACACAGTACTCCCTGGTTTCGTTCGGAAACACAAAATCGCTTACTTATTTTCTAAAATAGGCAACTGTCATTCCAAGGGGCGTGGCTATCAGTTCTTCATTAAGAACAAGAATTGGCATTTTGTTTCCGAACGACCAGTTGCCTAAATATATATATGAAGTATTAAAAATTAATAATTATGTATTAAAACTTCTCACAATAATTATAATAATTTAACAACAGGAAAAACAAACTAAACACAACACAAAACATGTTTGGTTTGTGTGAAAAAATTATTATTTGCAGATTTCAAATTATGAAAAATAAAAACAAATGATTTAAGTTTTGAATTTTTATTTGATTAATATTTGTATTAAAATATTAATGCAGATTTAAAAAAAACAATTTTCATATTTCTAATAAATAAATGAGACACACAAATTAAAATATAAAATTTATATTTTTAATAATAATATTGTATTTGTTTTGATTAAAATCAAATAAAAACCGCAAATGTCACTTTAAGATCTCAGTTCTTATTTAGGATCTCAAAAACAGCGAGTCCAAGATAGGCGATCGAATCGCCTATTTTGGAATAGAAATGAAGTTTCCGAACAACTTTATCTGTCAAATCGCTTGCTTAAATAGGCAAGAAATAGTTTAAGAACGACCATTTCCAGCCACAAACGTCAAAATAGGAAAATAAGCTAGCGATTTGGTGTTTACGAACGAACCCCCTCCTGTACCCCCTGTAAACAAAAAAATCGAATCGAAATAAATGATATATTTTCGACACTAAACCGAAACATAGTTTTGCTATGTGACAAATACAATTGCAATAATCGTATGACGTATATTTATTTCGTGTTTAAAATCCAAACAATTTATAGTTAATCTTGTTGACGTCATTTTAAAAATTATAAAAAGTGTATTGTGAATTAAAAAAAAAATAATCTTGTGTTTAAATTAAACTAATGATGTTTAAATTAAATTTATGACTCTAATATTAGGTAACTGCTTCATTTTCTCTTTTTTCTGTAAATTTAAAACCAAATAAAATTTATACATTTATAGACAGCGCAGAAAAAAATTCCCGACTTCTAAAACCAATGAACGGGTTACATAATAAAATAGTGGTTTCTTTACGCAAAAGATGAATTCAACAAAATCCAAAATAAAAACAAGATACATTGAAATTGGATACAAAGGCAACTAACTATAAGTTTAATTTCTAGCGTAGATATTTAATATAAGAACTGAATCTAAAAAATTATGGTGCAAATTATGAAACTTTTTGCAATCCATACAATTTTAGAGCGATCTAGTTTCGAACCAATGAGAAAATTTTAAACTTTAAAAAAGTTTATCATTCTCATCAGGGCTAGCCGACTAGATAAACTCTACCAAAAAATGTCAACGCTAATGTATATAAACCAAAAATTAGGTTACAACTCTAGCGAAGTGTAAAAACAAAAAATTTACATAAACATACATTTAATAAATTCAGGTTTAGTCAATTAATTTCTCTGGTGATCACTGTTTTGTTATACTCTAGACATTCTAGTATTGAATAACAAACTTGTATCGGTGAGAGGAAGATGACTAGTCTTCACTTGTGTCTATTGACACATGATCAACAATTAATTCAGTAAATTATTTGTGATATGACATCACCCCGATGGAAAATCTCCCATCAAGAATAATATAAGAACTGAATCTAAAAAATTATGGTGCAAATTATGAAACTTTTTGCAATCCATACAATTTTAGAGCGATCTAGTTTCGAACCAATGAGAAAATTTTAAACTTTAAAAAAGTTTATCATTCTCATCAGGGCTAGCCGACTAGATAAACTCTACCAAAAAATGTCAACGCTAATGTATATAAACCAAAAATTAGGTTACAACTCTAGCGAAGTGTAAAAACAAAAAATTTACATAAACATACATTTAATAAATTCAGGTTTAGTCAATTAATTTCTCTGGTGATCACTGTTTTGTTATACTCTAGACATTCTAGTATTGAATAACAAACTTGTATCGGTGAGAGGAAGATGACTAGTCTTCACTTGTGTCTATTGACACATGATCAACAATTAATTCAGTAAATTATTTGTGATATGACATCACCCCGATGGAAAATCTCCCATCAAGAATAATATAAGAACTGAATCTAAAAAATTATGGTGCAAATTATGAAACTTTTTGCAATCCATACAATTTTAGAGCGATCTAGTTTCGAACCAATGAGAAAATTTTAAACTTTAAAAAATACAAGTGTACACGTATACACGATACAAGTTTGTTATTCAATACTAGAATGTCTAGAGTATAACAAAACAGTGATCACCAGAGAAATTAATTGACTAAACCTGAATTTATTAAATGTATGTTTATGTAAATTTTTTGTTTTTACACTTCGCTAGAGTTGTAACCTAATTTTTGGTTTATATACATTAGCGTTGACATTTTTTGGTAGAGTTTATCTAGTCGGCTAGCCCTGATGAGAATGATAAACTTTTTTAAAGTTTAAAATTTTCTCATTGGTTCGAAACTAGATCGCTCTAAAATTGTATGGATTGCAAAAAGTTTCATAATTTGCACCATAATTTTTTAGATTCAGTTCTTATATTATTCTTGATGGGAGATTTTCCATCGGGGTGATGTCATATCACAAATAATTTACTGAATTAATTGTTGATCATGTGTCAATAGACACAAGTGAAGACTAGTCATCTTCCTCTCACCGATACAAGTTTGTTATTCAATACTAGAATGTCTAGAGTATAACAAAACAGTGATCACCAGAGAAATTAATTGACTAAACCTGAATTTATTAAATGTATGTTTATGTAAATTTTTTGTTTTTACACTTCGCTAGAGTTGTAACCTAATTTTTGGTTTATATACATTAGCGTTGACATTTTTTGGTAGAGTTTATCTAGTCGGCTAGCCCTGATGAGAATGATAAACTTTTTTAAAGTTTAAAATTTTCTCATTGGTTCGAAACTAGATCGCTCTAAAATTGTATGGATTGCAAAAAGTTTCATAATTTGCACCATAATTTTTTAGATTCAGTTCTTATATTATTCTTGATGGGAGATTTTCCATCGGGGTGATGTCATATCACAAATAATTTACTGAATTAATTGTTGATCATGTGTCAATAGACACAAGTGAAGACTAGTCATCTTCCTCTCACCGATACAAGTTTGTTATTCAATACTAGAATGTCTAGAGTATAACAAAACAGTGATCACCAGAGAAATTAATTGACTAAACCTGAATTTATTAAATGTATGTTTATGTAAATTTTTTGTTTTTACACTTCGCTAGAGTTGTAACCTAATTTTTGGTTTATATACATTAGCGTTGACATTTTTTGGTAGAGTTTATCTAGTCGGCTAGCCCTGATGAGAATGATAAACTTTTTTAAAGTTTAAAATTTTCTCATTGGTTCGAAACTAGATCGCTCTAAAATTGTATGGATTGCAAAAAGTTTCATAATTTGCACCATAATTTTTTAGATTCAGTTCTTATATTATTCTTGATGGGAGATTTTCCATCGGGGTGATGTCATATCACAAATAATTTACTGAATTAATTGTTGATCATGTGTCAATAGACACAAGTGAAGACTAGTCATCTTCCTCTCACCGATACAAGTTTGTTATTCAATACTAGAATGTCTAGAGTATAACAAAACAGTGATCACCAGAGAAATTAATTGACTAAACCTGAATTTATTAAATGTATGTTTATGTAAATTTTTTGTTTTTACACTTCGCTAGAGTTGTAACCTAATTTTTGGTTTATATACATTAGCGTTGACATTTTTTGGTAGAGTTTATCTAGTCGGCTAGCCCTGATGAGAATGATAAACTTTTTTAAAGTTTAAAATTTTCTCATTGGTTCGAAACTAGATCGCTCTAAAATTGTATGGATTGCAAAAAGTTTCATAATTTGCACCATAATTTTTTAGATTCAGTTCTTATATTATTCTTGATGGGAGATTTTCCATCGGGGTGATGTCATATCACAAATAATTTACTGAATTAATTGTTGATCATGTGTCAATAGACACAAGTGAAGACTAGTCATCTTCCTCTCACCGATACAAGTTTGTTATTCAATACTAGAATGTCTAGAGTATAACAAAACAGTGATCACCAGAGAAATTAATTGACTAAACCTGAATTTATTAAATGTATGTTTATGTAAATTTTTTGTTTTTACACTTCGCTAGAGTTGTAACCTAATTTTTGGTTTATATACATTAGCGTTGACATTTTTTGGTAGAGTTTATCTAGTCGGCTAGCCCTGATGAGAATGATAAACTTTTTTAAAGTTTAAAATTTTCTCATTGGTTCGAAACTAGATCGCTCTAAAATTGTATGGATTGCAAAAAGTTTCATAATTTGCACCATAATTTTTTAGATTCAGTTCTTATATTATTCTTGATGGGAGATTTTCCATCGGGGTGATGTCATATCACAAATAATTTACTGAATTAATTGTAGATATTTAACTTTACTTTAATTCATTTACTGTAATTTTTCATTTTCATTTACTTTAAACTTTGTTTCATTTACTTTAATTTTTTTTCAAATGTACAACCTTATGGTCCAAATATATGTGCAGAATTCTGCATGCAGCGAAATTAGAACATGTATTGTTATATGAGAGCAATTACATGTAAATTCTGCATGCAGAAAAATTCTGCAAGATATCTCTAATTCTAATTTCGCTGCACAGAGGCAGTGCTACCACAATAAAAAAAAACAAAAACTACTTGAAGACTCCAGATAAAAATGGATGATTTTGACATTTTGTTTGAAATGAATTATTTTTTTATAACTCAAATAAAAATGAATGATATTTTTTGAAAATGAAATTATTTTTGTAATGATTATTTGTTTACAAAGATATTCAGATATTCTAAAGAATCCAAATTATAAAATAATTAAAACTAATATTGTTAATAAATAAATTTTTGGGAAAGGATTATTGGAAACAGTGGTATATGTAATTTGAACTTAAATTTTAATTTAGACATAAACGTTTTTACAGGCAACGATTCAATTATTTTCTTCTATCTTTTAATTAAAAAGACAGTTTTCTCTAAATTGCGACAACTTTCACTTATAACTATTTCATAATACGTAAGAATAATACTGTCATTGTTACGAAAATTCTGCACGTCAAATATATAAAAATTCTGCACATCTATTTTAGATGCAGATATGCATGCAGCACTGCGTGCAGACTTTCTGCACATGTATTTTGGGCATTATGGTCCAAATACATGTGCAGAATTCTGCATGCAGCGAAACTAGAACATGTGTTGTTATATGAGAGCAATTACATGTAAATTCTGCATGCAGAAAAATTCTGCAAGATATCTCTAATTCTAATTTCGCTGCACAGAGGCAGTGCTACCACAATATAAAAAACAAAAACTACTTGAAAACTCAGATAAAAATGGATGATTTTGACATTTTGTTTGAAAATGAAATATTCTTTTTACAACTCAAATAAAAATGAATGATATTTTTTTATAATGAAATTATATTTGTAATGATTATTTGTTTATAAAGATATTCAAATATTCTAAATAATCCAAATTATAAAATAATTAAAACTAATATTGGATGGGGTTTTTGTGAAGAATTAAGCTTAAGTACATATTGGAAATCACTTGAATTTTGCAATTCGAAATAACTTTTCATTTTCTCTAAAATTCCTCTAGAAAAAACTTTTTGTGTTTCGTGTCAGGATTCGAATCGAACTACATTCATCAGAGACACATGTTCAAATCAACTTAACCACAGCGGACGATGACGAACCATATTTTAATTTTGATGTTCAGGTAATTTCTAAATTGAAACTTCATCATTTTTCATATTTACTTAAGTTGAATTTTTCATCTATGATTACATATTGGAAATTGCATTTCTTTGGGATTTTTAATAATTTCTTTGGGAAAACTAATGCATACAACTAATACATTTCTTTGGGAAAACTAATATTGTTAATAAATAAATTTTTGGGAAAGGATTATCGGAAACAGTGGTATATGTAATTTGAACTTAAATTTTAATTCAGACATAAACGTTTTTACAGGCAACGATTCAATTATTTTCTTCTATCTTTTAATTCAAATGACAGTTTTCTTTAAATTGCGACAACTTTCACTTATAACTATTTCATAATACGTAAGAACACGAACTGTCATTGTTACGAAAATTCTGCACGTCAAATATATAAAAATTCTGCACATCTATTTTAGATGCAGATATGCATGCAGCACTGCGTGCAGACTTTCTGCACATGTATTTTGGGCATTAGTATTAATAAAATTTTAATAATAATATTTATAAAATTACTAATTTGCTTTGATAACACACCCAGAACTGAATATATTTCCAGTTACATAAAAATATCGAAAACGATAGAAAAATTGAAAATCGAAATAGTATCGTAAAATATGGAGTGTTTCCGATATACATATACTACCACATACAAAAAAACAATTTAAATACTAATTTGTATAAAATTTAATTACTTTTCTGTATTTTAAGAACAAAATACAGAAAAAACTCTTTAGTTTGTTTTAAAATACGACGTAAACAAATGAAAAGACATTGACAGAAAGTGGTAACCTAACGAACACATTAAAAAAAACTACTTCACCGATTATTTGTGCACTTACACGTAGCGATACTTCCTTATATATTTATTCAATGTTTAAATCGGAAAACACGATTCTTAAATGTAGCGTAAAATATGGAGTGTTTCCGATGTACATATACTACCACATACAAAATGTATCGCCAAAAGTCTAATTATCATATGTCAGTTGATTCAAAATTGTATCGGTTTAGCATCGCGAAAACGATTCGTAAACGATGTTTTATATGAACAAGTTTTATCAATTAATTCAGTAAATTATTTGTGATATAACATCACCCCGATGGAAAATCTCCCATCAAGAATAATATAAGAACTGAATCTAAAAAATTATGGTGCAAATTATGAAACGTTTTGCAATCCATACAATTTTAAAGCGATCTAGTTTCGAACCAACGAGAACATTTTAAACTTTAAAAAAGTTTATCATTCGCATCAGGGCTAGCCGACTAGATAAACTCTACCAAAAAATGTCAACGCTAATGAATATAAACCAAAAATTAGGTTACAACTCTAGCGAAGTGTAAAAACAAAAAATTTACATAAACATATATTTAATAAATTCAGGTTTAGTCAATTAATTTCTCTGGTGAATGGTGATCACTGTTTTGTTATACTCTAGACATTCTAGTATTGAATAACAAACTTGTATCGGTGAGAAGCAGATGACTAGTCTTCACTTGTGTCTATTGACACATGATCAACAATTAATTCAGTAAATTATTTGTGATATAACTGGATAAACTTTTTTAAAGTTTAAAATTTTCTCATTGGTTCGAAACTAGATCGCTCTAAAATTGTATGGATTGCAAAAAGTTTCATAATTTGCACCATAATTTTTTAGATTCAGTTCTTATATAAGTTTTATCATTTACGAATCTTTTTTGAATCGAAATGTTTACAGGGAGCTAATACTAACTATGTCGAATTCTTTTCACCCAAATCCATCAAAAAAAATTGATGTAAATCAAAAATTTTGTTCTTTTCACCCAAAAACATTAATTTTTTTTCCGATTTACATAAAAAAAAAATGTGCATTTTTTCGTAAATTTTTTTGGCATTACTAATATCAACAAAGAAAATTTAAAAAATAAACGTTTTGTTAACGACAATTTTTATATAACTATGAATTGTTTAATTTTGAAGAATTAATTATTGTGTTTTGTATTATATATATACATTAATATAATGTAACTAACATTTAATAAAATAACTCCTAATAAATAAAAAAAACTCCAAAATGGATTTATTAGAATTAAAATATTATATTTCATTTCCATTGAAAAAAGATGCATCATAGAAAAATACGAAGACGCTTTTCTCTTAAATGAAGTAATTTAAATTGAAAACAAATATGAATGAATAAAACAAAATTATTTTATTTACAAATTAATTGAAACTAATATAAATATTTCAATACGCAATTGCAGAATATGCTATTATACGAAATTTTTCAAATTTAAAAGTAGACAACCGCCATTTAAATATCACTAATACAAACATTTTTCATGTCAACTTTTGTTTTTTGTTCTTTTCAGACCCGAATTTATAAATTGATTTAGAAAAGTGAAAAGAACACCACATTAGATTACAGATGCGCTAAATATAAGTAAATTAAAAAAAGCAATTAAAATGTCGTCTTGATTTTTTGGCGCCCTCTGACTGATAGCGGCTCTGGACTGCAGATCAATTAGCTCTTTGGTTAATATGGGCCTGTTTGTAATTGTCATACACACAAACTGAAATATATTTGGGAAAGTTGGTCTTCGATCTGGAAACAATTCATAGCTGTGTTTTGGTTGAATTAACATTGACCAAATTTTTGTCACTCCAATCGGGGACTTTTTCAATGTCCTCGTTTACATTTATGACAGCGTCTCACCGGGCGGAATTTATTCGTTTATGCATTTTATCCTTTGAAGATCAATGACTTGAACACTGTACTATAATCTGCAATAGTATTTATCGGATTACGTGACTTTCAACAGTTGAATTATTAATGAGTTTTGTGAGCAATTTAAACTTGAGTAACTGAGGAAATAATTTTAATTTTTCAATTCGATATAGCATAATTTGCATTTTTCTCAGAGGAAAAATCTATTTCTAATATGAAACTTATCTGACTTCAATTAAATGAAGCATTTGACAATTGACAACCCACATTTATTTTAATTGTATAATTATCGGTAACAATTTTCAATACAGCGCTCATAAAAGGTTTATAGGCGTTTATATTTAACAATTGGTAATTACTGGCGTCTCTCAAATTAATATTTGAAATAAGCAAGTAGTTTTAATTTGGAACATATTTTTAGGGTAATTTTATTTAATAAAAATGTGTTTAATATATAATAAAAAGCTTTTTCCGTTTTCTTTTCGCAAACGGCAAATTTTCAAATTATGTATAAATGTTTTTTTGTTAATCTATTGATCTAGGAAAAATCTAGGTTTAACCCGCTTTTTCAGTTGCAGCTGTGTTGAACGAATGAACGCACGAACGACGGCAACTGAAAAAGCAGCTTTAGGTATTATCGAATAAAAAAACCAAACGAACGCCAGGTATTTTCACGTAAAAGCAAGCAAGTTTATTGTTCTAAAGAAAATGAATGTTTTTATGTTCTACAAAAGTTCTAAGTTAAGGTAACGAGATTCCAATCTGTTATGTTTCATAAAACTTTTCGTCATAAAACTATTTTTCTTACAACTAAAATATTTTTTTCCTTAATATATATAATCCTATAAATATATAAATCCGTCTGGCAGATAAATCATAAATGTTTTGCTTAAAGATAATTATTTCTATATTAGGAATTATTCAAAATTCTCGTCATAATGACTAGCCATCCTTTTTTATTTATGTAACAAAAAAATACTAATTACCTCAAAAGTTTTTGTTTTTAGAAATTATGCATTACTTCCATAAACTGAACAAATAATTCAAATACCGTTATCTACCTGAGTTTTATAGTTAGTTCCTACGAAAAAAATATTAGTTGTTATATAAAAAGGAAACATTTTTGTTAAATTTTAATTAGTTAAAAGTTTTACTTCTTTGATATAAGTTTGGTTTTAATTCATTTTGATTTAAATAAAATGGTTCAAGGAATTGATATTGTTACAGTTAACGTTGTTTTCTTGACATATAATCCTATGCTGTAAGAATAATCAGTATATTCTATTTGATATTTGTTTAAAATATATTTAATTTTATTTATAATTATAGTGAGATTACCAACCCATCGGTAAAAATTGAAAATACCTGCGTAGCTGGATTATATGAGTTAAAATGTCATCGAGAATCAAAACGAAAACAAAAACATTCAATGGGATACGAATCGTATAAACATTATAAATGGTATAATTTAATGCTGCGAACAGAATTAAAAGAAGCTGAACCGAATAGTAAATTAAAGATTATTCATTGGCATATTCAAGCAAGTAATGCAGATGTTTTTGAAATGGATGATATTCAGTATCGGTCAGTTTCGATTATAATCGGTCCAGAAAAGGAACATTGGTATTGTGCTAATTCGGAAGAAAATGCAACAAGTCGATTTGGTAGCCGATTTCGTACAAATAGCAATGGTAAAACGAAGGCACACAGTAATAATAAAAAAGGATTTCTAGATAATTGTATAGCATGTAGAAGAAATATTTCAAATTGTTACTTTAATCGACAACAAACAAAATGTAAATGTTTTATCGAGGATACATTTAAAAATGATAGAATTAAGACAAATAAATTTGAACAAGATGAAATTATTGTATACAGTTATCCAATTAGAAGTAGAATTCGATTTAGTTCAATTCGAGAAGAGTAATAAAATGTTTATTTTAAATTTGTTGTTTCTTTCAATTGAAGTGAAATGACTTTTATAAGGTGCGTTCGATTTGACTGAAACAACTGAAAAAACAACAACAATTGCATTTAATTTTTCAGTTGCTTCAGTTGTTTCAGTCAAATCGAACACGGCTACAGTTGTTCTTCCATTTTCTCAAAACTGTTCGATATCAGGGCCTGATTGTTTTAATAGCACAGAAAATAGTGAAAATATGACGCCATCTTGATATATAAAACTTCATTAAAAAAAAATTAATCGAAACTAATCCATTCCCAGTGAATACAAGATTTAGTTAAATTTCACTAAAGGTATATCCAATTTAAATATATATAGTTAGAAAAATTCTGCGCATAGTTAGTGGTTTCTATCATAAAGCATTTGGAATAGTGGGTAAGTAATGAATGACTAACGGGTAAGCGTTTTCTTCAATTTTATCCTATATTTACATCGCAGTCACAGAATTTTTTTTATATTAACATGACATCAATCTTATATCATAGCAACGTCACGAATAACACCATTCACCACAGACATCACATTTATGTCATTGTCCCGGCAAACATTTGGAACTTTTGCGAACGTTTTGTTAGCGGCAATGTGATCGTCCCGATGACTGTGTGAACATCACATGTGAGTGTTCTCATTGTATGCCCAGCGAACGTTAACATCACGTAAACTGAAGCAATCTCAGAGTGTTCACTGTTTTTGAACGCCGATAAGTAGCACGTGAACGTCCCTGGTTAAACATTCCAATTCAAACCTATTGAATCCTATTAAATCCAATATATTTTCAATAGGATTAAATCGTATTAAATTGGTTTAATAGGAAGACTTCGATCTACCAATTAAAATTCAATCGGAATGAATGGGATTTAACAGGAAAAGAGGTTCTGTAGGATTCTAAAGGAAATTTCCATTTGAGTTTCAATCGGAAATTAAGAGATTCAATAGGAAAAAGGAACTTAGAAAAAAATTAAACAATCTTATAAATTTAACAGGATTTAATTGGGAAAGATTTAATAGGAATGAATAGGATTAATCGGAATTCTGCAATGGAAATTTCCAATTAATTCCTATTTATATACATTTCCTATATATTCCAGTTGAAAAATAAAATAGAGATATTTAACAGGAATGAATAGGATTGTATTGGAAATAGATTTTTTGAAAAGGAATTAATTGAAAATTCCCAATGCAGAATTCCGATTAATCCAATTAATTTTTTTCAATTGGTTTGAATTGGAATGTTTAACCAGGGGTTCGGCGATCAGCACACGTGAATGTCCTGTGATCGATCGCTGCTAGGTCACAGATGAACGAGTTGTGATCAGACGCTAGCAAGTCGCATGAGAATGGTTTGAGATCGTAGGTCGTAGAGCCTAAATAACTTGGTATTGAATAGCAAAAATGAAACAAAAATGGTTTAGACTGCGTTCCAATTCATGCTAAATTGTACTAAACGTGCTAAATCAATTTAGTCAACTTTTTATTTGACTAAATCAATATTTGGTTTCTAAATAATTGTAAAGCGAAACCGATGTTTTTATCAACCTCAGACCACTTAATCACATAAATTTAAATTAAAAATGGACGATTTAGTTAAATTAAGTTTAGATTTAGCAGTTTAGTACAATTTAGCAGCTAATTGGAACCCAGTGTTAATATGGTTTAAATCAAAACCCCCGATATATCATAGCCATACCATTTCACGCCATTTGCAATAAACAATGAACATTGCCATATGCAAAAAATTGAATTAGTGTTTTTGATTAAATATTTTTGAATTTTTTTTATATGGAGTTTTATTTTTCCAGATGGCGTTATGAGCGTTATGGCGATTTTTTGAATTTTTTTTATATTGAGTTTTAATTTCAAAATGGCGCTACAAGTTCACGATTTTTATTGTGCTAAAAAATGTAGATGGCTTCTATACCGGGGGTTTTGTTTAAATACAAAATTTTATTTCACTAAACATAAATATAAATAAAAATATTATAATATAAACATAAATATAATACAATAATAAAATTAAATTAATTCATAATTTCAATCATACAAGAATATAATAAGTCATGCACAAAAACTACTCAATTTATGCCGCTTAATGTTGTTGGATTTGATAAAAACACAATTTTTCTAATATCTAATAATATTCATAATTTATAGGTTATTCTACTTACCACATTATATATGCTTAAATATTAACTATGACATTTTCACTAGAGAGCTTTAATACACTTCAAATCGTTATGACACATTACATACAGCATGAAAGATGACACAACATATATACATACAGTAAAGAGATCACAAATAGATCACTATATAAAAGCACAAAGTTATTTTCACACATAGCTCGCAGTGTGAACGATCGCAAAAGACGTTCGCGTGTGAGCGACGTTCACAAAATGTTAGTCGGGTAAAGTGTTACACAAACGTAACACAAATTACGGTTCGTAAACGGCTCTCTTAAGTGAAGAATTTATGACTCGCAACAATTTTAATTATCACAGGACTGATGAATCGCAAACGTAACTTTTTATGTTCGCAAAAGCGATACTTTAGCGAGGAGATATATGAAATATGTTCTTCGTTTATGTTACGTTTACGTAACGTTTTGCTTAAAGGGATACCTAAAATTTTATTAATTGGTGCGTTCACCCGACGTCAACAGTTGAGAAGTTCAGAAAGCGACCGCGTACAGCCGACCCGTTGACTTTACGCTGGATGTCAGCAGTTGAGAGTTTCTTGAAGCGGGATTTATTTCTGCTTTTCAACTCATCTTTTGCTTTGACATGCGCAAAACTGATGTATTTTGACATTATACATGTATGTATATACATTATAAATATAATTATAATATAATTTCAATTATACATATAATTAAATAGTAATTAAATCAAAATATAATTAAATTAAAATATAATTAAATAAATATAATTATAATATATTTATAAATTTTGAGGTTATGCGGAACAGTTGTTATAAGTATAGTAAACGTCAAATAAAAACGCTGTAAATCAACAATGCGTTCACCAGTTTTACAACTGCTAACTCCGAACTGAGAGCTTGAAGTCAGCTGCTGATGTCGGGTGAACGCACCGAATCTATTGCTAAAAGTTTGAAACGAATTTAACGAAGATTTTCAAATTAAACGCAAAAGTCACCACATGCCTAAATGGGGATGACTGTTTTTAGGTATTGATTTTATTGATCCACTTTGAAACGTCAAAATAACAATAATATACGGTTTTTTTATAAAGTCATAACAAAAAAATGTGGGGATCCTCATGCATTCATTTAAATAAACGTTCTGTATTATTTATATTATTTTCATATATAGTTAATCATATCAAATTAACATCAACTGGTTTGTGTGATTCGATAAATATTGTAGATTTTATTTATATGTCAATTTTTCATTTAAGCAATGAATCATATGGATGTTTCGTCTAAGTCTGGACATCATAAAAATGCAACAATATCCGATTTTGCACCATTAACTATATTAAAAAATGTTTGTTTATTTTAAAATCTTTCGACTTTTGTAAAAATAAGTTTAATTTGTTTTTTAGCAGGAAGATGATATATCAAATTGTCCATCGGACTTAGAATGTAACAAATTAGCATTTCCTTGTATCAAATGTAATTATAACTCATCGTGTATTTATGGTAAAGAAGTTAATGTTAATTGTGAGATTAAAACAAATATCAACTGTTCCGTAAGTTAAATATGACAAAACAATCAAACATATCATAAGAATTATATTTTCAGGGAGAAAAAGAATTTCAACGTTCCATGATATGTCGATATTGTTATCAAACAGAAACGTGGGAACATTCATGTATTCAAAAAGGTAACTGTGCATCCGCAAACAAATACTATCGAACAAATTGTTCAGTCAACTCTGATTTACTATGCTTGGGGAATCGAACATTTTATAAAAATGTAAAATGCAATTGGACACAAGGAATAAAATGGTCAACTGCATTAATCATTAGCATAACATTAGGTGGATTTGGCGCTGATCGATTTTATTTGGGTCATTGGCAAGAAGGAATTGGAAAATTATTTAGTTTTGGTGGATTAGGAGTTTGGACATTAATCGATGTAATTTTAATTTCTTTGCATTATTTAGGACCAGCAGATGGGTCGTTGTATATTTAAGAATTTGTGATATTTATATTTATAAATCTATTTTAATTTTTAATATACTTAATTTTTGTTAAAAATTTTACTGGTAATTTCGACTTTGGCTACTATCAAGATCCGCATTATCGCACGATATACCGCTTAGCAACGTCTTAGGTCGCTTACTACTGCGGTATAAAGTTTTCACATGATGTATCGCATTATCTCAAATCAAGCTAGGGAATCGAACGCCGGTCCTCTGATCAGAGTCTATTGTTAACCATTTAACACCCTCGACAAGCAATGAAAAAAAAAATTGTTTTTGGACGATCGACTCAACATCACAATTTTTTTACTATAGTTTTAGTGTCAATTTTTCTTATTTACTCTTCGAACACGTTTTCCCATTATATGGATAAAGTTCGAAGTTTTTTAAATAATTCCTGAAGAAATTCACAAAATATATTTGTATTAACTGACGAGTTGCCAATTATTTTGTGACAAACTACTTCATTTATGTTCATTGCAGCTATGAGTGACACGTTACGACCTCTTACAGTAGGAACGACTACATGTGCCGCTGTATTTACCCGCGATCGCGCCTTAATTCGTCGAAGGTGGTAGTTGAATCCTGATTCATCAATGAATATTATTTTTTCCCTTGATTGTGGAGCATGTTGTGCGTAATTCATTCAATATATCTTACGTTGCTCAATTGTAGATGCAGAATTCAGACGATCAACGTTAATCGTGGCACATTTCAGTGTTATTTTCAATTGTTTTAAACCATTGCTTATGGTAGATGTACACAACTGAATGTTATCAGTTTCCATAATTTTGTTGCGTATATTTTTCAGCGTAATGCTTGGGTTTTCTTCTATTAAGCACTCAATTTTATTTAAAATCGTTGAATTTAATTTTATATTACGACTGCCACCGCATTTTTTTTCGATTACCTCACCGCCATTTTTATTATAATCTCTTATAATTGATTTGGTTGTATTTTTATTGATTCCAGCCATTTCTGCAGACTCATTAATGGCACATTTTATATAACTTGTTATTTTGTATATAGAATTTAAATCCCGTAAATTTATTAGACACAACCTGTTCTGTTGGTTTTATTTCTTCTATGGCTGAATTTGATTTGGAAAAAATCCAAATTGATTTGGAAAAGGATGAAAATGTTTAAGATAAAGGTGAATTTGATATGAACAAAGGCGAATTTTATTTACAAAAGGGTGAACTTGATTTGGCAGACGTTGAATTTGACTTCCAAATTGATGAACCTGATTTGTAGAAGGTTGAATTTGGAGTGCAAAACCTATATATGAAGTATTATAAAGTATTAAAAGTGTTATACCAGATTTACTAGTAACTTACTATTAACGCGTTATAGTAACAAGACCAAGACAAACCTAGGACCGCTCGAACAAAATGTCCCACTTCGTCTTGTATAACAAGTCTAGGGTTTGTCTGGTAAGACGTGTCTTTAAGTTGTCTGGTCAGACATGTCTTTAGTTTGTCTTGGTTAACCTAAACCACAAAGCAACCTTGTTATATAAATATTGATTTTTGTAAATAAAATACATTTTTATAATTTTAAGTTTTTATTGACTGTAAATAAATTAATAAATATAAATATATATTATTTCTTAAAGAACTTATTAAAACAATAATACAACAATTAATAATATCAAACAATTTAATATTTTATCAAATAATATAATCTGCAAAACTAAAATGGCATTGAATTAAACTAAAAGAAATACATATATAATTTTCTTAATTTTAAACATATCAACATTTAATTGATTTGAATACTTACATTTATAGAATAATACTTACAACTATTGTATATTTTCCTTATTAATTTTAAAATAAATTTGGCTTATTCAATATCAAACATAAACTTTAACATGATTTAAATGAAATGGCCGACATATATTATTGGCAACAAGCAACGAAAGAGTCTCCGCGTGGTAGCCAATTTGTGAAGCTAATTTGACAACAACGAACCGCAGAAAATTATGTGTACCCAATAGTATGTTTATGGGTTCGTGAGCTCAAAAATCAATGGTAAATTAATTGAAAATTGTACCAATTTTTTTTTTGTAAAATTATTTAAAATCAGTGATTACATTTTGAAATAAATAAATTCGACAGCGGAAAATTATTTTTAAGTCGTCAATTAGCAAATAAAGGTAAGTGAGGTTATGTTGTTGTATTGGTGGTTGATTGATTTATAGTTACATATTTTACAAAACGTAAAAATAATTAATGTACAGGTTGTATAAACGTCGTAACTATGAGTAAATTATTATATAATATATAAATTCACAACAAAAACATAACTCCAAACTTCACATTAACCTCAAATCTATATTGCTGCAACTTGCATAAATATTATTGCAATTGCACATGTTTTTTATTGAACAATATTTAATGAAATACAAGCAGAAAATTACCCTGTTTTATGAAGTTCAGAAAAAAATGGCATACTTACCATTATCACATTACAATTTAAATTTATTTGCAAATATCACACCCAATTACACACAAAATATGCCCATATCTGCTGTTCGCTGCTGTCAAACCGACCGCGCCTCTAGCGCCTCTAGCGGCGTGCAAATCGCCAATAAAGTCGTAAAAAACATTGGTTCAAACCATATATTCTTGAAATTTGTTATTATGAAATATCTTTTTTTGACAAAAGTTGTATTTTTTTGTATATGATTTTTCTCGAAATTGAGATTTTTTTGTGAAGATTTTTGACATGGTCTAGCTCCTCCCACCTCGGATTTATTTTAGGAGTTGGAAAATATCAGTTAGTAATGGAGATAAGCAGTTCTTATAAATGGGGTGATTAGATTTGATTTAGCAGTATGTATTATGTAGCTTCTACAAATAAAACAATAAATTTAGGCTATTTTAACACTTGAAACTTCTTTACGACGCCGTTTAAATAAACTGGACTTTACACTTTACTAACAATTTATGTTGCTTTAAAAGGCAGCTATCACTAATGGTTTATTGATTTTTAAAAACAACACACTATTTAAAATTTATATTTGTAATATTTTTTCTTTTTTAATTAATATTTTACTTAAATGTTTGGAATTAAATTTATTCTCAGAGAGATTATACTTGCAACTAATCATACGACAATTATCTCCTTAAAAAGAAACCGCATTAGACTAATTAAACAAAAGTTGGGAAAACCGAAAAACTATCAAAAAGTAGAAGTATGTAATTGCTTTCTTAAATCAAACTTAAAATGATCATAAATGTAAGGAGTAACACAAGGCGGGCGGTGATGGCAAAAAATTTGCATTATCAAAAAACAAAAAAAAGAGAAAAAAGAAAAGAAACAAACCTTACAGGTATTAACAGACATAAATAGGGGCCTAACTTTATGGTGCTTGAACTAACTTAAATAGTTCTGATGCTATGATGTTTTGCCTCTCCTCACAATTCATTATCTTTTGTTTATATTTTTCTATATACGTCTCATATAGATCCAATTCCCAACTTCGAAAACAAAAATGGAAATTATACCTTACTATTTCAAAATAATTCTTTACTGATGTTTGAGAACGACTGAACTTTTAAAATTATTATTTATGGCACAATAAATTAAGTAAAAAATTATTTTTTCCAAATTTTGAGTTTTGACTTTCTTTAGAAAAAGTTGAATAACTTGGTGCAAACTGCACCAATATTCGTGTCCTTCAGCTTAAAAGAAAAAAAATTGAAACTACTATGGGCTCCAAGAAATTAAAAAAAATTAGTGTCCTTATTAGTTCAAAATTTATGGCGTTGAAAATGGAAAAGTTTTAAAAAAACGTGACATTTTCGAATTTTTTCAACTTTTTTCAAGTGTAACTTCCAGAATCCTTAATGGATTTTTACAAAATATAGCTCAAAATGTTTGTTAGCATATTTACTATGCACTTGTTTCATTAATATATTTAATTTGTTTGTTTTGTAAAATATGAGACCCGAAAACCCAAACAACATTTTTGATCACTAAAAAATTGATTTTTCGTGAATATCTCAAAAACAAGAGCTAACCAAAAAATGGATATGATATTCGTGTTCAGGAGGTCCAAATCTATAAGAAAAGTTGGGTTTTATTTCGGGAGATTTTTCTTGTAAACTAGTGTTATTAAAAAAGATCTTTTCCCGCAATTCTCGCTACCTAGAAGTCAAAGAAATTGTCATCCAAATTGGATGAAAAGATTATTTTTGACCAAGAAAATGAACCATTATGGAGTATGAATGTATTCACCATACTAGAACTGAATGTATTCAATGGAATTGAATGAAAAGTGAAAGATCCCTAACAAATTCTTATCTCAATCGCAGCTCGGGGAACGATTCTTCCCGAACCGTCGTCCTTCTGATCAGAGTCTGTAGTTAGCCATCGCTTTTCAAAGCAATTTTTCATTCGATTCAACATTCAATTCTAGTTACTTATAATTCTAAACTTAATATACATTAAAAATTGATAACACTTGTTTTTATTTCGCAAATCTTTTGTATTTTATTTTTATTTTCTAAAATTTTACTCAATGCATTTTGGCTTACGCCATTATCAAGAACGATTCAAAAATGTTATGAAGAAAAATTTGATTTGAATCGAAAATAAAATGAAAAATGAATAACTAGATTAAATATTTTATATAAACAAATTGTTAAAACATTTAATTAAAAAGTAGGTAATTTTTCTTATTTAATTGGTTGAAAAAGGAAATAACATAAATTTGTTGATTTAATAGTTTCTAAAACTGATGACCGAAAAATAGATCTGGATTTTTCAAAGGAGAATAAATAACGTCGGTTTGAGAATTTAGTAAATTTTTGTTAAAGTGCATTGCTTAACGTATTTCAAAAGCTTCCAAAAGATCAAGTTTAAGACCTTTCGTTTCATGTTGTAAAATTTGAATATTGTTGTTATTTATGAAATTACTAGTTTGATTTTCTTCAATAAAATGACTAGAAAAGGTGGAAGATGTTTGTCCTAATCTTAAGCTACGAAAATGTTCAGCACATCGAACATGAAACTGGCGACCTATCTGTCCCACATAGATTGAATCACAGTCAAAACAAGATAGTTGATAGATTCCAGATTTTGAAAATTTACTTAGCTTTTGTTTATTATTTACAAGAAGATTTGAAGGTTATGATTATTATAATAAGCACAACTTTAATTTGTATATTTTGAAATTTTGTTTCCTAATTTCTGGCTTAAATTACCTGTGTAAAGTATTTTACGCCATAATTTTGCTTCAAGGGTGGGATTTGGGTAAATTACATCATAAGAAATCAATAAGAAATAAATTATAATTATAAGAAATAAATTACATTATAATTACATTATAAGTTGTAAATAAGCTGGCTTCATCTATTCCTATTAACGTTCTAAATATTGTTGTATTCAAAATTATTTATGATTCCATTCAATCTGATCCGATCCGAAATGAGCTCTCCGATCCGAAATGATGTACAAAACTTGTGTAGAACAAAATTACTTTGGTTTTGATAATAAATATTATAAATTCACAGACGGACTACCAATGGGATCTCCTTTGTCCCGACTTTTGGTAGAAATTTTTATGAACTTTTTTGAGAGCGAAATTTTAGATGTATCAATTTCACTTTCTAGCCATGTTTTTTTGGTATTGTAATGTTGATGATATTCTTTGTCTTTGGACTGGAACTGATTTAGAATTAGAGTCGTTTCTTCAAATAATTAATAATAAACATATTTATATTAAATTTACAATCGAAAAAGAAGTTGAAAATTGCATCAACTTTCTTGATATAAGTACAAGTCATTCATTTTCTAAATTCTTTTTTAATATTTATCGTAAACCAACATGTACAGATACTATTATACACTCTACTTCTAATCATTCGTCAAATATTTAACATTCAGCCATTCATGCATTGGTTGATAGACATAAAAGTCCCTCTTTCCGCGGCTAATTTTCAAAAGGAATTAAATGTTATTTTGAACATCACATTATTAGATAATGGATATAATCCTACATTAGTTCACAAAATTTTACGTAAGAAATTAAAAAAGATTTCTTATAATTTAATTTACCCAAATCCCACCCTTGAAGCAAAATTATGGCGTAAAATACTTTACACAGGTAATTTAAGCCAAAAATTAGGAAACAAAATTTCAAAATATACAAAATTAAGTTGCGCTTATTGTAATAATCATAACCTTCAAAATCTTCTTGTAAATAATAAACAAAAGCTAAGTAAATTTTCAAAATCTGGAATCTATCAACTATCTTGTTTGGACTGTGATGCATTCTATGTGGGACAGACAGGTCGCCAGTTTCATGTTCGATGTGCTGAACATTTTCGTAGCTTAAGATTAGGACAAACATCTTCCACCTTTTCTAATCATTTTATTGAAGAAAATCAAACTAGTAATTTCATAAATAACAACAATATTCAAATTTGTTTCATATTGACAAAGGTCTTAAACTTGATCTTTTGGAAGCTTTTGAAATACGTTAGGGCGATGATACATGTAAAAGAAATATCTTTCAGACATAAAAAATTTCGCATTTAATTGGTTGAGGGGCGGTAACATTTTTTAAATTTCAAGAGCCACGGTCAAGTCTGAATGACTGTATTGAGGAGGTGAATCTTAACCTTCAGTCCATCTCTGAGTGGGCTCGTGTTTACCGTTTGGTACTGAATCCAGTAAAATCACAAGCAATGCTCTTTAACTCCAATCCTGCTGTTTCAACAAATCATAAACAACTTAGACTGGATGGCAATACTATCTCTTTTAGTAGTCAAGCAAAAAATCTAGGGATTATCTTTGACGACAAGCTTAGCTGGAGGCCGCAAATCAATGTCCTGGCCGGAAAGATTTTCTCCATCATCAGGAGGCTTCGTTGTTTAAACAACTTTCTTCCTCTACACATTCGGAAGCATCTAGTCCTTTCATTTATACTTCCGTTGATCGATTATGGTATCGAGGTCTTCTCCGGGTGCTCAGATGAAACCATCTCTATACTTAAGAGAGCCTTCAACTCTGCTGTCAGGTTTGTCTATAATGTGAGATTACGTGATCATATCACTCCCTTCGTTCTGAAACTTCTTGGGACTTCCTTTCTCGACCACGTCAAGATTCGTCTACTGTGTCAACTATATAGGGTCATTAAGTTTCAATCACCTTTGTTTCTTCTAAGACGGTTCTCGGTTGGCCACTCTAGAAGGCAATTGAACTTGATATTTCCCCAGGTGAGTTGCGTCCCCTGGGAAAAATCCTTTGTGGTGAGAGTCGTCAGACTCTTTAATGATCTTCCCTTGGCTCTGAAACGTTTTAATCTTTCTCTAGCTCTTTTTAGAAGGGAACTGGCTTGTCTTTTTGGCTCTGTTTAGATCTAGTAGTACTGGTTGTCTGCTTCTGGTACCCTTATAATGGTTGTCTTTCTCGTTCTTGCTGCCTCCACTATGCTTTATTTGATAGGAACCACTAAGCTCCTTTCTTTCTCCGATCTCTCCGATCCCTCCTTTCCCTCATCCCTACCCCCCTCCCTCTCTGTGTTTGTTCGTATTTCTTCTTGATTACCCGTGATCTTCACACCGTAACTATAGAACTGTTTAGTCTAGTCTTCTCTCTAGACTGCTACTCTCTAATTGTGAATTTTCTTCTTTTCTCCTCTTATGAAATCAGGTATCCCTTGCAGCCTTGCTAGTTTTGGTTCGACAGTCTTCTTTCTGCAGCTCCCTCCTTGATGGTAGCTGGTAGCATAGCGTCGGTTCATCTTTTGCCACTGTACAATGTCATGGGCCAGTGACCTTTTTGTAGTCATTTATATTATAATGTATTCTCCGGTGCTCTGCTGGCTGCTGCCATTAACTACATTTTCTTACTCTTCTGCTTTACATTCATGTAAACTAGCTGTAGTGAGACTTTTCTCATATGCTTAGTATTTAGTAAAGAAGTTTAATTTGAAGATAATTTTTTACTTTATTTTTATTATACAAGTAACTTAATGGCTAGTCTTAAATAAACAGTTCCTCTGTACATCTATATGGGCCAATGGCCCTTTTTTGTAATCTTTTTTTGTGAATGAATTAAATAAATAAATAAATTAATAAAAAATTTTTGACTGAAAGACAGAAAAAATATCTGTAAGATATAAAAACATAACCTAAAAAGATATTTGTTGCTTGACAGTTAAAACTGATTAACTGAAAAATTGATTTTAAAAGTAACTTTTACCAATAATCAATTACAATTAACTTAATTTGATTATTTAATTACAATTAAAATAATTTGTTTACTTATTCATATAGATTTAGGCTTTTTCACATTGGACCAAATTTTTATGTTTTTGTTGCGATTATCGCCTAATCTAAATCTACATGAATAAGTAAACAAATTATTTCAATTGTAGCTAAATCATCAAATTAAGTTAATTGTAATCGATTATTGGTAAAACTTACTTTTAAAATCAATTTTTCAGTTAATCAGTTTTAACTGTCAAGCAAAAAATATCTTTTTAGGTTATGTTTTTATATCTTACAGATATTTTTTATGTCTTTCAGTCAAACATATTTTTTTGAAATTTAAAAAATGTTACCGCCCCTCAACCAATTAAATGCGAAATTTTTTATGTCTGAAAGATATTTCTTTTACATGTATCATCGCCCTTGAGCAATGCACTTTAACAATTTACTAAATTCTCAAACCGACGTTATTTAGGCGTGCTATACACTTGAGCTAAACTATGCGAAATATGTGAACTATGTTTTAAAAAAATAATGTATATAACGTAATTGTAGAAAAAAACATTACAGAAACAAAACATTTAAAAAAGAAAAGAAAAACGGAAACATTACATTTTTTTTAAAAAGCTTTATTCGCATTAAAACATTACTTTTTTAAAAATATAGTTCGCATAGTTTAGCTCAGGTGTACAGCACGCCTTATTCTCCTTTGACAAATCCAGATCTAGTTTTCGGTCATCATTTTTAGAAACTATTCATGGTAAAATGAAAATAAGGTATTCTCACTAGAGTGACAGCGATGCCATTTTGATTTTGACTGACGTCATTCAGAGTTTTATATAATACGTTTGTTGTTATTATCAATGAGAAAAGCTATTGTTTTTAAATTAAAAATATATTTAGTATGATTTATAAGTTAATTTATTAGTTAATGAAATGATTGAAATTAATTCATTCATTAATTAATGAACTTTATTATTTGTTTTACTATTAAAACATATACAAATTTAAATGCCGAACTACGTTAAAACCTGCAAAAGTAAATCAATTTGTAGTGGATAGAATCATGTGGTAAAAGAAAATGTTCGTATTTATTATAAGATAGTTTGTTCCTTACACTTCACTGAAAATGATTGGACTTTAAAAGACAATCTTTTAAATACTCTAATGAGTAAAAAATCGTTGAATTGATCGTTGAAAGTGGAACCTTATCTTAGAACATTCAAGCAAGTGGTTACTTTCAATATTTGCACATCTAAAGGAACGCACATCCGAATCGCTCGAAAAGAAGCGTGCTGTTGCTAGTACTTGATCAATTTGACTTCAAGAGTTTCCATTCGGTTTAAAAACATAAGTCTGCTTATGAATCGATCGATGCGAAAAGAAAGTACTGGCAATTCTCAAATTATTTGATAATGCAAACTCAGTCATTCTCTCACCATCATCATTGTTGTCAGTCATCTCAGTCATTCTCTCACCATTATCAATATTGTTTTATGTATCGCGTACCCCTAAGTAGCAAATCCTCTCATTGACCAGGATGGATTTCAACACGGCTTCTTGTATGCGTGCACCAACAAGGAAATCAGTACTAAATTCATTTCGAGAAGAATGACCACTACTGCATAAAGAGTGACTATTCGAGTTTTGTTTTCCGATTATTGGCTGTCTAATTTCTTGCAGAGAAATGATATCCATTCTATGCCTCTCAGCCTCTGTTTCTAGGCTTATTAAAGCATCATGAGCGATCAGACTGCACACGTTTCACGTTCCGATTCGGTAGCTTGGTTCTTTCTAACGTCCAGGTAAACCTTCTGTTGTTTTGTTAGTGTCTGGTATTCTTTTTTTGGTTATCAAATTCAACAAAGATTTTTTTCGGAGTGATGGTATTAACCTCAGTCTCAATCCAAATTTTCGTTAATGGTTCTGTTATGATGTTAAGGTTATAAGAAGTTTTAAGGCGCCGATTCGCCGTGGTGTAGCGAAATAGACTAAGCAGTTTTTCTCTGCTTGTGTAGTAACTGGAAGAACCAGTATGATTTCGGTTAAAGACCTTATCTTTTTAAAATTTATTATTTAAGGTCTATTGTATTAATATTTCTATTATTGTATTCAAGATCAAAAACAGAGTTCGTTGATTTAAAATATGGCGAGCGTCACTTTACTTTTCTTTGAAGAACGAACTAGAACGCTAACGTAAATATAAATATTCAAATTAAATGTAATTTCATATTTTTAAATAAATATTAACGAAAACGAAACATACTACAATATATCAGAAGTGGGATACTAAAATATAAATCAAAAACCCAACACGTGAAAAATTTAGTGTCAATTATTTATCTAACCTCAAAAAATGAACGTGAGCGAGCTTAAATCGGAACTTAGACGGAGAAACTTACCAACAAATGGAAAGAAAAACGTGCTGGCATTACGGTTATTACAGGCGATGCAAATAACAACAAAACATGCAGAAGAAAATGTACGAGAACGCAACGCGAGTCCAGAATCATTGCCGAGTACACATGTAAGTACTATACCATCAAATATACAATCTATAATTGCGCCTAATCACGATGTGCAACAAGCACAAAGTTCTTTTACACGGTTTTCAGTTCGTGATGTCGTAGAAGTTTTACCAGATTATGATCCGTTATCCATAACCTCATTAACAGCGCTAGAATTTGTTACAAAAATCGAAAGGTTAAGGGATATTTATAATATTGATGAACGAATAATATTAATCGCACTAACAACAAAATTAAAAGGCCCTTCAAACATGTGGTTTCGTGTTGTTCAAGATCAAATCCATAATTTAAACGAGTTTCGTCATGAATTTTTGAAAAACTTCAATATTAATGTAAACGAAGCGAATATTCATGACAAATTACGCCGTAATATTCGAACTAACGACAAGGATTTGATATCATATTATTACGAAATGCTATCAATTAGCAGTCAAGTATCAATGTCATCACAGGCAAAGATCACATACATCATTAACGGTCTGAACGAACCCGAACTACAAGGACCTCTTCGAACATCTTTAATAACTGATCTAAATAACTTACGAGAACGCATACAACTGTACACACGATATAAACCAGCAAACCAACGAGAATTCCAACGCAATTCTAAATACAGTACAAGTGATCGTCAAAATTTCAAAAAAGTAACCATCGATTCAGCCAGTAATACACAAGCGAAACCAATACCTGAGAGAAAAGACGTTTCATGTTATAATTGCTTCGAAATTGGACATTTTTCGTCTAGTTGTCCATTACCACAGCGAAGAGAAAGATGCACAAAGTGTACACGAGTTCACGCGAAAGGAGAAACCAATTGCCGACAAAATTCTTCAGCTCAATTTCTACAAAACGCAGGACCAAGCAGTGGTTCAACAGTACGAGGTTCAACAACAATCGGAATTATACAAGCCGCTAATCCATTTAATTTATCAATCGAAATTTATATGTCAAACCAAATACGGAAAGAACTACCAGCTGTCATCGATACTGGAAGTCCAGTGAATTTGATTTTGAATAGGAACGTACCACCAAACGTCAAATTGAGGAAGTACAACGGTGTAGCCTTAACAGGAGTCAACTACACACCACTTGAAATTTTTGGAATATTAGATTGTAATATTAAAATTAATGTCGATATTTTTTCTATTTCTTTTTTAGTGGTCAATGACGGAACGATGGACTTCGATTGTCTACTAGGTAGATCATTTATGCGAGATCCTGCTGTCAATTTTAAATTAGAGACTGGCGATGCTGGGGACATAATCGAATTTGCGACGTCTGAAGCAGAAAAACGGGCAAGTATTGTTGCATTATTTAACGAAATCCTTGATGTTGAATTTGAATGTAAAAGCAACAGTGTTTCATACGATATCGGTCCATGTGAACATAACGTCGCGCGTGACAACGAAATTGTAAATAAAACGGAAGAAATAATACATAATTTCTTATCTCGAACGCCTATAAACGCGCCTAAAATAAAACACGAAATGAAAATTAAATTAATGTCGGATAAAAACGTATATAACAAATCGCAAAAACTCTCGATACACGATCGCGAAATTGTAAAAACTTTGGTTCAATCACTATTAGATAAAAATATAATCCGGCCTAGCAATAGCGATTATGCTAGTCGAATTGTTCTCGTTAATAAAAGAAACGGTTCACCGCGTCTTTGCATAGATTACCGCGAGTTAAATAAAATTACTATCAAAGACAGATTTCCGTTGCCATTAATCGATGACAATATTGATAAACTGCAAGGCAAACATATATATTCGTTAATCGACCTTAAAGAGGGTTTTCATCATATCCCAGTGTCTAGCGAATCTATTAGATATACAAGCTTTTTAACCCCAGACGGACAATACGAATACCTGAAAACTCCATTTGGGTTATGTAATGCGCCCGCCGTTTTCCAAAGGTTTATCTCGGACATTTTTAAAGACCTTATTTACGAAGGAAGTGTTATAGTATATATCGATGATATACTGATAGCCACTACCACTATAGACGAGCATTTTTCTATCCTCGAGAAAGTTCTCAATCTAATGTATCAAAATTGTTTGCAAATACAATTATCAAAATGTAAGTTTTTTAAACGACAAATAGAATATTTAGGGTATGATATTAGTGATAGTCAAATTCGTCCTAGTGCACGACATACAATGGCCATAACAGATTATCCAATACCACGAAATACGCACGAACTTCACCGATTCATAGGATTAACGAGTTTTTTTAGACGATTCGTACCTAATTTTTCAACAATTGCTAAACCGTTATATGAACAAATAAAAAAAAACGTTCCATTTAAATTTGCTAAAGAAGAGTACGATTCCTTCTTATTGCTAAAGGAAAAGCTGACAACCGATCCTGTACTTTGCTTATATAACCATAAAGCAATAACCGAGTTACATACCGACGCAAGCCAAAGTGGATTTGGAGCAATCTTGCTACAGAAGCAAAAAGATAACCACTTTCACCCCGTTTTTTACTTTAGTAAGCGTACTTCGGACGCAGAAAGCCGTTACCACTCGTTCGAGTTGGAAACACTCGCTATAGTTTACGCCTTACAACGTTTTCACGTTTACCTTCACGGAATTGATTTTGAAATAGTTACCGACTGTAATTCTCTTAAGCAAACACTTGAGAAAAAATCGAGCAATAATCGAATAATGCGATGGTCTCTTCTATTAGAAAACTATTCGTATGAGATTGTTCACCGTCCGAATACTCAATTGCGACACGCCGATGCTCTAAGTAGAATTCCTAATATTTTAATCCTTAACGAGTGTAACTTATCCCAACGTTTGTCAATTTTCCAAATGAACGATCCTACTATAAAACAAATTCGAGATGAAATATCTCTAAACGTTAATCCAGCACTTTACGAAATACGCGATAACATTGTTTACCGTAAAGTGAATGACAAATTACTTTTGTACGTACCAGCTGTATTGGAAAACGAAATAATTCGTTTGTATCATGAAATAGGACATGTTGGCGTTTCAAAAACTGTTGAATTGATTAAACGATCCTATTATTTTGCGAAAATGACAGAGAAAGTCAACGAATTTATTCAAACTTGTCTAAGTTGTATTACTTACCAGCCAAAAAACGGACGTAAAGAAGGTTTCCTAAACCTTTACGATAAACGTAATGAACCTTTCGATACCATACACATAGATCACATTGGTCCATTTGCTGAAACGAAACGACATAGCAAACACATTCTCGTTGTAGTCGATAGCTTTACTAAATACCTTCGGTTGTTTAACACTAAAACGACAAATACCGCTGAAGTTATAAAATCTTTAAAACAATATTTTAACCAGTTAAGCTTTCCAAAGCGTATAGTATCGGATCGTGGTTTATGCTCTGGTTCAAAAATATTTCGTGATTTTTTGCTAAATTTAAACATTAAGCATGTACGCACCGCCGCGTACTCGCCTCAAAGTAACGGGCAAGTCGAACGTTTTAATCGTGATATTCGAACTATTATAGCGAAATTAACTTCCCTATCTAAACATCAACAATGGGACAAAGTCCTAAATGAAGCCGAATTTGCCGTCAACAATACGTTAAATCGAAGTATTAAAACGACGCCATCTATTGCGCTATTCGGAATCAATCAAAGAGAAAAAAATGATGAAATCGAAAGTTACGTTGCATCTATAAATAAAGAGCCGGAACGCGAAATGGTTAATATTCGAAAGAACGTAATTGAAAACATAAAAGACGGTTCTCTAAAAAATAAACAAAATTTTGACCGGAAAAGAAAAAAAGCGTATGTTTATAAAATCGGTGATTATGTTTACATTAAAAACTATGTAACGACACCAGGTATGAATCACAAGTTGTTGCCACAATTCAAAGGACCATATCAGGTTTCGCAAACGTTGCCAGGCGATCGATACGTCATCGAGGATGTTCCCGGACAACAGTTATCTCAGCGTCCGTTTAAGAGTGTTTATGCCTCATTCAACATGAAGCCATACCTGCACAATCGGGTCGATCGTGACGTCAGAATGGCCGAAATGTAGTAACTGGAAGAACCAGTATGATTTCGGTTAAAGACCTTATCTTTTTAAAATTTATTATTTAAGGTCTATTGTATTAATATTTCTATTATTGTATTCAAGATCAAAAACAGAGTTCGTTGATTTAAAATATGGCGAGCGTCACTTTACTTTTCTTTGAAGAACGAACTAGAACGCTAACGTAAATATAAATATTCAAATTAAATGTAATTTCATATTTTTAAATAAATATTAACGAAAACGAAACATACTACACTTGTCTCCGATACACCAACCTAATTCTGTCCTAATTACCCCTGCAGCATGGCGTGGACGTCGAATTTCCTACCCTGTAAAATGTTCTTTAGAGTTAGAAAACTTAATAAACAGATTGTTAATGAAAAAAATAAGGAAAACCATAACGTAAAAATTATGTTTTCTCTAATTTTCAAATTAAAACATTTTTTGTTTTTTTATATTTACGCCGGATGACGTCACATAAAATTTTCGATTAGCTGTCAAGAATACCTTATATTCGTTATAACATGGAAACTATTAAATCAACAAAATTTATGTTATTTCCTTTTTCAACCAATTAAATAAGAAAAATTACCTACTTTTTAATTAAATGTTTTAACAATTTGTTTATATAAATTATTTAATCTAGTTATTCATTTTTCATTTTATTTTCGATTCAAATCAAATTTTTCTTCATAACATTTTTGAATCGCTCTTGATAATGGCGTAAGCCGCAATGCGTTGAGTAAAATTTTAGAAAATAAAAAATTAAACCAAAATATTTGCGAAATAAAAACAAGTGTTATCAATTTTTAATTTATATTAAAATGTTTCGCCAAGTACCGACAGTCGACACAATTGAATTTATTCTAAACTTATACTAAGTTTACACCAGTATCTAATTTGTTACGTACCAAATTTGCTAGCCATTTCCACCATCATACTTTTTAAATTTGATACGGTGATGTAAACTCTTATTAATTAGGTATGACATATTAATTTTTAGCGCGTCCTTTTCATTGTTAATTTTTTGGTTAGGAAAAAATAATTTCCATACATATTTTTTATAAAAAAGTGAAAACATTTATTATATTAATGCTAAAATTTATTTTACTTTTAATTTCAGCAAAAATATCACATTAAACATAAATATATGTTTGTAAAATAAGTTGATTTATTTTTATTTTAAATGTCATACCTAATTTTAGTGTTCACACCGTAAAAATAATACCTATATTTGCTACGTACCTAATTTGATACGTAGCAAATCATCCTACCAAATATTTGGTACGTACTTTTTTGATAATTGTTTACATCGACCATAGTCGACCTAATAAGTATAGTATGTACCTATTAGATCCATGGTGTAAGCTTAGACTGTGTTCCAATCCTATGCTATTGAGTACCAAAAATTCTAAATTGTACTAAAACTGTCAAATTCGGAATTTCATCGTTCCAATTCAAACATATTCTAAATTGACAGTTAAACATTATTTTGTTTGTTTTTTCATTTAATGTTAAAAACTAGAATTATGTACGGTCAGTTCGGCGAGGAGCTTTTAATATAAAATATTGAGTTGCTATATATAAATATATTGATATGATGATAAGGCATGTAAAATCACAAAAAATTACAAATGAAACAGTCTTGCCGAATACTATTTATGTTGTTTATCATAATAAACTTGAAATTGAACCTATGTGCAAAGTTATACAATGACAATTTAAGCAATTCTGCAATATACTTAAAATGTATCAAAAAATAAATATCTTCAAAAATTTAGAATTAAATGGCGGAAATATTCAATTAAATTTTTGACTATTTCAATTTAGAATTTTTAGTACTAAATAGCATGGATTGGAACACAGTCTTAGTATTAATATCTATTATTTTCTGGAATTAGTTAACATGCGATGTCGTGTTAAATTTCTCATAATTTAAATTTCTAACTGCGTCACAACTGTACCTACCAAACGTACAAAGGTTGTGGTTCGTGTAAGTAGTCTCATCCGTTAATTTCATATCGAAAAATAGTATTACCATATAAAACAACAAAAATATCAAGCAACTTTGAGCAATGAAACAAAATTCTGCCGATGTCAAAAAGTAAAATCAATCAAAAACTATTTTATATAAGAACTTTAAAAAAAAGCAAGAGAAGAACATAGTTTTTTGTATAGCATTCAGGTGTAATGTCAGTTTTGTTGGCAATAAATGTTGTTTTTGACTGTTATATTTAATAATAAAGAAGTTGTGTTAATAATAAAATTAAGTGTAATACGATTAGTGTTTTATATATGTGATAAATATAAATTGTGAGATAAAAAATAATAAAATAAAATAGTTTTGTTGTTGTTTAGCAGAAAAAAAAACAAATTGTTTGGTAAGATCTCTTTTTTTCATTTCATGATTCAATTAAATAATTTTTTTTCTGTAATTTTGTCAAAATTAATCATTATTATATATAATATATAGGATTTTTGTTATTATTAATTTTTCTGTTGGTATATTTTAATTTAACTAACAAATAAAAACGAAAGACGGAGAAATCTTATCAGAATAGTTAAAATTCTCTTCCGAATCTTCATTACCGTCTACCTAATACAATTAATTGATTTAAGCTCGACCATAATTATTTATTTAACATTAATATAAAATCAATAAATTGTTATCATTAACCATAAGTTCATTGATCTTATTTTATAACCAACCATAACATAACTTTTTTATTTATATTATTATTAAATCTAAATTTTATATAAATAACCCACATATTTTATTGTGGGTACAAATACCTGCAAATAAAATTCGTTCGTTCATTCAATTATTTTGCAATCAGTGGATAGAATAAATTTTGCGGTGCGATAGTGCATGGAGAAGGGTTTCTTTAAGATTATTATTAAGTTTTTATTTAATTTCACGATTTATATTATACATTATATTATATTATACATATAATATGTACAAATCAAATGCATGTACGAGTTAATAGTATGTACAGACATGAAAGAAGATTAACGCTATTTTTTATTTTGCTTAATAAATTTGCTTATCATTCATTTTACTTTCTTATCTTATGGTTCTTCGATTTTACGAGTTAAATTAATTTGCAGTTAATTTTGATTTTTAAAGAAACAAAACACAATTAAAAACTCGTTTAAAAGTCAATGAAAGAAAGAATTATTTTTGTAAAGCTAAGATTTGGTTCATTAGGTGAACGTTATATATGAATTATACTCAAAGATATGATGTATGTTTAGGAAGGAAGAAACAGTTATTGACATTTTTTAAGACAACAAATTTGAATATTTCGACACTACGATCTGTGACATTGAACTTGAAGTAGAAAAATTTCTAATATAACTATTTTTCTTAGTATATTGTTGAATTAAATTAATTTTAATTTAATTTTTGTTTTGATTAGAAAGCAGAAAAATAAGACTAAAAATTTTTGAAAACCAACGATTTTTTGCAAACTCATATTTAGGCGCAATCGATTGTGGTAGGTTAACTTATGTAAGAATTGGGTTACTACAATATTATGATAATTGAATAGCTATTTATTCATAGGGCAATAGACGTTGTTGAATTTTTGTTTGTTTTTTTATTTCCATTTAATTTGACCTTTAATGAACTCTCCATCTGTATCGATGTCCATCGTGTTTGCGTGGGTCAAAATAATAACCATCTAGCTTTTAACCACTAGTTCGAATTGTAATTCTATATTTTCCTTAAGGAAAACTTAGAATTATAATTCTATATTTTCCTTAAGGTGTCGCGTTCTTTCAGCACTGTGATACGGGTCTTGCTTATCCAAGGTACCTCCGCTATAGGTCCAAGCTCTTCTATGCTTATTTTATATCGCCAACCCGTTGTCATGTTTAGCGTGAGCGGAGATCTTGGCTAAGTCGCCTGAATCGCGGGCCGATGGTGGTGTCGTCCTAACTCGTGGGAACAGTATGATAAAAGATTTAAGTAATTTTTTGAGAATTTTATTTTCACTAGTTTTTTTATTTTTTACATCATTTCTTGATAGACTAAGAGCCCGACAACGGCCAGACCATCGTTATTTTATAAAAGCTGAAAGTTTCTCTGCGCATACCCATTACTCAGGTAGGAACCATTAGCGGCATATTAAGTTTGGATCATCGTGGCTTTGGCCGGGAACAGGTAAGGAAAGGGCATAAAATTCCTCTAAAGTTTTGTGAAAGTATAAAGGGTAATTTTATTTATTCTTCGGGATAGTATTAGAAATCACGTCATCCATTACCAGATACTTACTATCGTGGCAACCACCTGCCAGACACCCTTAAACTTTAATAAATTGAAATTAAACTTTCGTTATAGTATAAAAGCTAAATTTTATATATGTTATTTGGCAATCTATGAGAATATGTATATTTCCCAAGTAACATTTTGTATATATTATAGTCACAAACTATTGTTGTTTTATTTACGGTACACATACTGTACTCAAAATAGGTTGCGGTATTTATACTTCTACAAAATATTGTTTCTGATTGTACACAGTAAAGCTACAGTGTAGTAGTAAACTTGTAGCTTCGAATGTAACGTTTCTGATTATGTACTATGTAACTGTATTATTACTTCTAAAAAATGACTACATTGTGTAAATTCTACGAGAGCTTATAGCTACATTGTAAATATACTAAACGTTGGTCTTGTAAATGTATTTTTACATTTACAGATTAATTACAAAACTTTATTTTATTGAGAACTTATATACTTACCGTATATTTACGGGACATTTACATTAGGAATGTATTTATACTGTCGCATAACTTATACAGTTTTCTTAAGTCAAAATTTTTTGTTTAATAAAAGATGTCTGTTTCCATCGTGCGATGATAAAGAAATTTATAGCCAACATTCAGTGATAGACGACTCAATATATTGGGCATTAGTTAATCGAATCTTAAGTCTTAATTAATTTAAGAATTACTTGTGATTTTAAAGTTTCGTGGATTTAATTTCTAACCAAAGGATCCCCGAAAATTATTGCAAACACTTCAAAATATAAATATTATTTTGACGGGTACCTAGTGGAAAGCTTTGGTATTATGAGCTAATACGTTGGTTGAAGTTTTCGAATTTGGATCACTTAATTAATATTTCAGTTACCTTTAATATTGACGGCCTTCCCATTTTTAATAGCAAAAAGAATTTTGGTCGATTTTATGTATAACCGATCATTCGGAATTCGGAGACCATTTGCATTTTATTGTGGTCCAACAATGCCAAGCTTAGAACACTATGAGGCAAAATTTCGTAAGATAATTACAAGATACATTTAAACTTATTATATTTAGATCTGGCCGAATCGCAATGCCAGGATTACATTAACTAATTTATTGACATATGTAAATGTAAATAATTGTGTAGGTTCAAATGTACATAGTCTCCCACCCCCCGTTTATGTAAAAAAAATTTGGATATATACAAAAGTTAAGGACATGAGGATTGCTTGTACCAAATAAAAATAAATGTCACTTTTGTTTATTTCACAAATGTCAAAAGTTGTAAAAGGATTTATACAAAGCTTTTACAAGACATATACAAGTAAATATTTGTAAAAGGAAGGTGTAAATGTAAATGCACAACAACGAGGCTAATACTAAACGTTTACATAATTTATACTAGTGTTTGCAATCTTGGTATCCGGGTACCCGGATACCCGGGTATTTAGGAAGATTTTTCGGGTATTTAATATCCGGATATTTTGGTCGGGTACCCGAACAACAAAAGGTCCAGTTTTTTTCTCAATAAAATTTACAAAATAAAATTCAGCTCATTCTCTTTTTGCAAATTTGAATTATTCTTTATGCTAGTTGTTGACAAATGATTCTATTCTAACCATAAAAATTGCAATATGTCCATTAAACCAACCACATCCGTAAACATTAAACTGCCCTCTAGTTAATTATTATTGTTTGGATTACGAAAACAACAGAAAAACGACGAAGAACACATAACAAAATTTATGGAATTTAAGTTCTTATTAAAATTAAAATTAAGTCATAAAAAATTAGGGATCTTCATTGGTTATTTGTTTATATTTAGTTTAAAATAGAAACGGTAAATATATTATGATAAGTTTTTATTTAAGATTTAAGCTAATAATTAAAATAAGTGCCATCGAAAGTTTGGGACCAGTTCAAGAAAATGTCATCAGATGCGCGTTGGATGCGCACGAATAATTTCAACTAAATGGGGAAATACGTCAGCAATGAAAAATCAAATCGGATAATGATGCGGCTAATTATAATTTTGAAAATTTACAACTACAAAAATGTATTGCTGTCTACACAAGATCTACTATAGATAACAGGGGTACTACAGTTGATAAAGAGCTGAAAATGTTGTATGTAAATAAAGGAAACCGAAAAAATGATAGAAAATTTAAATCAATCGTTATTGACCGTGAATCCAACATCCACTTTATCGGAGCGGGTTTTTTCTATTGCAGGAATTTAAAAAAGAAAATACGAAATCGGAAGAGTACAGCTACCCTAAATGCTTTAATATTTTTTAAATATTATTTTACAATTAAAAAATGATCAATTTTTAGTTTACTACTGTGAGGTTTTTTTTATAGTTTTTCATCTTTTAATTTTTTTATAACTACCCGGGTTATCCGGGTAATCCGGGTAATTTGGAAAATACTAATCGAGTAACCGGGTAACAACAAGAACAATAATAACTCTTCAAGAACAATAATTGATTATGTTTTAGTAAATGATAATTTTAATATAAATTCAATAGTGAAAAATAGTTTAAAAATAAGTGATCATGAGACAATCGAAATCTTAATAAATACAAAATCAATTTTGAAAAAAAGTGTAAATAAACAAATAACCATTCTAAAATATACCAAAGAAAAATTTAGAGCGGATGTTTGCAAAAGTGATATAATGACAACATATTTTTATGATTGTAACTTTAAAGCAGAACATTTTAGTAGAAACTTACATAATTTGATTAGTAAATTTTTAGTGCAAAAGTCTTTATATGCTGAGTGTAATTTATGGTTTACAAATGATCTAAAAAGTTCTAGACAAATAAAAATAAATCAATATAGAATCGCTTGTTTAACTAATACTGATATTGATTGGAATAATTACATTAGCAGCCGAAATAAATATAAAAATGAATTAAAACAAACCAAGAGTGATTATATAAAAAAGAAAATTAAAAATTCAAATGATCAAAGATCAATGTGGAAAAATTTAAAATCATACGTGCTAAAAAAACCGAAAAATGAAATTTCAGACATATTTTTTGATAGTGAAAAAATTTATGACGAGAAGGTGATTGCTGAAAAATTTAATAAATATTTCGTTGAAAGTGTTAAAAGTATCAATGAAAGTATTCCTTTTTGCCAGTATGAAAATTTAATTTTATCCACGGATAAATGTTTTAAATTTAATCAAATTAGTATAGATGAACTTTTGAATATTCTAAAAAGTATGAACTCAAAAAATGATGTGAATTTTATTAATAAAAATGTGTTATTGGACTCTTTTGATTTAATTGGTGAAAACTTGTTAACAATTATCAATACTTCATTAGATTCAGGAATATTTCCGTCATATTGGAAAGAGTCAATAGTAGTACCTACTGAAAAGATTAGGAATACAAAAAAACATAATGAATTTAGACCAGTAAACATGATTTGGACGGAACCTAAATTGCTGGAAAGAGTGGTGAACTATCAATTACATCAATATCTAGAAGAAAATCAATTTATTTTTAAATATCAATCAGGATTTAGACAAAATCATAGCTGTGAGTCTTTATTGAACTTGGTCGTAAATAATTGGAAGATAGCTGTTCACGGTAAAAAAGTTATTGTTGCAGTCTTTTTAGATTTAAGAAGGGCATTTGAAACAATTGATAAATTTATTCTTCTTCAAAAACTTAGTCAATATGGGATCAGAGGTAAAGAACTTAATTGGTTTTCTACGTATTTATTACAAAGGAGACAAAGGACAAAAGTGAATAATTCAACATCTCATGCAATTGATGTCCCATTTGGCGTACCTCAAGGAACAGTGTTAGGTGTTATATTATTTTTAATATACATCAATGATATTCAAAATGTGGTAAAATTATCATCCATTTTACTGTTTGCTGATGATGGTCTTTTATACGTAATCGGGAACACAGTTGAAGAGTGCATCCTAAAATTAAATAGTGATTTAGCAAACATAGATAAATGGTTTAAAATGAACAAAATGAAGCTAAATGTGGACAAAACAAAAGGAATGTGTATAAATGGTAGTTTGAGCAGTGAAATACATATAAATAGTGAAAAAATAGAAATTGTTAATGAAATAAAATACTTAGGAATAATCATAGACAATCAATTAAATTTTAAAAGCAACTTAAATTACGTTTGTAAGAAGATTGGGAAAAAAAATTATTTTTTAAAAACTATTAGAAAAAATATTTCAAAGGAGACTGCAATAAATATATATAATGTGATAATTAAACCGCATTTTGAGTATTGTTCCTCCATCCTATTTATGAATAACCAGGAAATGATGGTCAGATTACAAAGACTACAAAATAGAGCGATGAGAACTATTTTAAAAAGGGATAGATTTACATCAAAAGATATGTTGCTGGAAACTCTAAATTGGTTAAATGTGGAACAGAGAATTAAAGTGAATGTATTAATCTTAATATTTAAAATAAAAAATAAAATCTTTCCTGAATATCTCACAGAAAAATTAACCTACGTTAATGAAATACATAATTATAACTTGAGAAATGTTAATGATTTTAGATTAAATTTATTTTCAAATCAAAAAACCCAAAATATGCTAATGTATAGAGGATTAAGCCTTTTTAATTCACTAGATAATGATCTAAAAAATGAGAAAAATTTGAATAAATTCAAACAGAAACTATTTTTATATTGTAAAGAAAATTTTTAAAGTTAGTATATTGTTCGTGTAAATTATTTAATTATTATTGTAAATTTAATATTGGTATTTATACTAAATAAAGATCATTCAATTCAATCACTAATTTATACATGTAAACTCTTTGAATTGGAAGTTGTAATTGTATGATTATGTTTACAGATCAAACACATAGCGTTTACATTACGTTAACATGTTAACATTTTAAATATGGAAGTGTAAATGTAAATAAAATGTAAATGTATATATTCTGTGCACTCTCTGTATATCTACATAGAGCTAACTTGTATTTGAAAGCTTACAATTGAAAACTCAGCCATTTTTATGCAAAATTAATATTTGACTGTATTTAAAAAAAATAACAAAATACATTTAATGTAACTTTGTTGGGTTTTATAACTTATGTTATAAGTATTTTAGAAAAACTTAAATTTATGAAAATAATAAAACAAATTTTATATAATTTTATCTCTCTAAAATAAATTGACATACAAAATTTTTTTTAAAATTATATTTAATAATTTATTATTTTTATGGCGCATTATTAATTTAAAAGTATTTCCAAAATTTAATCGAAATTTTATTATTCGTTTGTAAATTTTGACATCCAACTATACAAAATTAGTTATGCCAAAAGATAATATTTCCATTTTATAAACATAAAATATATTATTGTATTTGTATATTTATTTATATTTTTTGTTTACAAAAAATCATCTAAAACTTCGTATTAAAGTATGAGATTGTAACTTTTTTGTAAGTAATCCGTAGTGATAAAAATCGCATACATTTTGCTTTCTGTAACACTACGTACGTGTTTGTAATCATACATAATTCGTACGCAAATTGATATCCGTAAACGTTCAGTAAAAGCCAAAATTATTCCCCAAAATGTATACGAAACACTTACTGAACGTTTACGGTACAGTTACCACTGTAACTTTACGATTACAGAGTAAATGTACTGTAATAAATTTGTAAACAAAATTTGTTACTTGGGTTAGCAGCCAAACAGTTTCGATACTGCTTTCATCTTGCCAGACAGGTTGAAAATCTGAAGTAGGTGCGAGCGCGAGGCAATATACATACAACCTGAAGCCAGTGAGATAGTTTATAATAGTTTAATTTTCATGTTAATAAATCAATAAAAAGTAAATCCAATACTTAAGAGTCATTTTTTTAAAGTTGGACACTTTTGATATTTGATGTCTTCGATTTTTCTCAAATTTTCAGGATATATTAGTAGTACTATGATGAAAAAAAGTGCAGTTTATCACCTCTTAAATGTGGCGCGTTTGACCTTGAATAGAGGTCAAAGTTTAAGATCACGGATAAATCATATAAATTGTATGATCATTTTACTTCATAAAACCATGGTTCACCAATGACATTTTTTTTAATATGGATTCTACTTGATACTAGGTAGATGTTAGCATAAATTTGATGGCTCACTCATGGCTTTGAGGGCCAAGGTCATTCGAAAATGATGTTTTCGTTGCCTTTTTTGCCTTGTTATCGGACTAAATATCTACTAAACCCATGAGTGACCCATGGCAATAACTATTGGATTAATTACACAACATATGAAAGTACTTAGAAAAATTTAAAACAGCTTGGGCTACACTTGGCTTTAGGAGCTACATGGTCTAAAAGTTGATAATTTTTCAAGAAAGGTCAAAGTTCCAGGTCAATAACTCTAGAACCCATCAGTCAAAAAGTTTGAGACATTGCTGTAATTATACTTCATACTGTGTAGTTTAAGGTCCAGGCTTAAACCCCGTGGGGAAGTGTTTGTTTTTTAAAGTTATACTTCTTTTCGCTCGTTGTACACATTTTGATGGGGTGTTGGTCGAGAATCCGCGTCACGCTTTTTTTTATAATTGATTTAGAAATTTCGTCTTTATCACCATAGAGCATAAGGTACAAATTGTTTTTGACTAAGAAAACGAAGAAAAATCTACGATTATCCGCAAAAATTTTATACAGTGTTTGTATAATGGTCCAACTTGAGAGATAGGATAGTTTTTATTTCGATTAAAAGCCTTAATATTTTTTAATTGCGAATTTTAATGTTAAATATGGATGGTTCATAAGCAAACTTTCAGATGTAACGTAAATTAATTAGTTTACTGTCAAACCTGTTTCATCGACTTTTTAATCATCCGTGTAGGGCCCATATAGACTATCAAATATGTTATTGAGCGATTATTTTGTTCCGGTGTTTGCCGCAATGGCGCTGCAAAAGGGGGAAAGGGGAATTAATTCCAAAAATATAATGCCCAAAATACATGTGCAGAAAGTCTGCACGCAGTGCTGCATGCATATCTGCATCTAAAATAGATGTGCAGAATTTTTATATATTTGACGTGCAGAATTTTCGTAACAATGACAGTTCGTGTTCTTACGTATTATGAAATAGTTATAAGTGAAAGTTGTCGCAATTTAAAGAAAACTGTCATTTGAATTAAAAGATAGAAGAAAATAATTGAATCGTTGCCTGTAAAAACGTTTATGTCTGAATTAAAATTTAAGTTCAAATTACATATACCACTGTTTCCGATAATCCTTTCCCAAGAATTTATTTATTAACAATATTAGTTTTCCCAAAGAAATGTATTAGTTGTATGCATTAGTTTTCCCAAAGAAATTATTAAAAATCCCAAAGAAATGCAATTTCCAATATGTAATCATAGATGAAAAATTCAACTTAAGTAAATATGAAAAATGATGAAGTTTCAATTTAGAAATTACCTGAACATCAAAATTAAAATATGGTTCGTCATCGTCCGCTGTGGTTAAGTTGATTTGAACATGTGTCTCTGATGAATGTAGTTCGATTCGAATCCTGACACGAAACACAAAAAGTTTTTTCTAGAGGAATTTTAGAGAAAATGAAAAGTTATTTCGAATTGCAAAATTCAAGTGATTTCCAATATGTACTTAAGCTTAATTCTTCACAAAAACCCCATCCAATATTAGTTTTAATTATTTTATAATTTGGATTATTTAGAATATTTGAATATCTTTATAAACAAATAATCATTACAAATATAATTTCATTATAAAAAAATATCATTCATTTTTATTTGAGTTGTAAAAAGAATATTTCATTTTCAAACAAAATGTCAAAATCATCCATTTTTATCTGAGTTTTCAAGTAGTTTTTGTTTTTTATATTGTGGTAGCACTGCCTCTGTGCAGCGAAATTAGAATTAGAGATATCTTGCAGAATTTTTCTGCATGCAGAATTTACATGTAATTGCTCTCATATAACAACACATGTTCTAGTTTCGCTGCATGCAGAATTCTGCACATGTATTTGGACCATTATATAGGATTTCATACAAAACACAACTTGAATAATTTTACAAATTATAAGTTGTAATTTCCCAAGGGCGGTGATAATTCGAAATAATTTTTTACCAAAATTTTCGAAAGCAAGTATATTGATAAAAGCACGAAAGCATATAAGGAAGACAGCAAGATGCTTTCTGCAAGATGTCAGAGATACCCAGATTACTGGTAATATAGACGAATGTACATATAGAACTGGCTTAAAAACACTCCACACCAAAACGGTTGAAAATACAATAAAGAACTATATTCCAAATCGTGTTTTGAATAGAAAGCCAACAAAAGTCGCTGCCGAAGAGGTCCAACTACCCCGTAGCACCAGATCCATCCTAGCTCAACTAAGATCCGGTTGATCACGCATTCTAAACAACTACATGAGCAGAGTTGAACCTGAAATTATTGACAAGTGTCCCGCATGTGAGGACACGCCACACGATGTAGACAACCTATTTTATTGTCCTGCAAATATTACAAACTTGACGAAGGAAGATTTGTGGTACCGCCCAAGGGCAGTAGCAGAGTTCCTGAACCTGGACATGGAGCCGGAGGATTAGCACCAAACACGTCGCTACCACAACAACAACATAAAAGCACGAGGCTGTAGGCCGAGGGCTTTTATCAATACCACTTGCTTTCAATAGCATCTTGCTTTCAATACCACTGCCTTTCAATACCACTTGCTTGAGGAATTTTTCAAAAAATTATGAGAATTTATCAACGAACGAGGGGAGGGAATTCGTTTAGAAAATTTTTTGCCATTTTTCATTTATTTATGTCGAATTTTTTTTGTCCAGAGCGAAAGTGTTTTTTTTTCATAAAAAGAACATGAAAAACATGATCCAGTTTTGTAGTTGTATTTGTGAACTGTCATTGAATATTTTTGTAATTAATTGAATTTAATTAATTAGTTTGTTGTTAATTTTTAACTTAAAACACGATTTAAACAATATTTTATTTAAAAAGTAACCATTTCACTATTAAAAAAAATAATAAATAAATGGCGTTTTGTTTGTTCACTATTTTTGACAGATTTTTTAAATGTATTTGTATTCTTTATTGTATTTTATGTTTTGCTCTAGCTAAAAATCTAGATTCAAAAAAATATTTTTAGGGCAAAAAAAATCACTTTTTTTGGCCAAATAAAACACGTAATGTCAAAAAATTGATCTCAGATCAAAAAGAGGCGTGTCAGAGCAATTTTTTTTGGCAAAAAGAATTCGACATTGGTAGTGTTCGGTCGTGCAATATCATAATACATATCACGATATTTTAACAAATTTTTTTCTTCTAACTTCACTTCGTTGAATATTACGTCAAACGGGACCGAACAGTCAAAAGATAAAAAGATGGATTTATACGTCAACCTTTATAGATCAGTTTTATTTCAATTAATTTTATCACAAAAGATAAATTCAACCCAAAAGAAACAAAACCATTTTTATCAAGATAGACCAGGGTAGAAGCCTTTAAAAATAATAAAAAGTGAAAAAAATAATAGTAGGATGAAACCCATTAGAAAAGGAGAAGAATATTATAAAAATGAATGGAAAAATAATTTACGGGTGATGAGGTCGGGAAGGGGAAGGGGGAGTTTTTAAGGGTAAAAAACGGTTTATATCGATTTCCGGCAAAATCCTATGGAAAAAAGTTGGAGGACAAAGTTGTAGGTAATAAAAAGATCTAAAACTTTTGTATAAACACTTTTTTCACATAACCTCAAAATTTATGTGAAAAATTCAAAAAACCGAGTTTTTAGTTTTTTATTTTTATCTTTTACAAAAAATTTTTTTTTTCCTCAAATTTGGTGAAAACTTACCTTTTTATGTCCCAAATACGCTGTAATTTATTTGATTTGAAATATTTATTTGTTCACCTTATTTTGAATTAATATCGAAAAAGCACCCTAATTTTCAATCGAAAATTCAATTCATTTTTTGCATTTTCTGAGAAGATTTACTATAGTAATATATTTTTTTTTTCACCATCGGAAAGTGGAGATTTCAACGAACAGAAAGCATACCAACTTTTTGAAGAAAGCTGATATTTTGACGGGTGAATTTTCGATTGAAAATTAGGGTGCTTTTTCGATATTAATTCAAAATAAGGTGAAAAAATAAATATTTCAAATCAAATAAATCACAGCGTATTTGGGACATAAAAAGGTAAGTTTTCACCAAATTTCGTGAAAAAAAAATTTTTTGTAAAGGACAAAAATAAAAACCAAAAACTTGGTTTTTTGAATTTTTCACCTAAATTTTGAGGTTATGTGAAAAAAGTGTTTATACAAAAGTTTTAGATCTTTTTATTACCTACAACTTTGTCCTCCAACTTTTTTCCATAGGACTTTCAGTTTTGCCGGAAATCGATATAAACCGTTTTTTACCCTTAAAACCCCCTCTTCCCCTTCCCGACCTCGGATCGCCCGTAAATTAGTTTTCTTTTCAATTTTATAATATTCTCCTCCTTTTCTAATGGGTTTCATCCCACTATTATTTATTTTGTTTTAAAAAATTATCGACCCTGGTCTAAGAATAGTTATCACAAAAATGTAAGCATAAACAAAATAAAACCAAAAGCGTTAACAACCAAAATAAAATATTTTTATTGTCACCTAAATTCAAAACATTTTGGCATTTAAATCAAGCAAAAAATCTGAATTTCTTCGTCATAAATGGCTGCGTATTTTTTTTTTTTTTTAAGGCGTTCATGCTCCATGTAGGAGCGTTGCCAGGCTAATCAGCTTTGAATATTTACCACGGTCATTCGCAACAGCGACATAATTATCATGGCAGCCGATTTTTTTAAGGTCGTTTATTACGTCAGTCTCCCATTGTAGTCGTGGTCTTCCTCGCGGTCTACCACTCCCTGGGGTACTATCGTACATTTTTCTAATCATTCCAGACTGTGAATCGGCTCGTAGAACATGCCCAAACCAAGCAATCTTATTAGAACGGATACAACCTATTATATCAGGACCCTCAAGAAGGTCTCTGATCTCAAAGTTATACCGGGTTCTATACTCTCCATTGTCTGTCTTAAGTGGACCAAAAATGTAGCGTAGGATCTTACGTTATATCGCATTTTGTACTTTCCATCGTCTGTCTTAAGTGGACCAAATATGTAGCGTACGATCTTACGCTCAAACACAGATAAATGCGATTCGTCATTTTGTGTAAGTGTCCACGTTTGTGACCCATACATCACCACCGGTCTAATCAACGTCTTGTATTACTTGAGTTTGGTGTTAGTGGATACATACGATGATCCAAGAAGAGGTTTAATTGAGTAGAAAGTTCGATTACCTGCAGCGATTCGAGCTTTTATATCTGTAAGTATGCTGTTGTTTGAGTCAAGCATGGATCCCAAATATTTAAAAGATTCAACTCCCTTAATTCTTTCATCGCCGCACATCAAATCTTTCTTCTCAGCCTCTCTTGAAACATTCATATGTTTGGTTTTATCATAGTTAATTTGAAGACCAATTTTCATTAGAAAAATAGTTTTATTAAATTGAAATTCATTTATTATATTCATAGCACCACAGCTCTGGAAACAAAGTAGTTCTACTTATAAAAAATACATGCTCTGGAGGCCCTCATATTATACTTTGCGCATTATAGAAATAAATTCTGTTGTACGAATAGCAAAACTAAAAGATTTATCAAGATAAATCAATTATCAAGAACTGATGTTATTGAAGTTTGGAAAAAAATTTTTTGTTGCCCTCACTACTTATCCCAATATCATCCAAAAACTAATGAGATTTTTGTCATTAAAATCTCCATCTTTTGTAAAACAAAGTGAGAAAAGTCAGCAGTTGTGTGGTGGACCCCTCGCCACTTTGATCAATGTGTCCCTAAACGTTATCTTTTCACACTTATTCAAACCTTTTCATAAGTTCCATCATAATCACTTCATCATTGTAGGGTGTATAGTGCGAATAAAGAGACTGAAGAAAATGCAAATGGGAAAAAAAATTTTACCGGAAGTTGGGATGCGGAACTGTTGTGAACCATACTAGGTGCTTATGTACAAAGCTTTGTCCAATTCGATTATCAGGTACAAATGTTATTAAGCTATAAAAAACAGGTGCTCGAGAAACCTAACTGCTTAGTTCAATATCGCTCAGAATATAATCAGCTCATTAACATACATATTTGCATATTTTGTCAAAGTGTCATTAAACTTCATTCATAAACGAATGTTGTATGCTCCCAACAAACATAAAAAACATAGTGGCAAAACCACCCGTTGTATGGTGGACCCCTCAACCCTTTGTCCAATGTACCCAAAAGTTAATAAAATATATCTTATATTGATTGAAATCTTTTACCAACGATTCATGAAAATCGATTTGAAACGGTAGGCTACAGTAGGGATAAAAACTTAAAAAAAAAAAATTTTTAACAAAAGTGACAAACCGGAAGTTGGTACGCTGAAGTATTGGAAACAGTACTTAAACTTTTTATATCAAGTTTCAATAAGATTGAAAGACAAGAATAGAAGTTATTGAAGATTTAAACTTAAAGGTGTGCGGGAGACCCCCGCCATTTTGTCCATTTTCGAAATAAATCCAGATCTTCCATTTTCAAGTGAACCTGGATCATATACCGAAGTTTCATCAAGATCCCAAAGTTTTTGTTTCTTTCTAAATGACATAATCAATTGACTAAGAAAACAAAATTTATTTTGGAAAAGTATCATAGTATGTATAATTTTTTTTAACCAATACATGTTTAAAAAATTAATCGACTTTTTAAAAAACAAACATTTTATTAGACCAGGGTAGAAGCCTTTAAAAATAATAAAAAGTGAAAAAAAATAATAGTAGGATGAAACCCATTAGAAAAGGAGGAGAATATTATAAAAATGAAAGGAAAAATAATTTACGGGCGATCTGAGGTCGGGAAGGGGAAGGGGGGAGTTTTTAAGGGTAAAACACGGTTTATCTCGATTTCCGGCAAAACTAAAAGTCCTATGGAAAAAAAGTTGGAGGACAAAGTTGTAGGTAATAAAAAGATCTACAACTTTTGTTGTTATTTTTTTCACATAACCTCAAAATTTATGAAAAATTCAAAAAACCAAGTTTTTGGTTTTTTATTTTTATCTTTTACAAAAAATGTTTTTTTTTCACGAAATTTATTGAAAACTTACCTTTTTGTGTCCCAAATACGCTGTAATTTATTTGATTTGAAATGTTTATTTTTTCACCTTATTTTGAATTAATATCGAAAAAGCACCCTAATTTTCAATTGAAAATTCACCCGTCAAAATATCAGCTTTTTTCAAAAAGTTGGTATGCTTTCTGTTCGTTGAAAACTCTACTTTCCGATGGTGAGAAAAAAAAATATATTACTATAGTAAATCTTCTTAGAAAATGCAAAAATCGAAAAAACTTGAATTCGAAAATTTTTTTTTAATTATTATATACAATTTTGAGCTATTTACAGATGAAAATTTAATGAAAAGATTACAGTCACAAGGATTTTCCTGTAACCAAGTAGAAGAAGATGCTGATGCTGACATAATTAAGACCTCGATAGAAGTTGCAAGAGATACTAATAAAACTGTCATTGTTGTGGGTCAAGATATTGATCTTTTGGTCCTTTTAAATCAGTTAAATTCAAATAATCATGACATTTATTTTCTCAAACCAGGTTCTGGAAATGTAAAAGACCTTTTTTTCACGTCTAATAGTTTCAAACATGAATCCTTAAAAAACATTGTTGCATTTCTGCATTGTTTTTCTGGTTGCGATACAACATCTGGATTTGCCGGAAAAGGAAAGAAAAGTATCGTAAATTCATTATTAGACGTTAAAAATTTGTCAAATTTGGCCAATGTTTTTTATAAGAAAGATGCAAGTAAAGCAGATATAAAAAAAATGGGTTACAATTAATCAAATCTATTTATAAATGTAAAAATGAAAAAACAACACTGAATCAATTAAGATTTTAAAAATATCAATTGGTAAAAATTAAATCATCTTTCGTTTTGGCAAACCTCCCACCTACAGAAGGAGCAGCAGAACAACAATGTTACAGGGCATATTACCAGCTTCAAACTTGGTTGGGTAACGAACTAACAGCAACAGATTGGGGCTGGCAGCAACATCAACGTGGCATTATGCCCAAATTTACACAAAAGGAATTAATTCCGGAAATATTGCTCAAAACTATTTGCTGCAGCTGTGAAACTGGATGTAACAGTTTAAAATGTGACTGCCGAAAACATGGTTTAAAATGCACAAATTTATGTTCAAATTGTCATGGTTCTGAAAATTGCTCCAATATTGAAGAAAAAACCTACGAGGAAGTTAATGATTCAGAAGAAATTGTGGATGAAGAACCAACGCAGTCTGGAAATAATATTGGAGACGAAGAAGGTGATAGTCATTAAGATTTCGAAGATCTACTAGAATCGGAGCGGTTTGTCGAATCTAACGATGAAGAAGTCCCATCAAAAAGACAAAAACTAATGGATAAGTGATTAGAATTGAAGATGAGGTATTTATGAATGATAAGATTATTGTGTTTAAAAATATTGTAATGAATAACGTATTCAGAATAAAGTATCTAAATTCAATAGTACGATTTACATTTTTATTTATATATTATGAGATTTCCTATGACATAAATGTAATTAAAATTAAATAAATCAACTTTTTAATTGAAACAAATTGCAGCAATTACATTTTTTAGATGAAATTATTTATGATGATTAAAAAAAAATTTTCGAATTCAATTTTTTTTTGATTTTTTGCATTTTCTGAGAAGATTTACTATAGTAATATATTTTTTTTTTCACCATCGGAAAGTAGAGATTTCAACAAACAGAAAGCATACCAACTTTTTGAAAAAAGCTGATATTTTGACGGGTGAATTTTCGATTGAAAATTAGGGTGCTTTTTCGATATTAATTCAAAATAAGGTGAAAAAATAAATATTTCAAATCAAATAAATCACAGCGTATTTGGGACACAAAAAGGTAAGTTTTCACCAAATTTCGTGAAAACAAAAAAACATTTTTTGTAAAAGATAAAAATAAAAAACCAAAAACTTGGTTTTTTGAATTTTTCACATAAATTTTGAGGTTATGTGAAAAAAATAACAACAAAAGTTGTAGATCTTTTTATTACCTACAACTTTGTCCCCCAACTTTTTTTCCATAGGACTTTTAGTTTTGCCAGAAATCGAGATAAACCGTTTTTTACCCTTAAAAACTCCCCCCTTCCCCTTCCCGACCTCAGATCGCCCGTAAATAATTTTTCCTTTCATTTTTATAATATTCTCCTTTTCCAATAGGTTTCATCCTACTATTATTTTTTTTGGTTTCAAAAATTATCGACCCTGGTCTATATCTTTTCTAGTAAACTCGGTATAAAATGATCGCAAAAGACCTATCTCACTCGCATCCGCTTGTATGTATATTGCTTCACACTCGCAACTACGTCAGAATTGCAACTTGTAAGATAACTGAACTTCTTTTATGTAGAAGCTTGCGAGCTTCGGGTGTTCCTTGTTAGCCATTTTTCTCGGCACTCATCGTCAAACCATTCGTTATGTGATTTCGGTGGTCGTTTTCCGATTGTAGTTAGTGCTGCGGCTATAATGGTTGATTGAAGCGCTTACCATTCTTCTTGCATGTTTAATGGCACCTCAGAAGAGTTGTCATACTCTTTTATGTTTTGCGTTACTTTTTCCTGATATCTATTCAGCGTTTCCGGATGTTTAAATGCATCGACATTCAAGCGCACGGTCTTTTTTGCTTATCTATTAAATGTAGATGATAATTTGTACATGCACTTAAAAATGTCAAGCATATCGGTGTCCACATCAGCCCCTCTGCATGATCGAACATCAGTTACACTTGTAGAATTCATGACATAATCGATTTGATTTTCCGTTCTTCCGTCATTTGATTTCCACGTTGCCTTGTGGATTCTCTTGTGAGAGAAAAAGTGCTGGAAATAACTAGATCATATATCATCACCAGCTGAGCAAAGCCCGTTATTGTTACTGATATGATGCAAGCTGTTAGGGCCGATATGTGTTTTAAGTTCTGCCTTTCTACCAATTTGAACATTAAAGTCACCTACCACGATTTTTATATCGTGCCGCGGGATGTTATTGATGACTTCTTCGAGTTCTAGAAGAACAGGTCTTTAATGTCATCTGCTTTGTCTTCAGTAGGGGCATGAATATTGACGATGGTTACATTAAATTGCGGAGGATTCTCAGTGTGCATAATCGCATATTAATTGGGCAGAAGTCGATAACATACTGTTTCACGCGACGGTGTATGAGAAAGCAACTCCAAAATCTCCTCCGTTTGACCGCAATAGTAAAGAGTGTATCCTTTCGCTGTTTCATGGATTCCACTGCCTGGCCATCTTAGTTCTTGTAATGCCACTATATCCAGTGTGTAGCTATCGACTTGGTGTGTGAGTTTTAGGATATCTCCTGGCCTTCAAAGGCTTAGCACGTTACATTTTTCCATTTTTAAATCGTCGTCCGGGTACATTTTCCGAGGTCTTTCTTGTGATGAATCCGAGATATTCCGAGGCCAGTGTACATAATTCATAACAAATACCCAAATTTTCGTGAATGGGTTCGTTCTGCATCTTAAGGTCATCTCAGCCTTTTACACGTTTATATAGCGGGCCGCTTGATCCAAGACAGATGCCCGCTCCAAGCCGCCCCTAAAATGGAGAACATACCCTTTTTTTTTTATTCAAATAACAAAATTAGTAACAGATAAGGCAAAGCCTTTTTGCAATTGTTCTGTCCCAAGACAGATCAATTCTCTTATGTACCTTATAAAAAAATTTATACAATTCAAATTAGTTTTACATTAATCAAACTTTAGCAAATTGAATCTCTTAATAATAATAATTTTATTTTATTTAATAGTATAACAACAACTCATAAAAAATTTTAAGTATTTTTTTTCTTTTTCAAACATAACACTATTTCTAGAGCATAATGAATGCTAGAGAATTTCTATACCCTCTTAGAAAAATGTTCAAACACTGAACATTTAAATTTACCAATATTAGTTTCAGCCTTTAATTCCCGATCAATAGAGTTCCATAAATTAATACCACGAGCAAAAAAGGAAATCTGTCTCGAATCAGTTCTACAATGTTCAGGGTTCTTAGCGATCTAGAAAAATTCAATTGGTCATAAAGGTAAATGGGTTTTTTATAATTCACTAACTTGAACATAAACAACGCTGTCAAATAGTTTATATACTGGCGTAGGCTACAATCTAGGATTTGTCTAGTGTAAACAGAAATATGATCACCGCGTCGAATATTAAATATGTATCTTGCACAAGAGTTAAATGCTACGTTTCGCTTTTTTAACACGGCTTCAGAGCAACCTGAGTAAATAGGTGCACAATATATTATTAGGTGGGGTACAATTAAAGATTTGATCAGTTTAAACTTAGCTTTACGTGGTGTAAAATAAGCATAATGCCAAAGATTAGCTAGAGTGATATGTATTTTACTGCAGATAGTTTCCACCTGGTCATCCCAATTTAATGAGTTATTAATTATTAAACCCAAGTTACGTACAGTTTGAACATTAATAAAGAGTTGAAGTGGGCTTAATCTAGACAACTAATTCTTATTTTGTCAATTTCGAATAATTCGAAATAATAGGTAACAGCATTTTAATAAAGTGGATTGGAATATCATCAACTCCAATTGCGCCAGAATTAATATTTTTAATACAGTTTGAGACCTAATAATCCGTAACGTTCCGAAAATAAAAACTACTTTCTGCTTCATTGTTATCACATGAAACCATGTTACCATTGGACAAAATTTTAAAACTGAAAGAAAAATGATTACTGAACTGTAAACTGAACTGTACTTAAAGGTATATTGTTAGGAATTTGCGAATGAGATTTTGTTAAACCATATTTTTGAAAATTTGCCCACAAATCAATATTGAATATTTTCTTAAAATTTCTAAACTTAGCATATTTTATCTTATCATTAACCAAATTTCTATACCGAGTAAAGCTTATCCAGCTTTCTGAAGTTTTATTTAATTTCCAACAAAAATGCAAATAATCTCGCATGTTTCTATGAAATAAAATATCCGCAGTAAACCATGATGACTTATAAAAATTATTAACGCTAGATTTAACCAATGGAGCATATTTATTTAATACAAATAGGATTAACTGATTAAGATAATGTAATTTATCATTAATATCATCAATAAAGAAATATTTGATCCCAATTGAGCATACAGGTTTCAAGTAGTAGATCTTCAGCATTTATGTTATTAAAAAGACGTTGGAAAACGAATTCTTCAACATTAACGTAATTCACTTCGAAGTTATATGAACCATTTATCATGTCATGGCATATGAACCATTTATTATGACATAAACCGGGTACCGATATTTTGGTGTAAAATAAAACTTTCGAGATATTATTCGTCGAGAGAAGTAAATCTATACATGTACAACTCTCATTAAAAAAATTTGTAGGATCACTGGACACCGGAGTCAAGCCGACTTAATTGATGAAAGTTTTAAATGTTCTAACGTAAGGATCGCTAGACAAAATAGTTAAATTATAACGCGTTTTTACACGTTTATGTAGCGAGCCGCTTGATTCAAGACAGACGCCCTAACATGGAGAACAGACGCTTGAGTTGCATTGGTTTTAGGGCGCTAATGACTCGACATGCTGCAGATTCATTGAGTATAAACAGTGTTTATTCTGCCCCTCTCAACTACACCAACCTAATTCTGTTAGCGTTACCCTGGTAGCACGGCATGGACGTAGAATTTCGAATTTTTTCTACCCATGGTCATTTATTATGACAAAGGTCATTCGCCATTATAATAATTGTATTATATAAAAAACTCGGCCTCCTAAATAGATGCAAAACATTTTTCACTCCATACCAATTGCTCCATGTTTCTAAGTCCTATATTCGTCCCTGTATGGAGTACTGTTGTCAGGTGTGGGGTGCTGCTTCTGTTTCCATCTTGGCCCTCTTGGACTCTTCAAAAGCGGGCTATACGAATTGTGGGTGATCGAACTTTGACATCAAAACTTGATTCCCTACAACATCGTCGCACTGTTGCTGACCTCGTTGTTTTTTACAAATATCGTCATCAACAGTGCTCAGATGAAATCAGCAGCATCATGCCTCAAACTTATTCTTACCCCCGTTTCACTCGACAATCGGCTGCCGCAACCAGTCAAACGGTCGAGATCCCACGCTGTCATACTGGCAGATCGTAGAAAGACTTCTTTGTCCGAACTGCATACAAATGGAATAGTTTGCCGGAATCCTTAGTCTCAGGTGACTTCAACCCGCAGAGGTTTAAAAAAAGCGTTCATCATGACCTTAGAACGCCAGTTGTTGTGGGACCTAGGTCTAGACCTAGGTCTTAATAGGTTTTTATGTGTTGTTGTGACACATATTGTAAACCCTATAACACAACACATTTTATTCAAAAAAAAAAAATATTATCTAGATATTGATAGATTCAAATCAACTAGGAATCTTCCTAGATTCAGTTTTGATGTAGCAACTTTTAATTTTGAAAACAAAAACAAAACCAAGAAAACTTTAAAATAGAAAATATAAGTAAGTTCACAACCGCAGGGAGACAGGAATCATCACGAGAACCACGATTTCAATGGCTGAGTCCAACTACGGAGGTTTTTCCACGTGCAAATTTTGGTCCAGCCTTGAGACCTGAAGACCTTTTTAATAATCCACCCTTGGTTTCACCACCTTTCTTACAACCAATTACCGCAGAGTTTCCATAGTGCTGCTCCAGCCCTGCCGTTTGGAGCCTACCGAGAGGAACGACAAACAATTTTAGTCATTGTGACTCAAATTGGGTTCTTCTCTTTACTGGTGATAGCCATTCACTAGATGTTCATGAGTTTGTTCATCGAGTGGACGCGGCTGCCAGAAGGGATTGTGTGAGCTGAGATGACCTCAGGTCAATAGTCCCACGATACCTCAAGGCAGCTGCTGATAGATACTACCTAAATTTAGCTCATGAAAATCAGGTGGTGACGTACCCAGTGCTAAAAAAGGGACTTCTGAGGGGGGGACCTTTGGTACCCTTACAGATGGTAAGGCTCTATTGTGTGTTTTGCTGAACCGGAAGTAAAGGCATAAGGAAAGCCTGTAGGGGTATCTCGTAAAAAATCGTCGATTAGAACGTTCATTTGCTAAAAGTGAAATGATTGAGATTGCCAGGAAGGGGCCTGAGGGCAGATCTTAAAAATCTAATGGCTATTCTAGTAGCCAACATATGTTCAATGGATGATGACTTCGGATATTGTGCCAGAAATTCGAGAGATTATGGTCTGCACCAGTTCCAGCCAGGTCAACAGGATCAAGGATCAGTGAACTTCAGCAACTTGATGATTATGCTTCTGAAACAGAATCTTCTGCATATGTTTAAGCTTATGATTCCCGACCGGTTCGTCTGAAGCAACTGTCTGTTATGCCATCAACGTCTGCTCAAACGGGTTCATCAACATCTACAGGACAGATAATTTGCTTCAAGTGTCGTGAAATTGGACACCGTCCACCCGACTGTCCGCAAAAACAAATTAACTTGTATTGTTGGAGATGTCACAAACCAGACGTGCTAAATCGTAATTTGTGCCATCTGGATTTAAACTATAGGTCGGGAGTACGGAGATCAGGATCCGAATACAACATCCCCTAGGACCCTGATGAAAAGCATAACTACACAAGTCGAACCAGACCTGTCACAACAGATTCTTCCCAAAATGCAGCCTTTAGCAGTTTTATAAAATTTATTTTCGGCGACTTCAATGTTGTAATCATTACTGGAGGGTGCGTAAACTGTTTGCAAAAACGTGCGTTTCATCGATTGTTTCAGGTATTATTGAACTTCGCCCGCACCTATTTTTAAAATTTTTTAATAAAAATATTTTGTGACTTTTGGATAGTGGAGCCACTATTAGTATTTTGGGCAGAAATTCCTTGGAATTGTTAAAGTCTATCGGTATGTCTTCTTGTATGTTTACAACAATTCATGCATCCGCCGGCGGACGGTACAAAAATCCACCTCCATAACAAAAGTTAGGTTCACTCGTTTTTTTTATTAACAACACATTGTGTTTAGTTTTGGGCAGCGATGTATATCAAACATTACATAACATTACATTACAAAACTAACACGAATCATCAATACGTTGCCGAAAAATTAAAACAGATCATAAATAATTATAATTTAGTGAAAAGATTATACAATCAGCAAACTACTCAAAAACCTCTCCATTTTGCGTTTCGAGAAAATATTACAAAATCACAAATTCATATTTCTTTCAAAATTCCAAAACTATTGTAAAAATTAAATAAAATCAAACTTTCTTCAAAATTCTAAAAATATTCCAAAAATTACTACTAAATCAAAGATTAAACTTTTTTCAAAAATTCTAAAAATATTGCAAAAATTATAACAAAATCAAAAATTGAAACTATTTGCAAAATTCCAAAAATTATCAAATATTTAAACTTTTTCTAAATTCTAATAATATTCCAAAAGTTCTTAAAAATTCAAAACTTCAAACTATTTCCAAAATTCTAAAAATATTGCAAAAATTATAACAATATCAAAAATAGAAACTTTTTCCAAAATTATAATAATATCAAAAATTTAAAATTTTTCAAAATTCTAAAAATATTCCAAAAATTCTTACAAAATCAAAAAGTGAAACTTTTTTCAAAATTCTAAAAATATACATATGTATATATAAAATTCACAAATTCAAAAATTCTATTTATTTTCAAAATTCTAAAAATATTGCAAAAATTATAACAAAATCACAAAATTAAAACTTTTTCCAAAATTCTAAAAATATTGCAAAAATTATTACAAAATCAAAAATATAAACTTTTTTCAAAATTCCAAAAATATTTCTAAAACTATAACAAATTCAAAAATTTCCATGTCACATTTACGTCATTCGAACAGCTAAATTTTTTTTCTCCAAAAAATTGGCTAAAAAAAATTAAATTTGTTTTTTAAATTCTTGACAAACTTATAATGCAATAAAAATCTCAATAATAATAATATCATGTTCATTACATTTCATTTCATACAAATAACTAATTTTATTTTTTTCTAAAAGAAATAAAAATCATTCTTTTGACACACTTGACATTATTTTTTTGACAAACTTGTAATGCCATAATTCTCAATAATAATAATAAAATTTCATGTCACAAATAATTAATTTTATTTTTTGCCAAAAAATTGGGTAAAATCCATAATATAATAGCCGTGAGTCTATCCTTCTATACGAGCGTAACGCTGATGACGTAGTACATTTTTTATTGTTTTTGTTTCATGTTAATTTTTTTTTAAATGTAAACAAAAAGGTTGCGTTAAACGTTTGGACATACTTCTATCAGGAGTCTTCTATAAAAAAAAATCAATTTGCAGCTTATCTTGATAGAAGACTCCTGATAGAAGACAGAAAAAGAATATAAAATAAAAAAATTAAACGATTAAAAAAAAAAACGAAACAACAAACGAAACGGAAATCGAAATAAGAAAAAGAAATTTAATTAAATTTTATTTTCAATTTAGTATATGCTTTGTTTGCGGAGCCTATAGACGTATTATTTTGGATTTAATTAATTTTTTTATTTTCTTTTTTTTATTTATATCAAAGTTCAGTACGTAAAGAATAACATATTAGTTTGAAAGTGATAAAATAAAATGACTTATTCAAATACAAGAATGTATGGTTGTATGCATGTATGGATTTATGTACATATGTATGTATGTATGTATGTATGTATGTATGTATGTATGTATTTATGTATGTACATATGTATGTATGTATATATGTATGTATGTATGTATGTATGTATGTATGTATGTATGTATGTATGTATGTAATTATGTATGTACATATGTATGTATGTATGAATGTATATGTAGATATGTATGTATGTATGTATATATGTATATATGTATGTATGTATGTAATATATGTATATGTATATGTATATGTATATGTATATGTATATGTATATGTATATGTATATGTATATGTATATGTATATGTATATGTATATGTATATGTATATGTATATGTATATGTATATGTATATGTATATGTATATGTATATGCATATGTATATGTATATGTATATGTATATGTACATGTATATGTATATGTATATGTATATGCATATGTATATGTATTGTATATGTATATGTATATTAGACTGTTTCACAAATCCACTTTTTTTGAAATGTTCAGGTCCACATCAAAAATTTGAAAGTTCTCGATGAAAAAAAAATTTTCCGCCCGATCTGAGCTTTTTATCTCATTCCCAGAGCGTGCGGTTTTGCAAAACGTCCTGAATTTTGGGCTATTCATGCAGGAAATTCAAATTGAGGCTGGATACCGATACGACACATAAAAACAAAAATACCGGGGTGCTATTCGATGGGAAATTTTCCATAAAATTCAAAAATAACCATGGTACACACGTTTTCTGAAGCCTAACCATGAAAATTTGAAGCCGAAGTCAAAAAACATTGCAAATTTGCGCATTTTTCGAAAAGCGGTGTCATTATTTTAACTTTTTGTCATGCTAACCACCACATTTAGCGATTTTATCTCATAAACAATTTTATTAGCTTGCCAACAAAAAAAATCTTAGGTCTTTTGGTGGTCTAGATCGCGAGATATCTCACTTTTAGTGAAGTCGTGTTTTCCAGAATTTAGGCTAAAAGGCAACTTCTTCATAATTTCACAAAATCTACTTAATAAAATATACAAAATTATCATTTTCATTTGAAAACTTTTTATTTTACTTTCGATAAATTATATTTTAATTATGGCAAGTCCCTTCAGTTCAAATACAATTCCTTTAAAACGTTAACATAGTACGCATTTTTAGGATTTCTTTTAATTTTAAGAAAGTTGTTCAAAGGTTTGTATTAGTTTTGTTTTATTTCTAGTAGGAAACAATTGGCGATGTTGCTCTATCGCTTGGTAAATAAATTGTTTTTGATCTTCATCCCATGTTAAAACGGAATGATACTGTTTCATTAAACCAATAGCTCTTTCGGCAATGTCGTTTGTTATTTGAAGGAATTTGATGAATTCTTCTGCTTTTAAATATTCATCATTTTCCGGCCATAGACACGGATCTACCTTCAGGAAGTCCATTAAAAGCAGAAAAATTCATCAAATTCCTTCAAATAACAAACAACATTGCCGAAAGAGCTATCGGTTTAATGAAACAGTATCATTGCGTTTTAACATGGGATGAAGATCAAAAATAATTTATTTACCAAGTGATAGAGCAACATCGCCAATTGTTTCCTACTATAAATAAAACGAAACTAATACAAACCTTTGAACAACTTTCTTAAAATTAAAAGAAATCCTAAAAATGCGTACTATGTTAACGTTTTAAAAGGAATTGTATTTGAACTGAAGGGACTTGCCATAATTAATAGTAGTTTATGTAACAAGTACGCAAAATATGGTTTTAGCGGACGAATCGTAATGTTTCCGGACGAGGCGCTAGCCGAGTCTTAATATGAAGATGAGTCTGCTATAGCCATTTGCGTACGTATTGCATACAACGTTTTTTAGTATTAGCTCTTACGATTTTTTTTTCTAATTTATTAGTCGAGGAAAATTAGGTTTTAACTTCTAAGTCCTCAGGGACAGCTTCGATTTTGATGATTTTTTTTTTTTAAATGTGTGTTTTTATATATTATTTGAAATCAGAAACATTACAATGTGCGCAATTAATTATTTATATTGTTTAAATAATAAAAACATAATTTATGGAGAGAAAAAATTTTGTCACGGTATTTTTTAATTTTTAAATAGTATAATTTAAAAAATTTGTTTTCTTTTCTTTTTTAATTTTTAAAAGCTTTAAATTATACGAATATTGTAAGAAAAAAATTGTAAACAATTATAAATTATTTTGTATTTATTTTACATTTAAATATGAAAATATATAATTCTAAATTCAGAAAGTGTAAACTATAAATTCAGGAAATTCGATAATTTTAATTCGATGATTAAGGGGCAGAGAAGTCCCCATATAATGAATAAGCATTTCCATAATCCCACAAAAAAAATAAAGTCCTATTTTCATATAATTTAAATTATATGAGTTGAACATGTATGATTCATAGTAACATAACTCTCCCAATTTTAAAGTTACAACTTCCATTAAAAACTCGATTTATAGGTTCTTTCAAAGCTATAAGATCATATATATTCCAACATGCCTAAACTCTTCACCTTCAAATTGTTAAGGGTTGAACGACTCGAAACTAGTGATCCGTGCATTATAATGCAAACTTGAAACAGTTATATCTTTGGTATTTTTTATCCCACAGAAAGTAAAATAAAACCAATTTTTGGTTAAGAAAAAACCTACGTTTTTGTCTGGAGAATTTTTTTACGTATATTTGTTAGTTTTAGAGTTATTTTGAACAGAAGGTACTTTCTTAGGAAATTTGAAAATTCATTTTTCATTATTATCAAACTTTTTTCGGAAAATACGTATTCTAATCTAGCAAAACTTCTGGATCACATAGGTAACACTAAAATACAGCTAGTTGTAAAGGGGCTATGGCCTATGGTCAATATAAATTCTATTAGGAATGACCGAAATTTTAACGCTGAGTTTCTATTTTGAATTCGAGATGCCCGCATCATAGCTTGGTTTTTTTTAATGCAAACGACTTGAACTAGTGCCCATTTTAAACGTCTTTCCAATCATTACAAAAAAGTATGACAGTTTTGTCCGAAAAATGCATTACTTTTCCGTTATTTAACGTTGAATTCTTCGAACCAAGTCGTTAAAAAAATGTCTCGTCATTGAACCATAACTTGCTTCATTTTGGACCTACAACCCTCATAAAAACAACAATCTCTTGGTTTTTTTAAGTTTCATTTTTGTTGATTACCAAATTTTTGAGAGAACGCTAAGTTTAATAGTTATTTTCGAAAAACTATCAAAAACCATGCGTTTTTCAACGAACAATATAAGTTTTCAATCGCAAATAACTCGAAAAATATCGATCTATCGAAAAAACCTTATACAACATTCTATACTTCAAATGTGTCCTTTTATCTATTTTTGGGGTTACTTTGAGTGAAAAATGTTCCGCCCTCGAGAAGGGGTGGAATCCACCCCAGGATATAAGGGCACATCAGCGCTATGCCACTTTCGTTCCTTAAGCCATTCCTAAACTACTCACCAAATTTCATGTTAATCGGACAAGGTTCAAAGAATTCGGAGCGGAAAACGTGTCTGTTCGTAAAACTCAGCAAAATCTCTATATTAATGACAAATGTATATACTGAAGTTAGACATAGCGTGTACATATTTTGCTACTCTTATAATACCATATTTTTATGTTATTATTAAATGAAATTTTCTATAAATTTGAACATAACAATTCTTTTAGTGCATAAATGTTGTTAAAAAAATAATTTGTTCATAAATTTTGTTTATATTGTTTAAACAACATAAATATTTAATTGCGCACATTGTAATGTTTCTGATTTCAAATAATATATAAAAACACACATTTTAAAAAAAAAATCATCAATATCGGAGCTGTCCCTGAGGACTTAGAAGTTTTACGGATTTTGAAGCTAATTTTCCTCGACTATATTGCTTAATTTGTATTCTTGCGTACCTAAAAATTTGATTTTTGAACAAAACTTATCAAGGCAATTGTGATTATAATTTGAAAATAATTATAATATAAAATGAAAACAAATTTTGAATCCGCTAAAGTGTTGTCATAACGTTTTAAGTACTAGGCCGCTAAAATACAATTTTGCACACTCTAAACAGTTCTAAAAGTAATAATTTTTCGGAGCTAATACTAAAAACTATCATTTATCGAAAGTAAAATAAAAAGTTTTCAAATGAAAATGATAATTTTGTATATTTTATTAAGTAGATTTTGTGAAATTATGAAAAAGTTGCCTTTTAGCCTAAATTCTGGAAAACACGACTTCACTAAAAGTGAGATATCTCGCGATCTAGACCACCAAAAGACCTAAGATTTTTTTGTTGGTAAGCTAATAAAATTGTTTATGAGATAAAATCGTTAAATGTGGTGGTTAGTATGACAAAAAGTTAAAATAATGACACCGCTTTTCGAAAAATGCGCAAATTTGCAATATTTTTTGACTTCGGCTTCAAATTTTCATGGTTAGGCTTCAGAAAACGTGTGTACCATGGTTATTTTTGAATTTTATGGAAAATTTCCCATCGAATAGCACCCCGGTATTTTTGTTTTTATGTGTCGTATCGGTATCCAGCGGGTAGCGAAAATCCGAAATTCTACGTCCACGCCGTGCTACCTGGGTAACGCTAACAGAATTAGGTTGGTGTAGTTGAGAGGGGCAGAGTAAATACTGCTTATACTCAATGATGCTGCACCATGGCGAGTCATTGGCGCCATAAAACCAGTGCAACTCAAGCGTCTGTTCTCCATGTTAGGGGCGGCTTGGAGCGGGCGTCTGTCTTGGATCAAGCGGCTCGCTATATAAATGTGTAGAAAGCGTCTGTTCTCCATGTTAGGGGCGGCTTGCAGCGGGCGTCTGTCTTGGATCAAGCGGCTCGCTATACAAACGTGTAAAAATGTTGTTTCTGGTGACCTTAAGATGCAGAACGAACCCATTCACGAAAATTTGGGTTGGGCGAAGGGCTAACACCCCATTTCCGTAAAAAAATTATTGTCACGAATTCTGTACACAGGCCTCGGAATATCTCGGATTCAATATTGGAACGACCTCGGAAACTGTACCCGGACTACGATTTAAAAATGGGAACCTGGAACGTGCTAAGCCTCAGAAGACCAGGAGATCTCCTAAAACTAACACAACAAGTCGAGAGCTACACACTGGATATAGTGGCATTACAAGAACTAAGATGGCCAGGTAGTGGAATCCATGAAACAGCGAAAGGATACACTCTTTATTATTGCGGTCATCAAAACGGAGGAGAATTTGGAGTTGGCTTTCTTATACACCGTCGCGTGAATCAGCATGTTATCGACTTCTGCCCAATTAATATGCGGTTATGCACACTGAGAATCCGCACGCAAAAATTCAATGTAACGATCGTCAATGTTCATGCACCTACTGAAGATAAAGCAGATGATGTTAAAGACCTGTTCTTCCTAGAACTCGAAGAAGTCATCAATAACATCCCGCGGCACGATATAAAAATCGTGGTAGGTGACTTTAATGCTCAAATTGGTAGGATTGCAGAACTTAAAACACATATCGGCCCCAACAGCTTGCATCATACCAGCCACAATAACGGTTTTCGCGCAGCCGAGCTGGCTATGATGTATGATCTAGTAATTTCCAGCACTTTCTTCCCTCACAAGAGAATTCATAAAGCAACGTGGAAATCAAATGACGGAAGAACAGAAAATCAAATCGATCACGTCATGATCTCTAAGAGACACTCTACAAGTGTAACTGACGTTCGATCATACAGAGGTGCTGATATGGACACCGATCATATGCTTGTCATCTTTAAGTACAAGTGCAAATTATCATCTACATTTAACAGACAAGCAAAAAAGACCGTGCGCTGGAATGTCGAAGCATTTAAACATCCGGAAACGCTGAATAGATATCAGGAAATAATAACACAAAACATAGAAGAGCATGACATCTCTTCTGAGATGCCATTAAACATACAAGAAGAATGGCAAACGCTTCAATCAACCATTATAGCCGCAGCACAAACTACAATCGGAAAACGACCACCGAAATCACACAACGAATGGTTTGACGACGAATGCCGCCAATCCGTTGAAAATAAACAAAAACTGCGAGAAAAATGGTTAACAAGGAACACCCGAAGCTCCCAAGCTGATTATCTATGCGCCAGAAAAGCCTCAGCAAAACTTCTACGTAAAAAGAAACGCGAACACATGAAGAGCTGCATCGAAAACATTGACCTACATGCGGCCAACGGAAATTCAAAAGAGTGCTTTGCCAATGCACGGAATCTGACAAAAGATTTCCACCCAAGATCTACAGCCATCAAAAATGAAAACAATGAACTTACAACAAGTGAACGCGATGTGCTGGCAGTGTGGCGATCCCACTTTCAAGACCTACTGAATAGAACGAATGAAGTTCATCCTATTCGAGCTATTGCTCCGTCAAATGAGGAGATTTTTGTCCCTTACCCAGCAATAGAAGAAGTGGAAGCTGCCATTAAAAAACTGAAAAATGGCAAATCACCAGGTTTTGATGGTATTCCCGCAGAACTTTTGAAAAATGGAGGAGCAGCTCTGGTCTCACGTATATATGATCTGATTCTTGCAATCTGGGACCAAGAAGAACTACCTGCTGAATGGAAAACAGCTCTCATTGTTCCGCTGCATAAGAAAGGTGACCGTCTAAAGTGTGCGAATTATCGTGGCATCGCACTGTTGAACACTGCATATAAAATACTAGCTAATGTCGTACTTGCTCGACTCATCCCGTTCGCCGAATCTATCATCGGTGACTATCAGTGTGGTTTTCGTCCCAACCGCTCAACCACAGATCAATGTTTTACCTTAAGGATGATTCTAGAAAAATGTTGGGAGTACAACATCAGCATTCACCAGCTCTACGTTGATTTCAAGCAAGCATATGATAGTATCATCCGCGAAAACCTTTGGTCCGCACTCATATGCCTTGGCATCCCAGAGAAACTTGTTTCTCTGTGCAAACTCACAACATCGGGATCAAATTGCAGAATAGTAATCGAAGGGTCAGTTTCTGATCCTTTCGATATAACATCAGGTGTTCGACAAGGTGATGCACTTGCGCCCGTACTGTTTAATTTGGCGCTGGAGTACGCGATAAGAAAAAGCCGAATTGAGACACAAAACTGCATATATAACAAATCTAGTCAAGTTCTTGGCTACGCAGATGATATTGTGCTTCTCGGACGTAGAACAAGCGATATTAAGGATAGTCTCTCTCAGCTTGAAAGAAATGCTAAACGACTTGGATTATGCATCAACACCGGCAAAACCAAAGTGTTAACAACATCTAAGAACATACCTCCCGGAAATCTGGATACTGGCGACTATGAAGTGGAACGCGTGGAAAACTTCAAATACCTCGGGTCTGTAATAACATCGTCAAATGACATGCAGGCAGATATCAAAGCCCGTGTCTCTGCCGCATACAGAGTTTTCTACGCATACTCAAAACTTCTGCGATCAAAATATCTTTCGCGGTCGTGTAAACTCACACTTTACAAAGCATTAATTCGACCTGTGCTTACATTTGGAAGTGAAAGCTGGACACTGACTTCCTCCGATTGTAGAATTTTATCAACTTTCGAGAGGAAGGTCATACGAACAATTTATGGTCCATGTAAAGTTGCTGAAAATCAGTATAGAATCCGAATGAATCACGAAATCAGACAGCTTCTTGGAGGCTGTGATGTAATCGGATTCATTAAATCCAACCGGATTAGATGGTTTGGTCATGTAGAAAGGGCTCCATTGGAAAGAATTATAAAAAAAGCGTCCCAACAACAACCAGCTGGTGTTCGTCGAAGAGGAAGACCTAGACAACGCTGGCGTGATGACATCATCCAAGACCTTCGTGATATAGGATGTCGAAACTGGGGTCAACTGGTCATGGAACGAGATAATTGGAAGCTGATTGCACAGACGGCAAAATCCCTCCATGGGATGTAAACGCCAGAGAGAGAGGGAATCGGTATCCAGCCTCAATTTGAATTTCCTGCATGAATAGCCCAAAATTCAGGACGTTTTGCAAAACCGCACGCTCTGGGAATGAGATAAAAAGCTCAGATCGGGCGGAAATTTTTTTTTCATCGAGAACTTTCAAATTTTTGATGTGGACCTGAACATTTCAAAAAAGTGGATTTGTGAAACAGTCTAATGTATATGTATATGTATATGTATATGTATATGTATATGTATATGTATATGTATATGTATATGTATATGTATATGTATATGTATATGTATATGTATATGTATATGTATATGTATATGTATATGTATATGTATATGTATATGTATATGTATATGTATATGTATATGTATATGTATATGTATATGTATATGTATATGTATATGTATATGTATATGTATATGTATATGTATATGTATATGTATATGTATATGTATATGTATATGTATATGTATATATGTATATATGTATATGTATATGTATATGTATATGTATATGTATATGTATATGTATATGTATATGTATATGTATATGTATATCTATATGTATTTGTATATGTATATGTATATGTATATGTATATGTATATGTATATGTATATGTATATGTATATGTATATGTATATGTATATGTATATGTATATGTTTATGTATATGTATGTACATGTATATGTATATGTTTATGTATATATATATATGTATGTATATGTATGTATATACGGTATATGTCGGGTATATGTCGGGTTCTAATGATATGTAAAATGACATGTCATAAAGAAGTTTCACTTCTTACTTGTGTACTCTTGTACACAACCTGTTTTTTTTGTGAACAATTAAGCTTAAGTACATATTGGAAATCACTTGAATTTTGCAATTCGAAATAACTTTTCATTTTCTCTAAAATTCCTTTAGAAACATTTTTTGTGTTTCGTGCCATAATGACTTTACACTCGTGACTTAGGATGTTGATTAGAATGTTGACTTAAGTGTTGACGAAATATTCTCTCATCCTATGAATTCATACAATATTTAGAAATTTAGAAATTTAATACAAAAAATCCCAAAGAAATGCAATTTCCAATATGTAATCATAGATGAAAGATTCAACTTAAGTAAATATGAAAAATGATGAAGTTTCAATTTAAAAATTATCTCAACATGAAAATTAAAATATGGTACGTTATCGTCGCTGTGGCTAGGTTGTGTAAGACACACGGGATTTGAACATACGTCTCTGATGAATGTGAGTTCGCATCCTGGCACGAAACACAATAAATTTTTCTAAAGGAATTTTAGAGAAAATGAAAAGTTATTTCGAATTGCAAAATTCAAGTGATTTCCAATATGTACTTAAGCTTAATCATTCACAAAAAACCCTTCCAAATAAAAATTATTCCTTTTTATTCATAAAAATTCCATTTACGGCATTTAAATTTTTCGATAATGTAGTCTTTCAGCCATTTCGTTCAAATTTATTCTTTATATCATTTCGATATTAATAAGAAAATGAATTATTTATATGACAGATAGTTTGTTTTCCATAATTATTTTTGCATAATTTCATTTTCTGTAAATAAACTAAAGAAAAACAAACGCTGCTATTTCATTATTTTCTTAATACAAATTATTATTTCCAGCGTGATTGATCGTATAAACATTTATAGTATGTTCACTTCACGATGATTTATTTGTAGAATTATAGTTAAGCAGCAGGTGCACACAGAATAGATTAGAAGAGGTTAGGTTATGATAGTTAGTACTTAGTAATTGTATCAAAGCCAGATGAAAAGGCAAACAGTGTATTGGCGTGCGGGGGAAGGGGAAGGGTGCAGCCCGTGGGATACCCCCTAGTAATAAATAAAATATGGAGGGGCTGAAATCTCACAGCTCTGAGATATCAAGACTTCGGTCTGGGTTAAGGATTTTGATATAGTTTTCGGCAAAAAACTTTTATGAGGACATGGTTTTTAGTTTTGGGCAACGATGTATATCAAACATAACTCTTTTTTAAAGTACAAGTATTTTTTATCTCTGTTTGGAAATTTATTACAAAACTAACACGAAACATCTATACGTTGCCGGAAAATCATGGCAGATAATAAATAACCATAATTTAGTGAAAAGATGATACACTCAGCAAACTACTCAAAAACCTCTCCAATTAGCGTTTCGAGAAAATATTACAAAATCACAAATTCATATTTCTTTCAAAATTCCAAAAATATTGTAAAAACTAAATAAAATCGAACTTTTTTCAAAATTCTAAAAATATTGCAAAAATTATAACAAAATCAAAAATTGAAACTTTTTTTAAAATTCCAAAAATATTCCAAAAATTAGAATAAAATCAAATATATAAACTTTTTCTAAATCCTAATAATATTCCAAAAACTCTTAAAAATTCAAACTTTTTTCAAAATTCTTAAAATATTGCAAAAATTATTGAAAAATCAAAAATACAAACTTTTTTCAAAATTCCAAAAATATTTAAAAAACTATAACAAATTCAAAAATGTCCATGTCCAATTTCATTTTCAATTACATTTACGTAACCATTACGTTTACGAAACCATTTTTTGACACACTTGACATTATTTTTTTGACAAACTTATAATGCCATAATTCTCTATATAATAATAATAAAATTTCATGTCATACAAATAATTAGTTTTATTTTTTCCAAAAAATTGGGTAAAAAAATAAATAAAAATCTTTCTTTTGACACACTTGACAACATTTTTTTGACAAACTTATAAACGCAATAATCTAGTTTTTGATCTCACATACCAATCCCTACCATCAAGATTTCTCCAAATTCAATGTTCCAAAAATATGAAAATTTGCTATTTTTGACACACATAATGATTTTTTTGACACACTTCCGATACAGTTATCGAACACAGCGTCCTTTAGGACCTGTCCCTTGAGTATACCTGTTTTTAGAAAAAAAAATTTTAAAATCCGTTCAGCGGTTTTCTAGATTTCGTAGGTAATTATGACCGCCGGCCGGCCGGCAGACAGACATACATTTTTTGGGCTTTTTTAGAATCAGTAGGTCCTAAAACGTCGAGAAATGCCAAAAAAAGTGGGGTAAGAATTTCACTTTTGGCTCATGAATGTAATACTTAGGTCTTTCAGACCGAAGTAAAATCTTTCTTTTGACACACTTGACAACATTTTTTTGACAAACTTCTAATGCAATAATCTAGTTTTTGATCTCACATACCAATCCCAACCATCAAGATTTCTCCACATTCTTTGTTCCTACTCATCATCACTTAAAATGAACGTATTTTAAGCCAAAAATATGAAAATTTGCTATTTTTGACACACATAATGATTTTTTGACACACTTCCGGTACAGTTATCAAACAAATCGTCCTTTCAGACCTGCCCATTGAGTATACCTATTTTTAGAAAAAAATTTTGAAATCCCTCCAGCGGTTTTCTAGAAGGTAGTGACGGACGGACGGCCGGCCGGCAGACAGACATACATTTTTTTTTTTGCTCTTTTAGAATCAGTAGGTCCTAAAACGATGAGAAATGCCAAAAAAGTGGGGGTAAGAATTTTACTTTTGGCTCATGAATTCAATACTTTGGTTTTTTGAAAACCGAAGTAATCTTTATACTTTGCATTATAAATTCATTTTTTAAGAAGCTTAGTAGCCGAAGTATTCTACTTATGTTTTTTGTTAATTTTAATTTTTCTTTTCGTGTTTTGTTAGATATTGTTACAATAAACATTAAAAATAATAGAGTTATTTCGATTAATTCTCAAGACGCTACTATTCCATTAAGTATGGTAAGTTAATGATATCCATTATTTTACGTACACATTCTCAATGTGGTAGAATCATTACAATTAGTTATTATTCAACTAATCTGAAAACCAATCTAATATGATCTAGGCGATCGGGGGTTATTTCGTATGGGAGAAATTGTGAATAGTTAAACTCAAATAACTGGATGAATACTAGGAATTTTTCAATTCTGAAACCAGTTTTGGAATCCTCTAATTAAACCTTACATGTTTTAATCAGAAAAAATTTTACGTGTTTCGTGGCGGTAATTTTTTCTGATTAAAACATGTAAGGTTTAATTATAGGATTCCAAAACTGGTTTCAGAATTGAAAAATTCCTAGTATTCATCTAGTTATTTGAGTTTAACTATCGTTTCAATTCACTAAACTAAAAATTTCCATGAAACATGTCAATTGAATGGCTCAGTTGATAAAACGTGTATAACACAAGGTATCGAATTTGTGTTACTGATAAAAGGGGTTCGATACCGCCACGAAACACGTAAAATTTTTTCTGATTAAAACATGTAAGGTTTAATTAGAGGATTCCAAAACTGGTTTCAGAATTGAAAAATTCCTAGTATTCATCCAGTTATTTGAGTTTAACTATTCACAATTTCTCCCATTAAAAATAATACAAAACTAATTTAAAATTAATTATTTAATAGTATTAACTTAAGACCAGTCTTAGCTCATATTCGGTACTTCAAGCCAAATAGATTATTAATAAATTAAATATTAAAGGTATATAACTAACACCATGTGTTGAGGTAAAATAGCGTATCAGCCAACGGATTTGAAAATGGCACTGAAGAAATTCATCCAATACACGTAAAATGAGAAATGGAGTTTTTATCTGAGAAATTTCTAACCATCTGCACTTTTGAATTGAAAAAAATTCCAATTACTTCCAATTACTTGAGTTACTTGAGTACACTTGGGTTACAATTACTTGAGATTAATTCCTCTCAAAAATCCCCAATAAACTTATTTTTATTGTTCTTTAAATTACAATAACTATGTCTAAACAATTAAATAGTTCGCCAATGCTTCAGGCTTGCCTCTTGTTTTTATTATAAACAGGGATATTAGGTAGAAGAACATGACAGTTAATGTGTTAAATATAATTAAACATAATAATCAACACTTTTGTAAATCGAATTTAATTAAGTGAAATATAAAAAATAGTTGTTTAATTTAATTTTGTTATTAACAAAACGAGCCGATCGAAAAACTGGTGATAATATCTATTCTTTGTTTTATAAACTTCGGTCATCTTAATTTTTATGTTAATTGATATTAGTTTAAATGAATAATTTATTTAATAGGAGTCCCATCAACAAAAATTGTGTGTGTTCTTGTTTTACCAATCAACATAGGCTACATTTTTATGTTATTATTTTATAATCAGAAATAGTTTTGTCAATAAACGTTATTTTATGTATCACAATATTACATCTTTTCTAAGCAAACAGTTATTCCTATTACTATGTGTATTTGTATTAAAATCTATGCATGAAATTTTAATGCAACAAATTAATATAAACAAAAACCAAAGATATAAGTTTTAAAGAAAATTTTAATATGAATAGATTTTTTTTTCGTTAAAATAAAAGAAAATTAATCATTTCATAGCTCATAACAAGATGTTTATGTAACTGGTTGAATTAAAAGAAGAATAATATAAAATTCTGTTTCCTTAACATAAGAAAGATAAAAGTTGTTTTGTGTTCAATGAAAGAAAATTTTGTACCGATCATTCATTTTATTTTTATTTTATATAAAAATCTTAATAAAAACACAACATAATCATATAATAATATAAAAAATTGTGTGTAACAGTAAACGGGAATACATTGTGGATTCTGCTTTTTTCTTCTAATTTCAGTATAGTTTTTGTATTCAAATCGTGAATAATAGTTTTAAGTTTTGTTCTAAATAATAATATAAAAAATTTCGTTTTTTTTTCTGAATGAAAAGAAAATTATACCAAAAAAAAAAAATTTTCGCGTATCTTAGAGAATTTATATTTGTTTTGTTTATCAAATATAAAATAGTGTCGCGTCTGACATCTTGGCACTGAGTCATTTTCTTTTAAGAAAAAAAAAATTAAGTAAATAAAAAATAAAGTTTTGTGTAAATTGTAAGTGAAATTTGTGCAGATATGAAATTTTTTTATACAGACAAAATTATTTTCAGTGTCAAAATTTTTAAGATTCAGTGAATTATATTTTTATTATTACAAATAACAGTAATGAAAACCATAACAAAATAAATTTAATTAGAATTTAATTTGTATAATAGAAAGAAAAAAATTCGTTGTTGGGTGTTTAGTTATGTGAATAGTTTTTATTATATTTTGAATTTAATTTTAATATTGTTGTTTTTTTACATTTGACTGTATGGTATTCCAAGTTGGGTTAATTTGATTCATTATTTTTTTTTGAATTTCTTAAATTGGAGGAACAAAAGATATTATTTTGATTGATTGCTCAAAAGAACTGTTTTTAATTGAATCGTAATTTGAAAGTGTTTTGAGAAATTGGTAATTTATTTGTTTTAAAATTATTTTTCTTATTGTTTAGCTGTTTGGTTCACCGTGTAGATATCAACCCTATCGATAACAATAGAGCTAGTTTATACTCAAGTTGATTGGAGTTTTACAATCTGTATAAATGTCATAATACTGCAGACCATATTATTTGCAGGCAAACAATTCTTCGGACAGTGAAGCATATGAAGAATTGTTCGCCGAAAAACTAGAACTAGTAAATAGTATTGGCTCTATCAAACTGAATAGGAGTCTGATGGTAATATAGTATAGATAGGTTATATGATGGTTGTCTTACGAAATTAAAAGATTGCGTCAAATTTATTTTTTTTTATAGAATGTTAATATTTTTAATGTTAATTATGATAAATTATAGCTTTCTTTTCTTAATATCATAAAATATCACACTAACTGAAGTTTAAGGTAGTAGATTGTAGTGAAACACCACGTGAGCAATGAGCGCCAATCTTGATCTCACACTGAAGCGATCGTTCTACACTTTGTTATATGTATATAGCATATATCTGCACTTTTTTTATTGAGAAAAATGCTTTATTGATATGTTTTATTTTGTTTTCCTTTATGTCCTTAGGAGCGTATACTACTAGACTGGACCATCTAATTCTGTTGGTGTAAACCGCTTTCAGTTCTTCCCATGTTTTGCCAATTTGTTTTGCTTCAGCTGGCACTGTTTTCTTCCACGTCATCGGTGGTTTTCCAACTAATCTTTTACCTTGTGGATTCCATTCTAGGGATATCCTTATTACATCTTCAGCTGATTTTCTCAGTGTATGTCATATCTATTTCCATTACCTTTGTTTTATAGCGGTCTCAATGTTTAACTGCTCTGTTTGGCTTAGAGGTTCCTGGTTACTTATAGTGTTTGGCCAGAAGCATTTGATCAGTTTGTGATCTTTCTTGTATGTTTCTATGTCTTCTCACATCCATAAAGCAGAACATTTGTATCTTTGTCTTTCTTGACAGGATAGACGCATTCCAGATCTTGTGAAGAATATTGAATGTATATTTCTTGTTTTGTTAATGCGCTGACTGATATCTTCTTCGGTCGCGTCTGTTTTACTACAGTACAGCCAAGGTACACAAATTTATCAACTTCATCCACTTGTGTATTATTGATTGTAATTGATGTTCTCACTTTGGTGTTCAATGTTGATGCTGAGACCACCTTCATGTGCAAAGAATTGATAGTTTCTGTATTTTCTGCTGCATGTCCGTATGTGTGTGCAAGCAGGCAGAGATCATTGAGCTGTCTTGTTGTGTTGTATTGGATCCCATTTGGGCTTGCATCATCAAGCTTCCGTATGATACTATCTAGTACTATTTGGAATAGTAGCGTAGATAGTACACAGCCTTGTCTCACTTCTCGGTGGTTGTAGTATTTATCACTTTGGCTGTTTTCTAAACGACGACTTATTTGAAACTTATTTATGTAGACTTACTTATTCACCGCCATTTTAAATAAGTATTTAAAAGCTATTCTAAACGATTTAGCATACTTATTTTGACAGCAACAAAAAGCAAATTGGAAAATAAATTTAATCAAAACGATTTATTTGATTTGATCAATTAAAAGAGTTTTCAAAACTATTTTTTTCATTTTAAATTCTTACATCAATTTTATTACGAATCGAAAAAGAAGTTTTATTCCTGAAAATCATTTAGTAAACAAACATAAAAATATTTGACACTGTCAAATCGAATTAGATTTTTCTATGGAAAAATAATTTCAAATAAGTCACCTCTTTAGGTTACTTATTCAAATAAGTAAGTCTCCACAAATAAGTTTCAAATAAGTTTTGGTTTAGAATACAGCCTTTGCTGTCCTTTGTATTGGATTCTGTTTCCAGCATTCTGATACATTTCTTTGGTTAGATAAATTATTTTCTTCGGGATGACCATTTCACAAAGTGTCATCCATATCCATATTCTGTTTATGAAGTTAAAGGCGCGTTCGAACTCCACGAAGAGGAGATGCAGTAAAGAATTCTATTCGTTTGATTGCTCTATGATGATACGGCTTGTGTTGATATAATCAGTATAGCTTCTACCTGGTATAAAGCCAGCTTGTCCAATTCTTAGTTGCTCTTAGGGAGATATTCTTTAGAGAATGATCATCGATAGTATTTTCAGTGTGGTGTTAAGCAGAGATATGCATCTACAGTTCTTGCATTCTCTAAGATCACCTTTCTTTGGAATTGTTATGGTTAAACCCTCTTTCCATTTACCTAGCATTTTACCGTCATTTAATAGTAGTGTTCGAGCTGTCGCTGTTGTAACTACATCTGCTATAATTCTGCTGATATGTTATCGGTACCAGCAGCTTTGTTATTCTTGAGTTTCTGTATGGCATCTCTAAGTACACGTTCCGTAGGTGAATAGGTATTTCCGTAGGTGGATAGTTTCCTTATAGTTGCCATCCGGAGAGAAGCAAATTTCCAACATTTGGTTGGCCGTTATCTTCAAAGTATTCTTTCCATCTATTAAGCTGTTGTTCTTTTTTTTTTTTTTTTTATTAATTAGTTAGACATGTTTAGCACACTAAATATGAAATATTCATTATTTAGACTCTTTGAATATCCGAAGATACCATGTCAACTATAAAGGAATGGGGATATAGGGATAACTATACTAATTTTTTAAATGATAATGGACATTTTCTTTAAATGCCTGAGGAGAAAATTCATCGGGAAATACAGAGGAGGGCAATGAGTTCCATAATTTGGCCACTCTATTGAAATAGTCGTTTTGGAAGGACACAGTTCTACAACGAGGTATTCGTACAACAAATGGATGGGATAACTCGGCAGCTCTTGTTTGTCGATTATACTGCGCACACGATGGAAGAGTATTTTGAATTTCCTTAGAGGAGAATTCGCTAAAGTTATATTTATAGTATATTGACAATTCAGCCACATTTCTTCTGTGCTGGAGTGAATCAAGCTGGTCCGTTAGTTCGGTATTACCAATCAACCGTATTGCTTTTCTCTGTACAGAGTCTAAACAATTTATTGTTGACTGACAAGCACCTCCCCAAACATGACAGCAGTACTCCATACATGGACGAATAAAGGACTTGAAGATTAGCAAAATTTGCTCGGGATTGAAATACTTTTTACATCGACTCAAGAATCCTAATTTTTGCATTGCAGATTTAGCGAGGTTGAACACATGTTTATTCCATTTCAGGTTATTTTGAATATCCACTCCAAGAAGTCTAACTGATTCAACCTCACGCAATTCCTCTTGGTTTATTTTAATAGGAAAATTTTTATGTCGCTCCATTCGTGAAAGACGGCACAATTTGGTTTTGGTTGGATTAAATGAAACGAGATTACGATCACCCCATTCCATTATACGCTCCAGATCTTTGTTTATGGAATCAATTAGCAACTCTCTATCAGTGGTAACTGCAGTATGAGATCGAAATTTAGGAGATGCATGTGATGCATGTAATGTGCTGTCATCAGCAAAACTATGGATTGGGTGCACTGTGGAAATAAGTAAGTCATTAATGTATAGAAGAAACAAGGTTGGTGAGAGTGCCGAACCTTGGGGAACCCCAGCATTGGTTGTGAAAATATTGGATGTGATACCATCTAAATTAACCTGAAATTGGCGACCTGTAAGAAAACTATGAATCCATGGGACAGTAAGATGGTCTATGCCATAAGATTTTAATTTAGCTATAAGATTTTTATGCCACACTTTATCAAATGCTTTAGAAATGTCAAGTGAAATACTGAATGTTTCACCGTGGTTTTCCAGCGATTTGTTCCAGAGATGAGATACGTAGGCTAACAGATCACCTGTTGCATGACTTCTACGAAAACCATACTGCTTATCATCAATAATTTGCGACATTTCCAAATAATCTATCAAATTGTAGTTAACATATTTTTCAAATATTTTAGCTAAAACCGACAGAATTGCAATTGGTCTATAATTGTTAGGGTCTATCTTACTGCCTTTCTTTGATATGGGTTGAACGCTGGCCAGCTTCCAAGAATCGGGAAATATTCCGGTTTTATAAGATAAATAGAAAATTTTTGTTAAAATTGGAGCTAGTTGCCTAGCAAAGTTTTTAAGAATGAGGGGTGGAATACCGTCTGGGCCAGCAGATTTGTTGATATTGATAGAAAGAAGCATTTTCCGTACAATATTGCAACGAAAAATAATTGGTTTCATTTTCGTTACAACTGGGGGAATGAGTGTAGGAGAATGGGGGGGTTCAACTATGTTTGAGTTTTCTGCGAAAATACGACCCAATAGATCCGCTTTCTCTTTCGAGTCGCTCACGGGAATGTCATTCAGAACTAAGGTTGGAATAGAGGATCGAGTAAAATTGCTCTGGACTGATTTAACTGCCTGAAAGAAACTACGTGAGCCAGATGTGTGCTCGGCAAATTTCTTTGCTTTCTTCTGGATAAACGCGTCTTTGTCCAAGTCTATTTTGAATTTACTAATATTTCTGGCTTTCTTATAGGCGCTATGGGTTTCAGGTGTTTTATTAGCGTTATACGTCTTGAATGCTTTGCGTTTATTCCTCACTGCCTCATCAACATCCCGTGTGAACCAAGGCTCAGTTTTAGGAGTGATTAATCGATTTGGAATAAACCGCCGCATTCCTTCTTTTATGATTTCAGAAATTCTTATTACCGATGTGCTAGGATCTTGATCAACACAACAAATAGTTTTCCAAGGTGTTTCGTCATAAAAGTTTCTCAGTCCCTCCCAGTCAGCGCGTTTATAGTTCCAAACCCGGCGAGGATTTGCTTTAATTTGTGTCGGTGATGTAAATTGCACTATTGCTGATATTAGTAAATGGTCTGATGTTCCGAGGGGTTGTTCAACTTTTGTCTTCGTAGTATCTGGTTCGTTTGTCAAAAACAGATCCAGCAAATTATTGTTATGATGTGAATTGTCTGCGATTCTAGTGGGACACTCTATCATTTGCGTCAAACCGTGATAATCTGCGAGTATCAGTTCGGCTTGTCTTCCTACGTCGTCAGTGCGCGATGAATACTTAAGCCATTCTTTATTATGAATATTAAAGTCTCCAAGAATGGCCAGTCTTGCTTTGGGGTAGTCCGTGGTAATCTTGTCTAGATTAGCCGATATTTGATCGAAAAAGGGACATCCTGGGGGAGAATTTGGGGATCTATATAATCCTATTATAAACATAGTTTCATCAACACCTGAGATCTTCAGTGCTATAGAATTATGGTGCTTAGAGTTCAACTCGTAGGCCTTAATTCTCATACATGAAAGTGAATCTCGAACAAATACACAGACACCATGCTTGTTATAAAAGGAATGTTCCAATTCGTAACTAGGTATCCGGTATTTGTCGGGATCCAACTTCGATGCTTTGCCACTAACAATTGTTTCGGTAAGAAACAATATGTCAGGTTTATTTTTTTCGATGTAGTAATGAACCTCGTTTAGATTCGAATTGAGACCTCTTATGTTGGTGAAGTCAATGCTAAGCTGTTGGTTCACTCTGTGGCCATTTTGTTGAGACAAAGACTTACCCTTTGACATTGCAGGCATAGCTACTGAAATTCGGCCAGGCCTAAATTTCAACACTAAACAGTACAAAAGAAACTGGGTATCTCTGTCACAAAAACACGGTAGCAGATTTCATGCAACAGTAGCACGATAAGAGAAAAGCAAAAAAAAAATGGGGACACAAAATACACTAACAAAATTGACGAGCACAAATAAAGGGTTAAATTCGAAATTCCTAACTTTTGTCAAAAAAAAACATTTCACAATCAACCAACTGACACTTTCCAACTCCCAAAATAAGTCCGAGGTGGGAGGAGCTAGATCATGTCACAAAACTTCAAATAAAAAAAAACCCAGGCAATCCAAAAAAATCAATAACAACTAAAACAAAATTTTTGGGTTTCTATTACCAAGACAAATGCTTTAAAATAATAAATAAATTTATTACATCAAAGTAATAAAAGGTAAAATTTTACCTGCCTACCTCTTGGTAATAGTGAACACAAAATACCAAATAATTTTTTAATAAAGAACAATCTCACCAATTATATAATTGTACGCGTCCGTTCTTCAACACTTTTATTTTTCATAAACATTAACACAAACACTATAACACTTATTTACTTATTACCTACTACACTTACTAACACTTATTAACACTTATAACACTATTATTTATCTATTTTCGATTATTATGTTTTTTGTTCTTTTTATTTTAAAATTTAGGAGACGTCGACTCGTCTGACTCCGAATGATGAATGAATGATGAATGTTCATTTGTTTTTAGAGTTTGACCAGATTTGGTTTGACCAGATTTCTACCTTTTTTGGTGCAATGTTTGTTTACTTGTTTGTGACCTTTCTCACACATTTGTGAATCATATTTCTATTAACTGCTGCTGTTTCAACAGTCTTGAGAATGTTTTCTGTGTATCTTCTGCCATCATGACTTGCTATCCGTTTCATTTGTGAAGCTGTATTCTCATATTTGCTTCGGATTTTGGTCTTTGAAACTGTAACATTTGACTGTATAAGCTTCCGGTAAAAACAGCCTTAAAATAATACACATAATATATTGTTACGTTTTTCCAAACTTACTTCGAATTAGCCTTACTCTCAATTTGTTAAACGCAATTCCCAATCTCTTTCTGAGTTCGATCACTGATTGTGTGTTGGCTTACTACACACCAGGTTTTATTAAGTATTCAACTCCTTAATTGTTCCAAAACAACAAGAAACAATACAGCAAACAATATTCCTAACTAGAATATTCTTTCAACAGCTTCAGAAACTCCAACGGTTTATTGTAGAAATTTCCAGTACACCACGTTCAAAATAATACACAAAATATTTCTACTCAATAACACTTATATCTTTATTACACTTATAACTTTACACAAAAACTAATTTAAAGATCACTTTTATAATTTGAACTTCACTATCGCAGGTTTAAAATAAAACTAGCTCTTAATCTACAACAGACAATTTCTTATATAGTGTTTTGCTTAATTTCTAGAAAATTCTAGGTCACTTTCTAGAAACCTTTAGAAAATAGTAGAATATTCGATTAATTTACGTTATGCTGATTTGATTCATAAAATCATTCAATTTTATATTGATAATGACTCTAATTCTAAGAACAGGACAACAACAACAACATTATTCATTTCATTAATTTGTTGTAGTATTTTGCTGATTTGATTTTCCTGGAAGTGACCGTAATCGTCTAGATTTTTCTGTAATCGTCTAGATTTTTCTGTAATCGTAACAATATCTATTTAATACGGCTTCAAATCGGCCGAGGGTGTATTCCAAACGACGATTTATTTGTGGAACCTAACTTACTTTAAATAAGTATGCTGGCAAGGTGAATTATTTTGTATTTCTTTTTCCATAAAAATCTAACCTGATATGTCTAATATGCTTTTTACGTGTATAAAAATTTAATTTAAACTAAAATAAATATAAACGTTATTGTCTTGCATGATTTTTTTGACATTTTTAATATGGCGGCAAATAATTCAATAGGTCGTCGTTTGGAATACACCCTAAGTATTTACTTTTGCTCGTATTTGATTTACGCTATTTGATGTACAAGATGTCGCGTTTTATTAACAATTATTTGTTGTAAATATTGCAGAACTTGCAGATGTAGTTTTTTTCTAATAAATAATTGATCTACTAAGGCGCGTCTGTTTTCCTTTAGGATCATTCAAACGTAATAAAGATTAGGAAAAATTGATATTTATTAGATACTAGCAGGACCCGGCGTACGTTGCTACGCCTATAAAAAAGTTTATGTGCGTACATTTTGTTGAATTAGTAAGAATAATTTTAAAGAGTCGTAATGAGAATAGAAGGAGCCTATTTTAATTTTTCCATTTGGGAAATATGAATAACAGAGATCATTAGCATTCTAGCTGATCAATCCAGACAGTTTGAAAATTGAACAGAAGGTCAACATTTGAAAGTGATTGTTAAGAGTTTAGGAGATATTAAATTAAACACTGCAATTTTTTTGCGTTAATCGGCTTAATATGTGTCGCGAAGAATTACGTGATAGGTTTATCGGGTGTTAGATTTAGATTAGGTTTAGATTAGGTTTATTGGGTGTTACAGTTGCCAATGACTTACTCTGGAACCGTCATACTTGCGATACAAAATAGGCACACCGCACCAAAATTTACTGTTTTATAGTACCATTTCATGTGACTAATTTCATTTATCAATCTATCCAGATTATTTGCTGATCTTAAATAAAGTCAATTTGGATTTTCAAATATATTTTACCAATTATTTCCAATGCTCTACATGCGCTCTGTGTGTTTTTATTAGTAATGGAGCATGTCACTGAAAGAAAACTTTGAAGAGCAGACTAAATATGCATAGCGCTGATGTTTGATACTAATCGAAAAAACGGTCTAAGAATGACAGCACTTTTAGTGAAGGTTTTCGTTTTTTGGGTTTTGTCGATTTATGACCATCGTCTTATTTCGACATTTCTGCCAGAGTTTTGAAAAAAAAATTTGGACAAACAATAATAAGACTAATTTGTAGTATAATATAAAAATAATAATAAGAATAATATCATTTATAAATCTAGACTTATATACTAATCTAAAACTAGTGAAATCACTTCATTTGTTAACATATTTGCATATATTTTACCGATTTCTTCAAATAACCTACATTGTTTGTTTGTTTTTGAAATTAATGGGGACGCATATTTTTCTTAATAAGTAAAACACTTTCAACCTGTAGCTTTGATATTATTGTTCATAATCCTTTTCTTCAATACAAAGGTTCCATTGCAAAAACTTGCTGCATCAATGTTTCTAAAAAGAGGAAAAGAAACGCCCATTTTCTATATTTTGAACATGTATAACATATCTAATATATATTTTATATAATATATATTATGTATAAACCAAATGAAATATGTATTACACATGTATATACACCAAACCAATAACATGTTTGTTGTAAATTAGAAATATTTGTTGCAACGTAATGTGTTGGATGCATATAATTGTATCATGTCTGTATATAATAAATATATAAATGTATATAATTTTCATCTAAATGAATTTGTTTGTCACATTTTACTTTAATTTTTCATTTGAATGGTAATTCAGTTTTGCGGAAAAAAAATCGATCAAAGATAACAGTGAAAGTTGAATTGAAAAAGCCAAGTATAAAATATAATATACATTTAGGCAAACCATTAGGAAAATAAAATTATTAATTAAAAAAACTAAATTAAATTTTAAAATTTCGGCTCCGAGGTGCATTAGTACCTGTTAATGGCCTTCTCCTGGCAAAATTTCAGACTCCTGTGTGCTACAGATTTCGCTGGAGAGCGCGCGCAGACAGACAAACACTTTATTTTATTATTATAGAAGATAATAAAATGCTATAGCAAAAATGAATTTTGTAAAAATATTTTACCTCTGTCAAAATATTCTAAGGTTCTATACTTGACTGTACGGAAGCTTGTCCAGCATTTTGTTTGATTTTGTTATAAATGAAAAACTTGGCAGGTTAACCAGTTCCTAAAATTTCAACCAGAACTTAATGATGTTAATGTGTAATTTTGATATACAACTTTTCATTTTTTTGCGCTTGTTCTTACAACGCTATTAATATATCCAATATAAATTATATTAATAATATACATACATGTGTATGTATATATCAATCACCCACGATTTAATCGAAAGTCTAAATAAATAATCGTTACAAAATAAAAGCAAACCCACGAATTTTTTTAATTTTAAACAAGTTTTTTATTTTAAATTTCTCGCTGTCAACACAACCATGCAAGTTTGTAATTTAAGTATTAAATGATAACAAAATATTTATTAATGTACGAATAGTAAACCATCAGGGGAAAGAAAATCGAAATCGAATCGAAATGTTCACATGATCTGAAATTCAGAAGTATAAAGCGTATAGGTCATGTTAACTAAGTACATACGTTATTTGTGATGCTGATTTCAATTCGAGTAGAATTCTTAAACTGATGCAGGTTAGGGTAAATTTTTTTTTATCTGCGGGTGTGACAACCCCGTGTATTCCAATCCCTGCTATTGGCATACGAGTTAACGTGCGATATCACACACCACTGGCAATAGCAGTGAGATGCCACTAGCCAAGGTGATATCTTAGGAGTGCTGGCGGATGAACTGTACTAAGTCAACGGCAGCACCCTCAATCTTAGGTATGAAGCATTCCTTGACGATTGCAGGTTATTGCTTGCTTGAAGAATCAAGCTATCATATAACTCTATATCTGTACTTTAATCACTAAGGAAGACTGTTCGTCCCTTGATCAAGGAATATCCCATTAGCTGGATTATTGGCAACCACATTTTAGTTTTTTTGTTCCTGCAAATTTTTAAAACAAATTTGCTGTTTGCCTTTTATTTTATTTTTTTTCTCCACCCTATCATGAAATATTGACCTGTGTCATATTCTATATGTGATAGGATTTATTGTTTAGTTATCCCTTCTTTTAAAAAAAGTATAAAAATTCACAAAAAACATAGATTTGCGTCCATCAACACCTTAGAATGCTCTTGCTGTGGGATTTTGGTCTTAAAAGGTTTTTATGTGTTGTTGTGTTGTGACATATATTATAATTCCTACACAACACATTTTATTAAAAGAACATTAGGTTTATTTTTACTTCGGTCATAGGAGACCGAAATATTGAGATGTTGGGATCCCGATCATACGAAGAAAGATGTTTGAAAATGAATGTTATATAGTTTGTAGTTAGTATTCTATAAACTTGTCCAATAATCTATTTTGTTTAACTTAAGTAATCAACTTTCAGATAACCCTCTTTTGTCACTTGTAATTTTCATAGGCAGACCAACACAGCCGAGACAATTCAAGAGCTTAAAGGTTATTTGTTTCTGTCATTACTCGAATAAAGCCTTTTGGACAAATGTGTTGCAAAATTTTACCAAAAAATCATAGATGGAAGTGCTAGATGTTACTTATTACTTTGATACAATTTAAAATGGATGAAGTATTGGAATCAGTATGGTCAGACGGACGGACACCTGCAAGTCTCTGGTTCAAATCTAGATCTTCTTGAAAATCTTCATTAACCACAACGCGATCCGCTGGTATCCATAAACCAATAAAACTGAATGATTTCATAAAATTACAATAATATAGTTAATTTTGTAGATGGAAATTGAACCAAGAAGTTGGCAAGAATGATCTTACAAGACAAATATATTGTTGACCTAAAAATATAATAAGAAGATATTATTCGTTCATCGTTCAGGGCAATAAGCGTTCAGACAATAAGTAGAAGAGTTGGTTTTTTATATCCAGTAACCATGTTTATAGCAATAGTTAAATGCTGTATCATCATTTCGTAAAAGATCACATCTTATCGATCCTACCATAATATGTCTTAATGCCTGTTTGAGTGGTCTAGTGGTTAGCCAGCTGTACTCGTACTCGAAAGACCTGAGCTCGTCTCTCAATTCGATAAACGAAATTCTAAAATCTCTTCCTGAACTCAATCACTGATTAGTAAGCAAAAACACCAGGTTTTATTAGGTATTCAACACCTTAATTATTCCACAACAACAGGAAAACAATACAGCCTATCTAGAATATTCCTCCAACAACTTCGAAACTCCAACGGTTTATTGTAGAAATTTCAAGTACACAGCGTTTAAAATAATAGACAAAATAACTCTATAGAATAACACTTAAAACTTTATTTACAAAAAATAATTTAAAAATAACTTCTGTTTATACGATTTTAAATGCACGGTACAACGTTTTGTTTACAATTAATTATATTCTAATTAAACATCGCAATCTATTTAAATTATAACTTTATACCATCGCAGGTCTAAAATAAAACTAAACTAATTTTGCAAAATGTATTTTCCTTATATACAATTCTATATCATTTCTCCCATAGGAAAAATTAAGAAACATCTTCAGGGATGGCGAACCTTTTTCAGTACGCATGCCAAAAAAATAAAATCTATTTTTATAAAATTGCTCACGTGCCAAGCTATTTGTAATATTAAAAAATACAATTGTTACAAATAAAATAAAAACAAACGTTTGCAGAATTTTATTAACAAAAATTAAAATCTACAGTTAAATTCTTAAAGATTAAATTGAAATATAAATATTAATATTAAGTTTAAGTTAATTAATGCGATTTTTGTTGCTGCATCTTGGATGACAAATATTTATTGTAGGGTTCGTAATTCGTCGCTTTTAACAGAATGCATGCCGAGCTAGATTTATCAGTCATTCTATTTCTCAACCTGTCCTATATAAAATTGATTATGGCCATGGTGCCCAAATATCACAATTTAAAGTTGAATAAATAATACATAAAAAATGGCTGAAAAACTATATAAAATAATTCAAAATTTTTTTTTGATAGAATTCATTTGAAAATTTTAAAATTCATTAAAACTATCCTTCGTAAATTCATGGTAAATTCAAGTGTCTTTAAACAGTTAAAAGTTTCGGGAATGCTTCTCCAGATTTTGCAAATCAAATATATAAACTTTTGTTTATTGAATTGTTTCCATATTGAAGTGTCTTGATTCTGTTCAGCGTAGAGCTGTTATACTGATTGGCAACTCGACTCTTAATTATGACTTTGATTCCTTGCAGCACAGACGAAGTGTTGCTGATCTGAGTGTTGCTGAGCTGATCTTTCTACAAACACAACTTCTACAAACTTTTCTGAACCAGAAAACCTATCGCGCTACACCAAAGCAAGTGTTGTGACCCATATTGAACTCGATTGAAAATTAATCAATTATGCATTTGAGTTTCATTTAAATTTAAAAACTGCCAAATTAAGAATATCCATGTTAATTTTGATGGTGTCTCATTTGATGTCTTTTCAACTAATGCAGGAGTTCCTTAAAGTTCCACTTTGTCACCAACTCTCTTTCTTATTTATATAAATGATTTTCTAGATTCAACTGTTAATCCTATCCATAACTTTGCTGATGATAGCACACGCGATGTGTCACATGAAATATCAAATCTAAATTCACCTTCTCCGCTTAATAACTGTAGATCGCATTTGATAAATTCCTTAAATATCGATCTCACGGCAATCATGAATTGGGGTTTTGTTGACAATGTTGAATTTAATACGATCAAAACACTGGTTTGCCATTTTTCTACATTATCCACACCTAATCTGTTTCCATTAAAGATTGACTCCAAAGATCTTGTGAAGAGAGAATCTGTAAAACTTCTAGGAGTAGAAGTTTTTTTTTTTTTTTTATCAAAATGTGTTGTGTAGTAGGAATTACAATATGTGTCACAATAACACATAAAAACCTTTTAAGACCAAGGTCCCACAACAACATACGTTCAGAGGTGTTGATGGACGTAAATCTTTCTTTTTTTTGTTTTTTTATATATTTTTTTAAAGAATGGATAACTAAACAAAAAATCCTATCACTGACAAAATATGACATAGGCCAATATTTTTTGATAGAATAGAGAAAATAAAAGTAAATTAAAAAGTAAATAGCAAATTGTTTCAAAAATTTGCTGAAACAAAACAAAAATGTAGTTGCCAATAATCCAGCCGGTTGCATATTCCTTGATCCTGTGACGCACTGTCTTTCTTGAAGATTAAAGCCCACACATAGTTATATGAAGGCTCGTTTCCTCAAGGAAGCAATAGCGTCGCATCATCAAGGATTATTTCACAGCTAAGATTGAGGATGCTACCGTTGACTGAATACAGTTCATCCGCCACCACCCCTAAGATGTCACCTTGGCTAGTGATATCTCACTGCTATTGCCAGTGGTATGCGATATCTCACGTTAACTCGTATGTCAATAGCAGGGACTGGAGTACGCGGGGTTGTCACACACGTAGATCAAAAATAAAAAAAATTTTAAAAACAATAAAAACTGATCCCCATGCGAAGATCAAAAATAAAAAAAATTTTCAAAACAATAAAAACTGATTCCTCCATGCGGTAAGTTGAAAGCAATATGAAATGTATTCCTCATATTTTTAACCTAGGTAAGAACGCTGTTAAAAATTAGGTTTTTTGGGAAAATGCCGTATATGTTTTTTCATAGCGAACATGAAATCCTGCATGGAATATTGTTCTCACATATTGGGTAGAGCATATTTTAGTAGTTTAAAGTGCCTTGATTCTATTCAGCGTAGAGCTATTAAACTGATTGGTAACTCGACTCTTACTAACGAACTTGATTCCTTGCAGCACAGACGAAATGTTGCTGATCTGACAATTTTCTTCAAACACATTATGGAACGAACTGCCGCAGAGATAAAATCTATTTTACCTGAACAAGCAAACCTATCGCGTTACACCAGAGCAAATGTTGTGGCCAACCATATACGGTTCAAACAAAAAAGTGTATAGAACTGTCGCCTTTTAACTCGATTATTTTCAACAGAGTCCCTCACATCTGGAATGCCTTATCTTCTTGGGTTTTTCCCGATAATTTCAATCCTCAAAATTTTAAAGTTAGCGTTAGTAAATTTCTTAAAGAAACTTAATTTATTTAAACATAATCCAAATCCCTAGTTGGCTGGCATGTTATCTTCGGATATTCAGAGAAGTTAATTTATTACTTATTATAATTAACACTAAACACAAAAAAAAATCTGTATCTGTATCTTGATTTAAAATAAATTATGAAGTTTCTACAAAATGTTTGAATTATGTCAATCTTGAAGAAAATTCCGGTTTTTCATGAGATTCTACATCTGCATTGAATTTCTTTAGATTTGGAAAATATTTAAATTTGTTGGATATAAGGTCGCGCTTAAAACTTTTTAATTTGGTTTCGAATGCTGGGAATAAATTAACATAACAATGACAGTTTTGTTAATATCTTGCAGTTCAACATTTCATTTATTTAAATGTACACAATAGCCATAAAAGAACATTAATTTCTAAAGTCGACGGCCATTAATTGACTTTATTTTTCAATAATTTTCTATTTATCCAAAAAACGTCTAACTTCGTCTAAAGACTCTCCAAATCTTTGTCAAATTTAACCACGGCTTCACTATGAGACATTGTTGTACATGAGTAATTCACCGTACACCGAGCTTACCTCATGACAATTCTAACAAAAATTCGTTTATTTAAAGACTGAGAAGATATGACTATTTTTGTGACAAGGTTTATAGTATCTTCGAGCGATATAAAACTCGCCTTTGCACATAAAATCTGCTGGTGTATAATGCAATGGAACCCCAGAGTTGGATTACCAACACACTAGGAAAATAGAGTAATAAAGCCATTTTCTAGGACTGTCCTACTACAAGCACCGTCACTAGTTACTGATTCAATATTGGAAATATCTACTTCTACAATAACGAAGAAAATCTACTAAACGAGCTTGATGTCGGTACTCTCATCAAGACAGAAAAAAATTAAACTTTATTTACAAAATCAAAAGAACTGATGCGGATTTGCACCCAGCTTCCTTCACATATTCCCAGTGTTGTCTCCATGTTTTCTTTCTCGTAAATTGAAGTTGAATGTTTTATATTTTATTGCGTTTATGCAGAATCGTAACAATATTTTTATTTATATTTTTGAATTCTATCTATGCATATTGTATAGGTTGGAACATTTTTATCGTAAGTTGCACTTTTCTGAAAGGATAATAATAAAATAAATTTGTTTTCGTCTTAGTAATTGCTCAGATTTTTAACGATATTGGATAATAGGTTTCTGAACAAAAGTTCAATTTTTGTTGATATCATATGCATGTTACAGCCTTCGTCCATTCATCGATGTGAATTTTTATTAAAAGTTTTAGAACGAAACAATTTTCAATTACTCTGGATTCCAGTTTTCTCTTCTGGTAAAAACTGCCAGTTTTTTATCCAGTTAAAAATTGGTTTTAATAAGTTTTTATGGTCAGCTGTAGTTACAAAGTAATTTTGATATGATTGTGGCGTATATGACTAAAGTTAACAAATTTTGATGAAACTTTATTAAGAGTTCCAAAGACAACTGGACAAAATGATTAGTAATTAAGCGAGGTAGAACTAAGTAGTTTAGGTCTGTGGAATACCTATTAATTTAAAACTTCAATAACTTCAAGTCCTGTCACACAATCTACGGCTATAACTTTGTAAACGGCTTTAGTCTATCAAAACGAATCCAAGCAAAAATATAGAAAGATTACGTTAACTCTAATTTTTGGAGAACAATCATTTGATTAATATCTGATAGTCAGGTATGGATTTCGAAACAAAAGGTTAACTATTGACTTACTTATGTAGACTTATTTAAAATTTGCTTGCTACCGGATACATTTCGGTCTCTATTTGCATTATGATTGGATGGATAGATTAAGCATTAAGCATAAACTAGCAACATACCATTTCACCACTCTTAAAAGTTGAATTTCAATATTACACTAATCTTTTTTATCCAAACTAAATTTCAATTTAGATTTTTAAAAAAACAACTTTTTACCACAAATCGATATTAATTTAACATATTTTTTTATGACCAATGAAAATATTTATAAGAAAATTAATCATGTTTACTTATGTTTTTTATACTAGTACATATATATATTAAATTTACATATCTTTTCTCTTCCTTTGAATTTATCGCGTGTTTTATCTTTTTGAATTTAAAAATTTTTAAAATTTGTTGACTTTTCCTGCCATTTTTTTGAATTTCTTTGCAGTTAAATTATACAAATTTATATAGGGTAAAATATAAATTTAAGGTCACGTACTATGGCATTCGATAGTTCTTTCTAGCTTTGTGTTGAAAATGGTTTTTGGAGTTCATTAACTGGCAAATAAAACGTAATAATGGAAAATTAGATGTAATATAAAAATAAACTTTAATAGGATTTTCGATTGATTTATAATTAGTGAAGTTATTTTAATGCACACACTGACACCGATGAAAAAAGTTGTTATTTAAGCCATATGTAAAATAGTTATAAAAACCGCAAGTATAATGATGTCATGATTCAAAATATTTTATTTCTATGAAAGAATACCCACTAACCGTTATGACTTTCTATAACTAAACGAAAGAAATTAAAAATCTGTTTTTCGCAAAATACATTTACGACCATATATATATATATATATATATTTTATTCTCTTATTGCCACTACAAGTCAACCAAATCGTCATAATAATTCATTACGTCTAGACTTTTTGTCTAGAAAATAATTAATCATTCCTATTCCAAAACCAAAACAGAAACCAAAACAAAAATAAATAAATAAAATATTCCCAAATTAAATTTTAGAGTAAATTACTGTTGTAGTAATATTTAAAAAATAGATACAAATTGTTTACTTCAAGTACATAAAAATAAGATAAATGTATATTTTTTATTCTTTTTATAGATAGATAATTCGATATTTATTTTAATTTAAAGGATTACATAACCAAATTACTAGATAAAATACATTTAAAGTCATTAACTTCTACCTACGATACGATACAAGTTATTTCTATGAATGAATCAATTTTTTTAAAAAATTGTCTAAACTTAAATAATAAAAAAAGAAGTTGAATCCAACTTATGTCAAAACTATTTTGATTTATTAATCTTTAATTTATGTACATATTGTTGGAGACATTTCTAAAATTGGTTGCACAAACTCAATATCAAGCATAGTTGTAAACATAATTTTTCATTAGCGGATAGGCTTTTAATATCGTGGCTGGTGGTCTTTAAAATCAGGAGCCACAAAATCATATGATATGTCGCCTGCTTGTTAAATTAGATTAAAACAATTAAAGCTCGTAATATAACCGAATATTAGGTATCTTTGTATCGGATAGTTATTTTAATCAAATACCCGGGTGAACCTAGTATTTGGGTCATAAAAACAAAACAAAATTTTTAACAGTCCATTTATGCATATTTTTTCATTTTATAAATTTGTTAAACTTAAAATTCGTTTAACTAAAAATTCGTTAATTTTAACTTAAAACTCGATAAATGAATTAAAATTTTAACAGTCCATTTTTTTTAACAGTCCATTTGTGCCAAGGTTGGCAAATATCATGATATTTATATAAATATCAAAATATCCGATATATATCAGATATATATCCGATATATATCAAGTTCTGATATTTATTTTTGAATAAGTTGTTTATCTTAAATATTATACAATATATGGCCCTTTCCACACTTGTATGCAGTGCAACCCATCACTTCCTCGTTTCTTACCTCTTTGCCTATAAACTAGATTCAAATATGGCAGCTCCTATTTAGTTTATAGGCAATTTGTCAAGCCTATTCGTCTATATCTTCGATTTCACGAGTCCAAATGACGAAGACGCTTGTTCGCTTTGTCTTGTTTATTTCACCATATTGCATCCATCATCAATATCCACACAAGGTTGTACAACTGGTCCAGTAATGGTTCATTACTGGCGACTAGTATTGCAGTATTGCAGTATTGCAGCAATGGCCGAGTCCTGGCAACTATAACTGGACCATAAACAAAATGTTACTCGATGATAACTCGAACAATAAATGATTGCCATTAAAGGGCCAGAGATACAAGCCACCAATGGCCCATACAAGGTTATACAACTAGTCCAGTAATAGTCAATTACTGGCGGCCAGTAATTCAATAATGGTCGGGTACTGGTCCAGTAATGGTCAATTACTGGCGGACAGTAGTTCAACAATGGCCGGGTGCTGGCAATCATGACTCATAGTACTGGCAACTATGACTCAGCCATTAACATAATTTTTCATGTTGATAACTTCGTACAATAAATGGCTCCCATTCAGTTGTCAGAGAAAAAAACAGCAATATCCCATACAGGGTTGTACAGCTGGACCAGTAACAGACCAATAATGATGACCAGTATTGAAATAATGGCAGAGTACTGTCAACCATGACAAGTCCAATAATAGTAGTTTATGTAACAAGTACGCAAAATATGGTTTTAGCGGACGAATCGTAATGTTTCCGGACGAGGCGCAAGCCGAGTCTGTAATATGAAAATGAGTCTGCTAAAGCCATTTGCGTACGTGTTGCATACAACGTTTTATAGTATTAGCTCTTAGGATTTTTTTTCTAATTTATTGCTTAATTTGTATTCTTGCGTACCTAAAAATTTGAGTTTTGATCAAAACTTTTCAAAGCAATTGTGATTATAATTTGAAAATAATTATAATATAAAATGAAAACAAATTTTGAATCCGCTAAAGTGTTGTCATAACGACTTTAAGTACTAGGCCGCTAAAATACAATTTTGCGGACTCTAAACAGTTCTAAAAGTAATCATTTTTCGGAGCTAATACTAAAAAAATATATAAAATATTATCATTTGTAAATTTACATAAATTAAATACAAAATAATTAAAATAAAGTAAAAATGTCTAAAGAAAAAAATTTAAAACTTATACCAACCTTTACTTTATTATCATATAGTCATTTAACAGAGATACGATAATTAAACTATATATTTCTAATGTAGTGAAATTTAACCAAATGACCTAGATCGGCCAATTCATGTTTCAGTACTGGCCCAATAACAATACCCAATTAATGCTAACCATTAACGTGCCATTTAAAATGGTCATTTAAAATAACCTTTACTGATTAATTTAAATTAAGATTGGTCGATTCATGGTTCCAGTAATGGCCCAATAACAATAGCTAAGTATTCATGGGCCGGTATTAAGCCATTCGCAGAGGTAACTAAATACTGGCTATTTTCTGTTAACCATAGATCAGTCGATGAATGGCTCTATAGTACTGGCCTGGCATAATAACAAAAGCCAAGTACCGTTACCCATTAACGGGCCAGGAAAACTCTACTTGGGTAATCATTCCATTTCACCACACCATTGGTGGTGTATTTCTAAACTGAAATTGAAATACATATTTTGGAAACGGTGAAGATTCAGTTCAAAACGCTATTACAAATGGAATAAAGTCTGAAATAATAATGAAGATTGAATGATTATGAGCAATTTCACGAAGATTCAACATCGTTTTGACTTGACCCCTTTTAATTTTGATTATTTTTTGTTTATAGATAGTCTTTGATAAATAAAAAATACAAGTTCTCTTAGAATTTTTTTTTTCGACCAGGGGTCTTCACAGGGTGCCCCTCAATTTTTGTTATTTTGTGATGTGAGTGCATTTTGACGAGCGATTGTAGAAAAACTACTCAATCGATTTTCATAAATGATATGTCGTTGAATAGGTATTAGAACAAAGTTTTTAAAAATGTACACTGTTAATTTTTTGAAATAATTTTTAACGGTGTAACATAAGAAAAAAATGGTGTAATTGAAAAAAAGATGGCATTAACTTTTTTTTTTTTTTTTTTTTTAAACTAAATTGAAGCTTATTTTATATCTAACAACTTGTGAAAGTTTAGGACTAGTATCATTTTTTGTTTTAGAGATAAAATTCGTTGTGCATATGACTGTCGGGAATCAGTTTTTTTTGTTCTGAAGAAAAATAATAAAAATGGCGATTTTTAGATTCAGATTTTTTTTTATGTTAAATATCAAATATTTTATTATTAAATGAACTTTTTAAAAAGCAATTTCAGTCAAGTTCAGCAAAATTTTGCGACATTTTGACTCGACCCTTTTTAATTTGGTCTATTTTGGTCTATATTTAAAAAAATTCTACTTCAAGCCGTATTTTTCATTTATCAAAGGCTATCTATAAACCGAATATAGACCAAAATAGACCAAATTAAAAAAGGTCGAGTCAAAATGTCGCAAAAATTTTGCCGAACTTGACTGAAATTGCTTTTTAAAAAGTTCATTTAATAATAAAATATTTGATATTTAACATAAAAAAAAAATCTGAATCTAAAAATCGCCATTTTTATATTTTTTCTTCAGAACAAAAAAAACTGATTCCCGACAGTCATATGCACAACGAATTTTATCTCTAAAACAAAAAATGATGCTAGTCCTAAACTTTCACAAGTTGTTAGATATAAAATAAGCTTCAATTTAGTTTAAAAAAAAAAAAAAAAAAAAAAAGTTGATGCCATCTTTTTTTCAATTACACCATTTTTTTCTTATGTTACACCGTTAAAAATTATTTCAAAAAATTAACAGTGTACATTTTTAAAAACTTTGTTCTAATACCTATTCAACGAAATAACATTTATGAAAATCGATTGAGTAGTTTTTCTACAATCGCTCGTCAAAATGCACTCACATCACAAAATAACAAAAATGAGGGGCACCCTGTGAAGACCCCTGGTCGAAAAAAAAAATTCTAAGAGAACTTGTATTTTTTATTTATCAAAGACTATCTATAAACAAAAAATAATCAAAATTAAAAGGGGTCAAGTCAAAACGATGTTGAATCTTCGTGAAATTGCTCTTATAAATAAATAATGAAGTATATGCTTCTTTAATCGTTTAATCGTTTACCTATAAATTGATGATCAAGCATAAATTAGCTAGGTCTTGAGGTGCATTTAAAACCATGTCTCTCCTCCGATAAAAAGTTTCTTGACTTCTACAGGTTGTTCTAGTTTAAGATCTGCTTCAAGTTTATGCTAAATATCTACTACAACGGCAATAGTCGTTTTCTCTCTTTGAGCTCTATCTAAAGCGGCTGCTATTGACT
>OY856186.1:213523955-213620751 GCA_963693315.1 Diogma glabrata
GGATACAAAATAAATTGATAATACAAGGTACGTAGAAAACGTAACAAAATTGGCGCTCAACGGGTAGCTCTTTCAGCTGCTACAGTATATTTTAAATATTGTAATTTGCAATTGTTAGAATTTGTGTTAATTATTTTATAAAGGCTCTTCCAGTTTTTTTAATTTTTATAATTTTTCTTTGTTAATTTGAGGTTATAATTTTTTTGAAGAACTAGAAGAATTTTTTAAATCTGTTTAATCGAACTTTTATTTGAATTTAAAAACGAAAAAATTAATTAAATTAGAATGAACAATTTTTACTTACAATAATACGTTTCTATTTTATACATAATTTAAATGTTTTTTTATTAAGTTTAGTTTGTTAAATTGTTCCTTTCATTAATTCAAATTCTGTTTTAATATGAAAAATTTATTTTGTGAATTTTACTAAAATTTACTACAAATTTTTGTTTTATCATTTTAATTATTGGTTTTTATATTTTTTATTTGGTGTTTACTAAAACAATATTAATTTTAATTTGGCTTTTTTTTGAGACAAAGATTTTTATTTAGTCATAAAACAAACATAATAAATTTGAAATTATTTTAATATTATTTTCATATATAAACATATTATTTTAAATATCGTATACAAAATATTTTATTATTTTTATATATTATATCAAACTTTTAGTAAATTTACTAATTTGTTTACATTTTTGGTACAATCACATTTTTGTTGTATTAAGTTGGGTAGCAAAAGTTCATAAGACTTAAATATATTTGCAAACGCACTTAATTTTTTTTACAATTATGAAAGTAGTAGACGGGTTAGATATAAACGAAATTTTATACGAGCTCAATGTTCGTAATGTGGATCTTAACAAATACACAGAGAGTCCCTCTTTTATTTTAAATAAACTTTTGAACGAAGAACAAACTGATCCTTCACTAGTTCCAAACGTCGAAATTGACGAAGATATTCCTAATTTAGTAGATCAGGTTTTAAAAAGATTAGATTATGTCGAAAAGTTGCCGTCCTACGATATGCTAAATGTTTTAAAACATCTAGAAGGACGAATTAATAGAGCTAAACTTGTCGAAGAAAATAGAAGTGAGGTTCAAATTTCAAGCCTCAAGAAGAATTAAATGTCGAAAATCAACCGTATATTAGAAAACCATTTCAATTAGAATCCTCAAATACTAATTCTCCATATTTGGTATCTCAATTACCAACTATGTCATATTCACAAGCAAATACCTTAAATTTTTCGCAAAATATCCAAAACAACTACCCAGGGAATCGAACCAATACATCTTCTACGAATGTTATGACTACTCGCGTTTCTAGTTCTCATGAAGGACCATATGGTACTTACCAAAATCAATCCACTTCTTTTGGAAATAATTCACTAATAAACACATGTAATAAATTAAGTGAATCTAATATTCTATTTACTCAAGCTTCAATGTCATATTCAAGGCCCAATCCTTTTAATTACACAACTATAGATGCGTATAATACAGTAATAGGAGCCGTTCCTAAATATCACAGCAATCCTTGGATACAACCTACAATGTTTGAAAATTTGACGGAAGCAAATAGATTCCAATATCCTAGATTGTTGGATGTAGCCAGTTCAGAAAATAATAGGAATAACTATCCTAATTATATACGTTGGAAGCCAGTTCCAATTCAAGATTGGAAGCTGAAATTTTCTGGTAGAAGGGGAGAAAACATTAACGAGTTTCTCACAAAAGTTAATAGAATGGCCAAATCTCAAAGAATTTCTGACGGTGAGTTACTTGGATCCATATTTCTATTGTTGGATAGCAGTGCGCTTCAGTGGTATAACGCATACGCTGAAAATTTTAGGACATGGACAAATTTTTCGGATGCATTAAAATGGGAATACTCCGACCCAGAATACGATGATCAAGTAAGAGATTCTATTCGAAATCGTAAGCAACAACGATTCGAATCTTTTGGAGATTATCGGTCATCGATGGAATTATTGTTCAAAGAGCTTACCCATCCACTTAGTCCATACGAAAAACTTAGATTTTTATATAATAATTTATGGCCAACATATTTGAGAGGATTACGTTTCAAAAATTTATCCAATGTTGCAACAGTAGAAGAATTACACATCTTGTGTAGAGATATTGAGAGAATGGAAAAACTTTGCAAGGAAAATGCGTCGATGGGAATGGCTAGACGGATGAATCAGCTCGATATAATTGGACAAAATGATACCAATGAGAAGTTCCAATCAAGTCAATGTTTGATTGAGAATGTTGGAACCCAAGCAAAAAATTTACGTGATTCAAAATTTGTCAATAAAGACCAAACTTTTCCGAATTCACAGTTAGAAATAAATAAAAGGAATCCGAATTATCGCAATTCGAAAGAATTCCAAAATAGTAATAATAGTTCAAGAAATACTACTAATTATAGGAATTCAAAACAATCAGAAAAAATTAAACCATTTACCACCGATTGTGTGAACTGTTTTGAAAACGGGCATAAACCAGATGCTTGTCCAAAACCACGGAGAGCGGACTACTTATGTTATAGATGTGGTAGAGAAAACACTATTTTTCCATATTGTCAAACATGTCATCCTCACTTGAATGTTCAGAAGCCTCAAATGTTAATTAACAACGATAAAATACAACATTCCATAGTTCGAGAAAATATGCCATCAACATCTTCTGCTTCTTGTGCAGTTATCGATGTAAATTCCAATACTTCGGAACAAATCTCTTCAATAATAGTTCAAAAACCAGGAGATAATAGATTGTTTCTGGGAGTTTCTATAAATGATAATCCAATCACTGGATTATTGGATACGGGAGCTACAGTATCTGTCTTAGGTCGAAATTCCGATAACTTTTAAAACAAAGTGGGTTAACGTCTCGCATAAAATCTTCTAAAATTCATGTAGCTAACGGTGAAGTGCTAGAAGGATCTCAAGTTGTAGACGTTGTAATTAAATTTAATAATATAGAAAAAAATTTAATGTTGTACATATTACTGGAAATTACACAAGATTTAATATTAGGGAGGATTTTTTTCAAAGTTTTTGTTTGAATCCATCATTAATTTGTATGAATTCCCTACTTACTCGTAATGAAAATAACGTTAGTACATTACATTCCGAAAATGTAGGCTCCAAAACTAACGTGACTTATACTGAATCAAATGCAAATAATAAAATAAATTTGATTGACTCAATACAAAATAACACTGCTGTAAGTCATCCAACGTGCAATTATAAAAATTCTGAAATTAAACTAAACACGAGAAAAATATATCCAAATATAACAAAACTAAAACGTGATATTTCGCATGATATAATTCGAGATGAGTTAGAATCAGACAGAAAATCACTAATTATCGCCATTAAAGAACAGTTAAAATTTAATTCTGCAGCAGTTATCCAACCCAGCGCTGTCAAAAGAGGCACTTTAGTGCCTTTCAGGCACTTATGAAGAATGTGAGGCACTTAAAGGCACTTTAAAAGAAGTTTAGAGGCACTCTATTAATTAATCAACTTTAACAACATCAAAACAAAAAATAGGAACTGTTTGAAGACAGAAACCATCAACGCATTGATGATAGCTAAGCAGCTCACCGAAGGCAATAGCTTATGTGATTGGCATCCTCCAAAAAATTTACTTAATAAATATAAATTGGCTTAAAGCGCATTCATTATTCATCTGTAATATTTTTTATAATTTATAATTGTTAGACCAAGTGAAGTGCATTAATATTTTTTTTCTACTTCAAGCTATGAAAATGTCATTTTAATATATAGTAACACCTATGTGAAAGCGAAACTTTTTCTAAGTAGTGGCTGAAAATGTTTTCAGTCACTAGGACTGAAAGTAAATAAGTTTCGGTGTTCGCCTACAGGTGGTGGTTATTTAAAGGATTGAAAATTTGAGATTGAATTTGATTTACTGTTTCTGTTGCTGTGTTTATTTCTGTCAATATCGCAGTAGTTTGAAGGGATTGAATATTTTGAATATTTTGATCGAATCGAATCGAAACTAATCATTATATCAATTGTGTGTAATTAATTAATTAAACTAATAATGAGTGTGTGTTTTTTTTCTATATCGGAGAGATCGGAGCGATAAAATAAAATTTGTATCAGATATATCGTATAATTTTTTCCTCCGATAATTAACTGTCAGCTATAAAATATATTCTCTGAGTTCTTTCCGCTAAAAAAAAAAGAAAAAAAATTTATTAAATACATAAATAAATTTTATTAAAAAATTTATTTTTATTTGTTTTTAATTGAAACTTTACCTACAATTTTTTAAATTTATACTTTAAACGATGACTTCCAGTCGGCAAAAAAATATCTGTAATATCTGTAAAAGTTTTTAGAGAAAATTTATGAACTATTTTCATTATTCATATTGTCAAATTCATCTACTAACAACTTACAAAACGACATATCTAAATTTGACTGTGTAAAAAATAAACAATTATATATCGCATTTTTACCAGTGTAAAATAACGTTATTATTGTGTTCTCCTGTTATTATTCCATCTGTAGGCGAACACAATAGTAACATAACATTATTGTACACTGGTAAAAATGCGATATATAATTGTTTATTTTTTACACAGTCAAATTTAGATATGTCGTTTTGAAAGTTTTTAGTAGATGAATTTGAAAATATTATCATTTATATTTACAAGCGTAGAAAAAATAGCGTTTTCTACGCGTGGTAAAAACGTTTTCACCACTTGTATAAAAATCTACTATTCTAAGCATAAGATTTATACTGAATTTACAAAATGAATTTTTATGAATTTGAATTAAAATAAATATTTTTGTTGAAAAAAATTTTTTTTTGCATAATAGTTTTCGGCAAGGCACCTGGAGGCACTGACTAAAAAATTTTGAGGTACCGAAAATTTTTGCAGCGCGACAGCGGATTCCAACCCCTTCTGATTTTATGTCATATTTTGTTGTTTTTTTTACACACTTTTAGTTTCAAATATTTATTATAAGGTTGTTTCTTCATTAGCATATTTTTTTCTCCAAATCACTATGGTTCAATATTCGAATTTTTGTTTAGAGAACTTCGTTTTGCATGGTGAACGGTCAAAAGTTCGAATGTGGAACAGTTGGGTAAGTTATCAAACTTCAGTTATTATTTGGATCTTTATAAAACCAAAATTTAAAATATTATGCGTCAGTAAAAGTTCAAGGGGTGGTACGACATTCCGTAAAAGAAAATCAAGTAAGTGTATAATCCAGCTTACGACAACAAACCGTTTCTTGGGGAAAATTAAAAAAAATCTTCAGTTAAATGTAAAGATAATGTTTAAGTTAATTCAACTTCTTTTTGACTTTTGTTATCAATTTTATCTTCGTTTATTTGGATCTTGGACGTAATGCGAGTCTAGTAAAATTGATTTAGATTATAAATGTATCATTTAAATTCCTTTTCACGTATTCAGTTAAAATAAGGTTTATAACTATTATTGCAATCCTTCAATATTATTTCCCTGTTTATTACACATAGACTATGCATTTACTTAATGCATCTTTACAAATTAAGTAATTATAAGAATAAAGTTTCATTCAATGCAATGTTTCGTTAAAACTTAGTTATAATCTAAGTCAATAAATATTAATCTTTAAGTTCGTGGAATTCATAAACAATTTTTTTTTGGTACTTTTCCTTTCCTGATTGAAGAAAAAGTTCATTTTAGTAATTCGTTACTAGAAAAAGAATTTTAATTTATTTGAACAATATTGTATTAAACTAAGTTATAATCTAAGATAAAGTACAATATTTTACAATTTTTTTTTGGACGAAAAGTATTAGGGCAACTAAATTTTTCTAACTATTTTAAGAATAACGAGTTGTTAATCTATTAGGGTTTAGTTATAATCTACGCTATTTTAATCATTTCGTTAATTTTATTTAACTATTTATAATTTGATTAGTTTTTTTTATCTTTTTACCAAAGATTGCCTTTGCTATAGAAACCTTGTTTCTTAAAATTTTCTCACCCGGAGAGAGGGGACAATGAAACGACCGTTGAAGTACTTCAACGGTGTTTCTTCAATATCTATATGCTATATATGTATGCTTCTTTTAATACGTCAATATTTCAATATGTAAATTTTCTTTGGTCAAACTCTGACAATTTTTGTTTGCCAAAGTGTAAATAAATTTATAAATTTTTTTTTCATTTATTTATAAGTTTTTATTGCACTCACAATTATGTCTGATAATTGTGTCGCCTTAACATGATGGAAAAATATTAGATCATAAAAAAAGGATATTTTGTCTTTTTTTTGTTGTTTAATTTGTCTATTTAAGTTTATTGCGTTTGATTAAATTTCGGAAATTTTTAACTGTAAGGTGTTTGCCAGATGTAGGGTTTTTCCATGATGTTAGGTGAAAGTAAATTTTTTCAATTTTTTATGTGCAATATAATTTAGGATAAGTTTATTTTAATTGGTTAATTATAAGTTTAATTTTTGTTGTAAATATTTAATAATTTTGTTTAAGGAGGAGTTAATTCTGTTAGAAAAGTTTGTGTAAATATTTTGGTAAAAACTCTTCCTTTGACGAGATTCTGAAGAGGGGACAATCTTCTCAGAATCAAGGATAGTTTGAAATTTTGTGGAAAAATAAATTAACTAAGTTTTTATTTTTGGTTCTGAAAGGATACTCTCCTTCAGAACAAAATTATAGTTTTTTTTTTTTTCGTTTAGTAAATTGTGTTTTTTTTCCATTTTTTTTGTTTTTATTGTAAAATCCAGTTTGAATTTCTTTAAGTTTTTTTATTTATATACATAATAAAATAATTCGACAAATATTTAAGAGTTGAAGTTTGAATATATGAAAATTTATAAAAACAAAAATCATACTTATTTGGGGTCCAGTAAATTTACACTAAAATAGTAGCTATATTAAAATAAAGAATTAAAGACAATAATTGGTATTTGAATAGTTAAAAAGTTAAAGTGAAGTTCAGTTTACACATAAATTATGCAATACCATAACAAACCAAAAAGTGATTAAATTTAACTTATGAAATTAAAGAAAAAAAAAATAAACGTAAACAATAATAGAAAAAAATATATATATATATATATATATATATATATATATATATATATATATATATATATATATATATATATATATATATATATATATATATATATATATATATATATATATATATATATATATATATATATATATATATATATATATATATATATATATATATATATATATATATATATATATATATATATATATATATATATATATATATATATATATATATATATATATATATATATATATATATATATATATATATATATATATAAATCTATCTATATATATCTATAAAAAAATAAAATTATTATTAAAAACTAAGAGTTTTAATTTGTGAAAGATTATGGAAAAGAGTTTGTAAACGCTGGTGAATTTTCCATTCACGGCCTCAGCTGAAGATATTAGCCGGATACAAAATAAATTGATAATACAAGGTACGTAGAAAACGTAACAGTAATAGAATAAAATTAAACCATCAAAATGAATATAAAAGGAAATTACTAAATAGTGATGAAATTGAAATAAACGTAATCAAAAATTTTTCACAAAACTCATTATCTTATAAAGGAGTAAAATTTTTTAATTCATTACCAAAGGACATTAAGGAATCAAATACAGTAAATTGTTTAAAAAGTTTATTAAAAAAATTCATAAAAGAGAATATGATATAAAATTATATAAAAATGTAGAGATAAAGAAAGAATAACTTTTGTAAATAGTTGTAATATGGAGAAATCTAAATAAATAAATAATAATAATAATAATTTTATAAATTCGTTAAACTTAAAATTCGTTTAACTTAAAATTCGTTAATTTTAACTTAAAACTCGATAAATGAATTAAAAGTTTAATAATGGTGTAATTTATAATAATAATATAACTGGACCAAGTGTCAGCCATTGATTTCACATTGATTGGAAACAATCAATAATGACTATATATACAACCGTGACTTAGAATGTTCATTAGAATAGAATTTCCCATTCTATAAAGTCACACACGTTGTTAATATTATTAAATGTCCTACAAAAAGTATAATGCAATTACTCGCCAAAATCATAATTTTCGGCTCATAGTTTACCGCACTCTTTCTGTAAGTTTCATACTACAGTGAAATGAGTGTCATTTTAGCTTCGTTATACAATATACTAATTTCAATCATAAATTTTCCACACATTATTGATGTCATTTTGTTTGCACTCAGCTTTTAAAAGGTCCGCAGAATCCTTGACAAACCAAATTTTAAAGTTAATGTCGTGTCGCTCAAATATTAAAATTTACATGCGCGGTTGTTTTTATTTTTGTTGGAGTAGAGTAAATCCTTTCACTGCCTTTGACTTTGTCTGATGGTATCATTTCAAGACATGGATTGACATCTACATAATTGGACGAATAAAACAATAGCATAATTTTATTTGAATATAATGATGCTTTCATCATTTCATTTCACATTGCTCAAAATCCAAATTATGTTTGGCCCAAATCCAAATTGTATTTATTTATCAAATAAATTTGATAAATTTTAGTTTAATGCCCAAAATACATGTGCAGAAAGTCTGCACGCAGTGCTGCATGCATATCTGCATCTAAAATAGATGTGCAGAATTTTTATATATTTGACGTGCAGAATTTTCGTAACAAAGACAGTTCGTGTTCTTACGTATTATGAAATAGTTATAAGTGAAAGTTGTCGTAATTTAAATAAAACTGTCTTTTTAATTAAAAGATAGAAGAAAATAATTGAATGCCTGTAAAAACGTTTATGTCTAAATTAAAATTTAAGTTCAAATTACATATCCACTAGAAACCACTGTTTCCGATAATCCTTTCCTAAAAATTTATTTATTAACAATATTAGTTTTAATTATTTTATATTTTGAATTATTTAGAATATTTGAATATCTTTATATACAAATAATCATTACAAAAATAATTACATTTTCAAAAAAAATGTCATTCATTTTTATTTGAGTTATAAAAAAAATAATTCGTTTTCAAACAAAATGTCAAAATCATCCATTTTTATCTGAGTTTTCAAGTAGTTTTTGTTTTTTTTATTGTGGTAGCACTGCCTCTGTGCAGCGAAATTAGAATTAGAGATATCTTGCATAATTTTTCTGCATGCAGAATTTACATGTAATTGCTCTCATATAACAACAGATGTTCTAATTTCGCTGCATGCAGAATTCTGCACATGTATTTTGTTATTGTTACTTTGTTATGAAATTCTTGAAAAAATATCTTTAAAAATAACGGTTTGTACAGTCGGTGTACTTACACTTAAACTTACGGAGTAAAAAGTATAATCAATGATTTTGAAAAAAAAAAACAACAAATAGCATTTTTTAAAAAACTATAAAATTGTGTAAAATGATGAAATATTGACATTCAATATTTTTTATAATATTGATCCGATCCTTCAAATAATGAAAATCAATATGAAATATTGACAGTTAGCGACCCTAATAGTGTAGCTTTTTATATATTTTAATTCTCGTTGACAGCTAACAAAACACGTATATATTTCATTACACGAACTTACACGTATAAAAGTTATAACATAGATGGCGGAGTTTCCAATGAAGAGAACTTTTTGTTCTGTTACATTTAGCCATCCTGACTCCGACAGGGCTGGAAAACCATAAATAGTTTGTAATGGTTTGGTTTTTGGTTTTTATCAATGGCCAATTATGGTTTTGGTTTCGGTATTGGTTTTTCTAGATAATAAATCTTGGTTTTGGTTTCGGTTTTGGTTTTACTATGCAACATGTTTTGGTTTCGGTTTTGGTTTTAATTTTTCTAAACGTCAAAATTTGGTTTTGGTTTCGGTTTTGGTTTCGGTTTTGGTTTATAGCTAAAAAATGTTTGATTGAGTATTCGTTAGAGAATTGATTAAAAATTACATCATTTGTCAACAATGCCAATGCCAATGCTCAGTAAAAAATGTTGTTCTAATTTAAGATACATTATATGCCAAGGGGAAAGTGTTTCATTTCTGCGTAGCGCCTAGCCTAGAGCATTTCAAGATATGACAAGGCGAACTTGCTACCGTGGTTTGCTTACTATTTTATTCATTGCTATTCAAATAAAAGAATTTAAAATAAATTTAAAACATGAACTTTAAATTTATATTCGAAATGTTATTTTATTTCTAACAACAATGATTTCCAAAGCCAAATTAATGAAATTTTAACAAAAATCACACTAAAAAACATAATCACTAAATCATTTTTACTGTCCAACTGATCGGGAAGTCATATTTTGTGTTAGAAAGTTATTGAAAGACAGCATAATAACTGTAAGACAGTAAAGTTACGACTGAAATTGCTTAGGAATTGATAGATACAGCTAATTATTTGTTGTTGCATGTTATTGTTGTCTTAATTTTTGTAGTAGTAACAATATTGTTACGTTTTTCCAACCTTACTTCGAACTGGCCCCACTCTCAATTCGACAAACGCAATTCCCAAATCTCTTCAGAGTTCGATCACTGATTAGTAAGCACAAACACCATGTTTTATTAAGTATTCAACACCTTAATTGTTCCACAACAACAGGAAAACAATACAGCAAACAATATTCCTAACTAGAATATTCTTTCAACAGCTTTAGAAACTCCGACGGTTGATTGTAGAAATTTCCACAAATTCAACGTTCAAAATAATACACAAATTATTTCTACTTAATAACACTTTAAACTTTATTAACAAAAACTAATTTCAAATATCACTTTTATAATTTTAACTTCACCGTCACACGTTTAAAATAAAACTAATTCTGTGTTGCAAGACATTCCTCTTTATATACGATTTTGCATTATCTAGATAATTCGAGGTCACTTTTTAGAAACCTTTAGAAAATAGTAGAATATTCGATTAATTTACGTTATGCTGATTTGATTCATAAAATCATTCAATTTTATTCATTGTCGACCCAAGTTCTAAGAAGTACAACAACAACACTATTCATTAATCATTTCATTAACTTGTTGTAGTATTTTGTTGATTCGATTTTCCTAGAAGTGACCGTAATCGTCTAGATTTTTCTGTAATCGTAACAATATTATTGAACTTGACTAAATTTTTAGATTTGATTTTGGTTTCGTTTATTTTAAAATTTGGTTTTTGGTTCGGATTTCGTTTGATGATTTTTAAAATTTGGTTTCGGTTATGGTTTTGGTTTTGATAATTTTTAAAACGTAGTTTTGGTTTTGGTTCCGGTTTTGATCGTTTTTAGAATGTGGTTATGGTTTCGGTTTTGGTTTTTCTAATTTGGTGTGGTTTTGGTTTTCAAAAACCGGTTACCAGCCCTGCTCCGAATTGTTCCCAATTCCCCGTCACCATCTTCACATCGTGACAAATCATCATCGTCACTCAAAAGACATTCATCCTCTGGGCGCTCGACGAGTTTCATTCGGTCCGACGCAATGAAACCACTGAATCGAAGCTTGTTAGGCTTCATAACTATATCTTCAACTCTTTATCGATCACCATGAAGAATAAATGTAACATGAAATGGTCTCAAAAAGCTCGGCTGCAATTTTGTACTATAGAACCCGTTGCAACTGCGATACACTATTATTAAATCCTCAATATTATACTGTTCGGGAGACTGCTTTTTATTAAAAAATAATTTAAATGGTGCTTGATGTTCTTTAATTCAATTTGATGCTACGTGCCGATTTTCTACTATCTTTATTTCGAAGTTTTCTATTTCCTTTATTATACGGTCGTTTTGCAATTCCAAGAGCAACTTGTCATGGAAAATTTTACGTGGTGTGTAACCCAAAACGATTTGCTGTGGTGAAAGTTTGGTTACGTCATTCGGTAATGAATTAAGGGGCTACTGAATCCTTCACAATAGCTTGGCTCAATTTTCTTCTCCTGCGTCGCCAGTCATGGTCCAAAGTGCTCCTAACAAAGTCCTATTGACTCTTTCAACCAGACTATTAGCTCTTGGTATAGCTGTGGCATTTTGGATATGTTTAATATTATTTTGCTAACAATTCTCTTGAAAGGAGTTCGATGTAAAATACGATCTATTTATCTCGACGGAGTTCCAAAATGAGTGACGGATTCATCCAATGCATTTATTACAAGTCTCGTAGAAATATATTACACAGTAATGGCGCATCTTTGATAAAAAATATAATATATATGATTTATTTTTCGGTGTCTTAGGAAATGGTCTTAGATGGTCAATATGTCAAGTTTGGCAAGGTAAAGGTTCCTTCTCAATTGAATGCGGTTCAATGTCCTTTTTACCGCACTTCTCTAATATTGCATTGAAATCTTTATCATCGTGGTTATTTGTTTTTAGACTAAGATTTTCGGACATTTTGGACGACTTTCTCGATGCTTAATTCATTGGTTAGAAGTTAAACAGCATTTTCTTTTTCACTTTGTTTGGTGGTACTCGTATCGTAGTGGTGCAATTTAGTTTAAGTTTTAACTCTTTAACATTTTGAACATCATTTACTTGCAAAAAGTTAAATGCTTATACAACTACAATATTCGGTCCGTTGAAGGCATTATTAATCATCAAATCGTTGACGATCGATGCTTCTGAGGTTATTGTACCGTCATCTATTTCAAAACTGAAATTATCTAATCTGTTCTAATCTTATCTAATCTCTAATCTGAAATTATCTAATACTATGGGCGCTTCCAGCTCCCAAAGCATTTCAAAACCGGTTCAGAAAGTTTCCACTCTAAGTTCTAACTCTAATTCTGTCGGCAAAGTTAATTAATTACAGCTGCGTCAAATAATAATGATGAATTTATATAATATATATTTTGTACTCTTTCGGTGGTGATCGATATAAATTAAAATACAGCGCAACTTACCAGATTAAATTCGTATATCATTTCTGCGATATCTTTAGATGTTACGTGGAATAGATTCTGCGTCATTGATTCTACGGAGTCTGCGCGTTGTTGCAAAATTTATAGCTCCCAAACTGAAAGACGACTACGAAGGTTTTCTACATCTGGCCGTTAAGATATAGCATTGGAATTAGTCGATGGTTGTGTAAGCTGATTATGACAAGCGTTCTGTTGTATCATTCAATTCCTCAAAGTGTTGCAGCATGTATGATTGGTTTGGTGGAGATAAATTATTAACCTTTATTCTTCGTTGATCATTAATTTTCTGTTGATGATTTGCTATATTGATCCTTGAAGATGATTTTGAAGTGTTCGATACGTATTCATCACTCGACGACATAATTATTATTTATTGTTAATTTATTAGTGAATAATAGTAACTAATATAAATTTTTGTTGCAGTTACATAACCATATTAACTTAATTGGGGATTTTAAAGATCAACTAAACTCAAGCAAGTAAAGAAGTAATTGGAATTTTTTCAATTCAAAGGTTGGTTGGAAGTTTCTCAGAAAAAAACTCCACTTCTCATTTTTCATGTTTCGGATGAATTCGAACCTTCCTCCTCAGTGCCTTGTTCGCAGGCACGCTATCGATTACGCCGTTGAGGCGTTGACAATTTCGAAGTTGAAACTTCATCACTTATTTATTTTACTTAAGTTGAATTTTTCCACTTACTGGAGTCATATTAGGTTTTAACTTCGGTAAAATTTTCCGATCGATGTTTTATTTTGGATCGTATTGAAAAGAGTGTAAGAAACAATATATCAAAATGCGTCCTCGAGAAAAGGGGTGCTACTTTTTTTTATACCCCTTTTTGGGGGTGCAAAATGTTTCATTAAAAATAAGTCAAGGAACAGCCTTTTTTTATTATATAATGTTTTTTCTGAAAGTCAATACTTTTCGACTTATTCGCGAGTAAACATGTCAATTTTTCTACCGAAAACCACGTTTTCAGTCTGCTTTTCATGTTCCTCAAAAAGAAAGTATCATACCCAAAAAGTTATGCTAAAAGAAAATTTAGCTTATAAAAAACAAACAAATGATGGGTGAATGGTATCTGTAGGCCCATTACAAACGGACTAAGAGCTTCTTGAAGTTTGGCTCTTATTCATCAAGTGCCAATGTTGATTGTTTTAACGTCAAATAAACAAAAAACAAAGCAGTTTCAGGGAAAATATTTTAAAGTGCTAACCATTTTTAAAAGTGTTTAAAATAACCTTTATTTTTGTTATTTATAAAAGTTCCTACCTAGCATCAAAACTAAGCGAGTTATGACGAAATAAAAGTGGTACAATGTGTCAGCAAAAAAAAATGTGTGAAAATCGCCCCCTAATTACCACCCCAGTTAAAAATAATTAGCACCATTTCTCAAGTCGCTTTATTAATAGACTTGTAGTATGCTCTAGAAGTTTGACCGGTTTACAGTGCTTAGTTTTGACAAAATAATTGAGCTTGAAGTGAAAAAGCAGTTTTGTAATTTTGCAAAAAATTGCCATTTCTTCAAAATAACTTAAAAAGCATCAATGATTCGCAATATTTTGTAGGGTATGCACAATTGTTGGTTGCCTTCCAGTACGTGGAAATTCACCACAGCTCCGTGAATTTGAAACCGCAGGACTAAGTTAAGTATCGTTATTCGTTGAAGAGTGCAAGCTCTTTGCGTTAGCACAATTGATTGTTGATTTTCTAGATAAAATTATTTTAATACGTTGTTCAGTCGTGAAATTTCCATATTTAAGTTCCATCGATTACGCTTTAATAATCTGAAATTAAAAAACTACAATTAATTTATTGTGAAAAGATAGTCGAATTTTTAATGGTCTATTTACTTTTGGGCTACCTTTTATTATTAACATCAGCTCCCGGGTAGGAACTGCCAATATTAAACAACGAACCAATCTCGGTCCGTATTGACGAGCCAAGCCTTGGCTAGTTAACTTTGGTTTCAGTCTGGGTCAGTTGTAAATGAGTTTATTATATTACGCGTTAATAACCAGTCTCTCTGGGGTAGCGGAATCCGAAATTCGACGTCCACGCCGTGCTGCCTGGGTAATGCCGACAGAATTAGGTTGGTGTATCGGAGACAAGCAGGACAAATACTGCTTAGTCAATGACGCTACATCACGGCGAATTGGTGCCTTAAAACCAATGCGACCCAAGCGTCTGTTTCCCATGTTAGGGGCGGCTGGGAGCGGGCGTCTGTCTTGGATCAAGCTGCTCGCTGTATAAAGGTGTAAAAAGGTGGTTTCTTGTAACCTTAAGATGCAGAACGGACCCATTCACGAAAATTTGGGTTGGGCCTAAGGTTAGGGTGTTAACCGGGAAAAAAACTATTTTATTAAATTTGGAAATCAGAGAAAGAATAACAAAACCGGACAAAATAACAATTTTACCTGGACGTGAAAAATGACCAGACTACCGAATCGGAACGTGCAGTGTGCGCAGCCTGGGCGCTCCGGATGCTCCTCTAAGTCTAGAAACGTATAGTATAGAATCTATACATCCTATACTTGATGGATATCATAGCTCTGCAAGAAATTAGACAGCCAATAATCGGAAAACAAGATCTCTTTATACTGTAGTGGTCATCCTTCTCGAAGAGAATTTGGAACTGGTTTTCTTGCAGGAAGCTGGAAGAGGCTATGAAATAAACACCAGCATGCGACTTCATTATGATTCTTGGTGACTTTAATGGACAGGTTGGAAGAGATATCTCTTATGGAAGTGTGGTGGGCGTGGGCCCCAACAGCCTGCATTTGAATTCGAATGATAATGGCGAAAGAATGAGTTTGCATTATAAAATAATTTGAGAATTGCCAGTACTTTCTTTACGCATCGATCGATTCATAAGCAGACTTGGGTCTCACCGGATGGAAACACTCGAAATCAAATTGATCACGTGCTAGTAACAGCACGCTTCTTTTCTAGTGTTCTGGATGGGCGATCCTTTAGAGGTGCATAGATTGGAAGTGATCACTTCCTTGTATTTGCTAAAATAAGGTTCCACTTTCCAAATCCAGACTTTTCAAAATTCAACGGAAACGTTGCGGTTCTTACCGAATTGTTGAATTTTCACAATCACAATATGCTGCACTCTGATCTTACGTATACGTAGAATGAACTACAAACCATAGATCTAAATTAATGTTTAAAACAACAACCTATAATAACAACATGCAAAAAAACAATAATTGTGAGTGAAATAAATTAGGTTAAACTAAACGTAAGAACTTAATACTAATTGTTCATGATAAAATAATTTTATATTGCATTGCAATTCTTTTATGCATCTCTAGAGATTAAAACCACAAGTGTACGATTTTCTGAGTATTTTAGTTAATAACAATTTTCATGTTGAATTTGCAGAATGGTGTAACTTTCCAGTTTAATAATTACCTCAGTCCGGTAGGAAAAATCGCTTTATAATAACTTTCGTTTGTATTTATTGTCGTTTAATAAAATCGAAAATAGCATTTTCTACTCTAACACGTCTCGTGAACTGTCCACTTACGAAAAAACGGCATTTTTATCTCTTGTAGCATAATTTATTATTTTCTGTGAAAATGTTTATATTAGCATTTTTATTGATAGTTAATTTACATATTTAATTATTTGTCTGAATAAATTTAGTAACTTTTGAGTTATTGATTTAAATCGTGTCAATTAAAAGTTTCACCTATATCCATAATTTAGTGTTAAGTTACTGTACTAAATTTATCAGATAACAAATTCCCATATAAGCATTTGTAAGAAAATTATTATCTTTGTAAAAACTTATAAACTATGTTTTGTAAATTGGATATGTAATTTAATTATTTTTTATAGTTTTAGATAGTATTTGGTATTGTATCTTAAAACTATAAACATCTTTAATTAAGTTTTGTTATTTATAAAAAAAACTTCCTAAACCTGTAAATTTAAGAAAATATGTTTCTATTTCTAGATAAAAGCGTGATGCCATCATCACGGCTAGCGCTTAGAGAGGAGGATGTAGTTCGTTTATCATTAGAATTTTTATACAATCGTGAATTACATATATCACAATTATCATTAGAACGTGAAACTGGTGTTATAAATGGACAATATTCTGATGACATATTGTTTTTACGACAGTTAATATTAGATGGGCAATGGGATGATGTTATTGAATTTATACAACCTCTTGAAGCTCTTAATTCATTTGATATGAAACATTTCCGTTATACAATTTTACGACATAAATATATTGAATTACTATGCATAAAATCGGAAGCGGGAACAGCATCAGCCACAAATGGCAATTCGGTGGAAGGTGCCGTTGAAGAAGTTGTACAAATATTAGCTGATTTAGAAAAACTAACACCATCGAAAGAAGAATACTCAGCTTTATGTTTATTACTTACATTACCTAGATTAGCAGATCATTTACATTATAGAGATTGGAATCCAAGTAAAGCACGGGTTCAATGTTTTCGAGAGGTATGTATTAAAGTTAAATTTAATCATCGTAATTATTGCTCAATCAATAAAACGAAAAATAAAGAAAGTACTAATTGATTTGATGCAAAATAAAAAATAAAATAATTTTAAGTTATTAAATTAAATGCATTAAATATTTTTATATTTACGCGTGCTTTCACTAAACATAATCTTGCATGTATTTAATTCCGTATTCTCATTTGTTCTCTTTAATTCTTCATCTTTTAAAATTTATATTTATTTATCATTTATCTTTGTTAACAATATTTACTGTCAATTTTAATTATCTACCAAATCATAATTAAATTAAATCAACTGTGAAATTTAACGAAACGGTTTCTTGTATGGTTTTGTTTTTAATCAAATGCCAATAATATTTATCATTTATCATTTGTTTTTTCTTTTTGATTTTTAGGTATTTCCATTAGTTGAAAAATTTCTACCGGGTGATAAAAAAACAAATTTAGTTCCATTTGCGAAAAATGATCGTTTGGTGCAGTTACTTATAAAAGGTGTATTATATGAGTCATGCGTAAATTATTGTCAATCGAAAGCAACTGGACAACCGGGAGAGGAAAATAATCAAGAAATTGCATTTTCAAAATTTCTTGATGGTTCGATAGGTTTTAGTGATTCAGATTTATCATTACTTAGTTGGCTACAAAGTATACCGACAGAAACGTTTTCTGTTCCATTTGAACAAAGAACATTAAATGTAGATGTAGAGAGATTAGAAAGACCCACGTTAGAAACATCATGGACTGAACATATGCTAATTACACCTATTAAAGTAAGCATTTAAAAATTAATTTTTTTGTAATTTATATTTGAGTTTAAAAATGTTTCAAAATTGTTAAAAATTTATGTTGTACTTGTTGTTGTACAAAATGCTTAGAAAGCCAATTTTGAATCTTGATCGTTTTTAGAGGTTCTGGTTTGCGATTTGAGATATCAAACAGGTTTTCGGTTATCTGACTTGTCAATGGTAACGTTTTACTATTCAGATACTATCAATTTGAACACCACTTCCAGGTTATACAGCAGACAACTGGGGAAGTACTGCTAATTTATTAATGAAATTACTAATTTAGCTTTGTTAACCATTTTCATTTATCACTGTGTTCATTGACAGTCTTGAAATAACTGTTACTTTTTTTCGGTCTAATTTACTAAATAGTGGTGCTACTCATTTTTTAACTAAACTATGTGATTTTACTTCTAAATTTAATGCCTTCCACCGCATAAAAAAATAAAGCTGAACATAACGCAAATTTTAAAAGAAAACCCAAACTCAAATATTGTTCCATCATCTCTGACACCTGTGCGACATGATGTAATGGTTGCATGATATCTATAGGTCTCTTATATATGCTTTGCCTATAACTGAGTAGTTTTGTTATCACGTATAAAAGAATACAAAGGCAAACAGATTACCAACCATTGCCGGAGCGGACTGTCTCTCAGCTTAGTATAACTCATTCGTCTAAATCATCTCTGAATTTTTTATGCGCATCTGGAAAGTTTAGACGGTTTCCATACCAAAACTATGTTTCAACTAATTATTTTGCTGCATAAAAACGTATTTTTTTTTAAATTTAAGCCTAAAACATTTCCACATTCTGTAATGCCGTTTACAAGGCCTCGGAGTGCAGCGGACATCATGTCAAGATCATTATTACCTACATTAGATGGGCTACCATATGGATTAAGTAAGTTAAAATATAATTTTAAATTCAACGTTTGAATCCATTTTTTAATTTTTTCTTAAAGATACAAATTTACCAAATGTAGCCAGCGAAGGATATTCCATGTCAAGATCTAGTTTTGCCAGTTTTCATTTAACTGGTATTAAAACAAGTTCAGGCAAAGTTATGACATCAAGTGTAGATCGTTTATTTGAAAATGATGCAGATGTATTTCATAGTAGTAATTTTCAAGATTTTCAAGTAAGGGAATAGAACTTGGATCTAAAATTTTGTTTCATTACTTTTTTTTAAATTTTATACAAGGGCCTACCATCCATTCAAGAAACAACCTCAGTACAATCAAAATCACCTGAACCATCATCTAATCCATCCTCAAATATATCAAATAAATTACAAGATGGTGTTGTCACATCTGGCCATACAGGTCGTGATAGCCCTAATACATCAACCGCAAAAAGTTCACGACGTGATTCATTAACGGATAAGCATATACCTGAAGATACAATAAAACATCATAATCAATCACATATACCAGTTCAAATACAACAAAGTCATCCATTAACGCAACAACAAACACAACATATACCTGTTTTACAACATCATGTTAATACAAATAATAGTAATAATAATTTTAATATACAAATTGATGAAAGTAATGGGGTAAATAGAATAGGAAAATCATCAGCGAATGATCTTAGTAATTCATCATCGGGTGGTGAATTATTTGAGAAATTTCAAAAACAAAAATTAATTAGAGAAAATAATACGGGAATTTGTAAAAAGAATGGTGCTAGCAACGAAATGTAAGATATTTTATGTATGTTTATTAGAATTTCATCTTTTTTAATTAATTAGTGTAGATTAAGATTTTGAATGTTTCATTCGGTTTTTAGAGTTTGATGATCGGGAATTCGATACATGGGGGAATTTGGTTTTCAAACTAATGATTAAAAATTTTGAAGGCTTTCAACTGTATTTATGGTTGACAGTTAAGACTTAAATCTGAGGACATTAAGCTTGAGAACTTCAGCTTAGGTTTCTTGATAGAAATTTTAAGTTAAAATGTCGTGGTCTGAAGACTTTAAACTTTGAGCTGGGGCTTGCAAACTACAAATTCAGTCGTAGGATGGCATTGCATACAAATTGATGTTTGTAAGCTCTAACTGCTCGTTTTTTGTTAGAACGTATGACTTGATTCTTCAAACTTACAGCTATGTTACGACTAAATATTAAAGGTTAAGTTCTTAGGATTTTAAATTCACGCCAAAAGAAATCAGTTTTAGAATTTGGAGACTCTGAATGTATTATTTGAGTTATTGCTTCGGACCTTAGAGATGATGGATTATAAACATTTGACTGTTTTGTTAATTAAAATATCTCTTTACCAATCTGGTTTTTGAATAAAATTATTACGTCTGATATATAATGTCACTACAAGCAATTAAACCACTTCATTATCCACTTAACCACATAAAGTTAAATCAGTATTGCAATGTAAAGCTCTTAAGGTAAAATCAATTTCTGAAATGACTGAAAAATTGTTGAATTTTATTTTAATTTGTTGTGGACAGTGTAAGATCTACCCTTTTCTTCTTAAATCTTCGAATTGATGAAACTCTCTTCTGTTAAGACATTGTTGTCAATGATTTTGTTCTTAAAAGTCATCCGAACCTAAGTGACGTGTTTCATCTTCGCTCTAATCGAGTTATCTTCACTTTAAAATTTTTAAATATCTCCATTTTTTGTGATTTTTTGGTAATAAAGAGGCGATCTTAGCTACCTACTCACTAGGAAAGTGGAAGTAAAGAATTCTAGGTAACAAAGTTATGGCAAAAACGAAATTCAAACCGTTTTGATTTATTGAATGTCCTTGAGTATATATTCATTACGACAAATTGTGTTATCGTTGATCCATGACCTTATCTAAAACATACTAGACTAGATATGGTTGAATCGCGATATCCAAGAAAATGTGTCATTTACAAAAAAATCATATCACTTTATTTTCAGTAACATACGGTGTGTCGAACATCATTTACTGTTAAGAAAATGGCATAGAAATCGAAGAAAATAATTCTAAGTTCGAAAATGAACCTTTTTTGAAAAAGTGCGATCCCGACTAAATGATAAACTTTAAGGTACTCTGATCAAAATGTTTCAGAGATCAAAGTGTTTCAATACAAGAAATATATTATAGTAAACCATTTTCGTAGTAAATAACATGTTTTTAATTCTTTTATTCTGATTCGGGAATGTCGAATAAAATGCGACTTTATTAATTTCAATATAGAAAAACATTTTGTATTCTTACAAAATCTGAAATTGTCTATTAATTGTCTATTTCTTGAATTTGATTTAAAAAAGAAGTACAATTATACTTTAATCGTGCTTTTCACAAAAGTTAATAAAGGTCAAGAAAATTTTAAATAAATAGTCCAATAATAGAGATAAAATTAATACGGACAACTAATTTTACAGCGATGGCACTTTAAACGATGAAAGTAACGTTGAATTTAAAGCAAACATTTCAATATTGCCAGGTATTTTAAATAATGGTCCTATCTCTCGGTTAGCAGAGATTGAACTAATTCTTTGCAAAGTGTGAGTTTACACGACCGTGAAAGATCACAGAAGTTTTAAATGTGCGTAGAAAACTCCGTATGTGTCAGAAACATAAGTCATGATATCTGCGAGCATGTCATTTGACGAGGTTATAACAGACTCGAGGTATTAGAAGTTTTCCACGTGATCTACTTCGCAGCCGCTACTATTTCGATTTCCGTCAGAGATGTCCCTAAATGTTGTTAAACGTTCAGTTTTGCCAGTGTTGATGCATTCATAACTCTTGACATTTCTTTGAAGCTGTGAGAGGCCATCTTGGATATAGCTTGGTCTAAGTCTGTGGCGGTTAGATAATTCAATTCCATTTCAACTAGTAAAAATTGTAAAATTTTACTAATTCTTAATTCTATTTCATCCATATCACTTATTTCATGTAAAATAATCCAGCGAAATTATGATCCACGATGTAAAGTTAATCAAGGCATAATAATAATAATAATAATAATAATAATAATAAAATAAAGCAACAATACTTATTCGATTACATATGTGTGTGCTGGTTGAGGATGAACAAATTAATTTACCTTTACTAGTTGTAAATATTATTTTGTATTATATAATTTATTACATACAAAAAAATTAACAGTATTTGAATTATATAAAAATTTAGTTGATAAAATTTGTAAGAGGATATTTAAAAAATCAGTCGAGTCTATATGTCCAAGAGACAGTATCGTTTGAAGATAAAATCAATAAAATTATTAATTAACAAATATTTGTTTAAAAAGTTGTTTAAGGAAAAATATAAAAGTTTCCAAAATAAATGGTGATCCATAAAAAGTGTTGAAATTATATTATTTGTGGAACAACTCATTTCGAACACAATATATGGTGACCGAAAACGTAAAAGTAGCACGCTGAAGCAGTTCGCAGCTGAATTATTTTGTTTTTTAAAAACAAAATCAAATTAAAACAAACAACGTGGAGTATATGAAAAATAAGAGATTTTTTTTACAACACTATCTGGGACGCGAGTCTCAGAAGACGGTAATTTTATTTTTTTAATATTTTTACATTATCACATTGTAAAAAAAGATAATTAATGCTTGATTATTATTTTTTTTCTGCATTGGGTTCAAAATCATATATATATATATAAAGTAAAATATTGAATTTTTACTACGTGGAGCACATGGAAAATATAAGCACATTTTGGGAACGCTACATAAAGTCTAATAAGACGATAAAACTTTCATTATTGAAAAAACGTGGAATATAGTAAAAATTAAAGCACTTTGAAACACTATTTGGAACGCTACATAGCCGCACAAAAACAACGGAATATAATAATCAACTTCACAAGAACAGTGGAATACGGGAAAACCGCAACAGAGACGGAGAATCAAATCATCATCACAAAATTTGAATTAGCAAATTGCAAGGACGAACAACGTCAACAAACGGATTTAATAATACGGGGTGAGTTAATTTATTGATTTTCAATAACCACACACACACTATTAAATAAAAATAAACATTTTACATTATAATTTATGGTTTTGTTTGCTTTCGCGAATATTGTGGCGAGTTTTGCTGGATTTATTTATTTATTTATTTATATATATATATAAAATTTTATTGGTTATTTCCGCGAGAACTTAATCGTTTTTTTTTAAGTTTTATTTTTCGTAAGAAAAATTTTTTTTACCATCTATAATTTTGTGGTTGGGTGGCACTCTCCTATATATATGGTAGATGGATGACAGTGATTCGGATCTTGATATCACTGATACCAAAATTTTACGGTCCGGGAAAAGGATTGAAGGGCCACCACCATTGGTTGCTGCACAACAACCAACAATAAACGCAAGACCAATACAGAACAAGGTAGAACCAAAACCAACCATTCTGATGGCTCCAGTGACGCTCCCCGATTTCATCGATTCGGACCCGGGTCTTTGGTTTCTACAAATAGAGACCATCTTTGCATCTCGTGACATAACTGACGACAAGCAGCGATTTTCTGCAGTTATGGCAGTCCTTAAGCCTAGGGTACTGTCTACGATTCGCAGTCTTCTGCAAAATCCTCCCACGACAGATTTCTACAACACACTTAAGATGGCAATTATTACAAACTTAAGTGAATCTGAACAAATTCGGATCGAAAAATTATTGCAAACCGTAGACATAGGGAATCAAAAACCCTCTCTGTTCTACGATCAACTGCTACAATTAGCTGGAGATTCCACAGCGGTCAATGCAGAACTTGTAAAAAAACTCTGGCTTGCTCGTTTACCATTAAATATCAAACCTGTCGTTATCGCAATTCAGAAGGATGAAATTGAAACGTTGTTACCTATTGCAGACAAGGTGTGGGAAGCTGTACGTGGTCCCATCACCTCTCCTGGGGGTAACTATAGTTGCTCAAATGTAGACCAAGCTACACCATCAACATCGTCAGGAATCAGCCAGCAACCACCAACGGATGCCTTAGAGAAGATGGTCGAGCAGCTGACCTCTTCCCTTAATGAAATGAGATCACGCCTTGACCGATGGGAAAATAATTCTCACAATCAACGATCTCAACAACAATCACCTTCTAGGTATTCGTATTTTCGAAGAAATAGTTTTAAACCTAGAAGTAGATCCCCCGCATCAAGGACCTTGTGTTGGTATCATCGCACATTTGGACCGAATGCTACAAGATGTGTTGGAACTTGTTACTACAGATCTTTTAGCCCGAGTAAGAACACACCAAATTCGGGAAACTAAGCACTTCCAACGTGAATTCGGCTAACGTTGGGACACAGATTACAAGCCGTCTGTTCGTCCGGTGTAGAAACACCAAACTTGAATTCCTTATCGACACAGGTGCTGACGTATCAGTAATCCCATGTCGAGCTTATTCTGATTTAGTTCAGGACGAACACAATGTCCTTACAGCAGCAAATGGATCTACAATCCACACTTTTGGTACAAAACTCCTCAACTTGGATTTGGGTTTCCGTCGAGAACTACCTCATACATTTGTGGTAGCGTCAGTTAGTAAACCTATTATAGGTGCTGACTTTCTGACTAAGTTTAATTTGATAGTCGATCTAAAGCGCAAGCGCTTACTAGACACTAGTACACAACTTTCTGTGAATACAATCTCGTGTTCAGATAACACACCTTCACTTCGTTTGTTCACTGTTCAAGGAATTTATGGAAACATTCTTCATGAATTCCCATGCCTTACTCAGGAACCCAAATACGATTCTCCAGTCAAACACAACGTGGTTCATCGCATCGTCACAGAAGGACAATTACCATTCTCTCGACCACGCAGATTGGAAGCGAACAAGTTGAACATAGCTAAAAATGAGTTTTCGCATATGGCCCAGTTAGGATTGATTCGACCTTCCTCATCGAGTGTTTCCTCTGCCCTGCATTTAGTCCCGAAAAAGGATCAGGGTGACTGGCGTCCTTGCGGGGATTATCGACGTTTGAATGATGTTACTATTCCAGATCGGTACCCCATTCCACACATTCAAGATTCTTCAATGCATCTTCATGGCTGCATTATTTTTTCTAAAATAGATCTGATCCGCGCTTACCACCAAATACCAGTCTCTGCGGAAGATATACACAAAACTGCTATAGCGGTCCCTTTTGGTCTCTACGAATTCCTGAGAATGCCTTATGGTTTGAGAAACGCAGCTCAGACTTTCCAGCGTTTCATGGACGAGGTGGTAAAAGGACTAAATTTTGTATTTGTGTATATTGATGACATATTGGTGGCAAGCAAGTCTCCGCAGGAACACCAAAAACATCTACGCATTCTCTTCAATAGGCTAACAGATTTTGATATTAAAATCAAACTTTCAAAATGCGTATTTGGAGTTCCTTCTCTCGATTTTCTCAGTCATGAAATCACAAAGGATGGTGTTAAACCATCCCAAGATCGAATCATGGCCATCAAAAATTTTCCACAGCCAACTTCTGTTCGACAAGTTCAGCGATTTGTGGGTATGGTAAACTACTACCATAGATTCATACCACATCTGGCCGAAATAATCTCTCCACTTCATGGTTATCTCGCTGAACTAGCCAAGATAAAGAAAAAATCAGACTTCATTTGGACTGTACAATGCAGCACAGCCGTTGATAAAATAAAACTGGCGCTTGTAAATTGCACACTCTTGGCTCATCCGTCGCAAAAAGCAAGCTTTTGTATCAAAACGGATGCTTCAGGTGCTGCACTAGGTGCAGTACTGGAACAATTTAACAAAGGTTTTTGGCAGCCCTTAGGTTTTTTTTCTAATAAGCTCTCACCTGCAGAGCAAAAGTATTCTGCTTTTGATCGTGAATTATTAGCTATTTATAAAGCTATAAAACACTTTCGTTATTTTGTAGAAGGTCGCAAGTTCACGGTGTTCACGGACCACAAACCTCTAACTACTGCAATCTCATCTAAGACGGAGAGAAGTCCTCGACAGGCTCGTCATCTCGATTTCGTTTCCCAGTTCACTACTGATATTCAACACATCTCTGGTACGGACAATGTCGTGGCAGATACGTTATCACGCACTGAGGAAATGGCAATTAATTTTACAGGATTAGATGTTGAGAAACTCATTAAACTTCAAGAGTCTGATCCAGAACTCTTACATCTAAAATCTACACCAAATGTCGTAGGCTCTAAATGGAAATTAGAACCCATCTTCACTAGACAACATAGCAAACCAATTTGGTGTGAGACTTCGACCAACACAATTCGTCCATATTTACCTGAGTCATTGAGAAGATCCACTTTCGATTCTCTACATAGTTTAGCCCACCCCGGTGTAAGAGCATCCCGGAAGTTGCTCTCTAAACGTTATTTCTGGCCTTCAATGAGTATTGATGTTGGATTTTGGTCTAAGACATGCTTATCATGTCAAAGATGTAAGGTCCAACGACACACTCACTCAGAACTCGGTCAGGTACCTGTACCGTCGGCCAGATTTGAGCATATCCACATTGATTTGGTAGGTCCACTACCTCCATCTCATGGATACCGGTACATAATGACTTCAATCGATCGTTTTACTAGGTGGCCGGAAGCAGTACCCCTGGTGGATGGAACAGCTGAGACAGTTGCTAGGGCTTTCTTGACTAACCATATTTCAAGATTCGGTGTGCCAGTAAATATAACTTCTGATCGCGGAGCGAATTTTGAATCAAAGTTATTTCAAGAACTTATGAACATCATGGGTTCTAATAAAATCAGGACAACGGCTTACAACCCTAAGGCCAATGGAATGGTGGAAAGATTCCATAGACAGCTCAAATCTTCGTTGGAAGCTCATGGTAATACTACCAATTGGAGTGATACACTCCCAATCGTCATGTTAGGCATTCGGTCTTCGATCAAATCTGATCTTGGATGTACTCCTGCTGATCTTGTCTACGGACAAAGCCTAAAAGTCCCAGGAGAACTATTCATACATCCAAAGGATGCGCATCCAGTAGAACCAGCAGATCTTGTGGAACATCTCAAACAGTGGATGCGATCCTTAATCCCGAAAGATACCCGGAAAGATCCTCAGTCAAATATTTACATTCCAAAAGATCTTTTGGAATGCGACTACGTTTTTGTCAGGGTGGATAAAGTAAAACCTAGCTTATCACCACCTTATGAGGGTCCATTTAAAGTTGTTAGGCGTTTCCGGAAGAGTTACATCGTTGAAATAAAAGGTAAGAACCAGAATATTTCAATTGACCGACTTAAACCTGCATACATGACCGACTTATTGGACAAGAAACCAAATTCCCGCCAAGTAAGATTTAAACTACCTCCGCGTCATACTAGAGGCTAAGATGAAACAAGGAGATATGTCCACACATCTCTCCTTGTTTTTCTTAAGAGGGGAAGTCCTGTGGCGGTTAGATAATTCAATTCCATTTCAACTAGTAAAAATTGTAAAATTTTACTAATTCTTAATTCTATTTCATCCATATCACTTATTTCATGTAAAATAATCCAGCGAAATTATGATCCACGATGTAAAGTTAATCAAGGCATAATAATAATAATAATAATAATAATAATAATAATAATAAAATAAAGCAACAATACTTATTCGATTACATATGTGTGTGCTGGTTGAGGATGAACAAATTAATTTACCTTTACTAGTTGTAAATATTATTTTGTATTATATAATTTATTACATACAAAAAAATTAACAGTATTTGAATTATATAAAAATTTAGTTGATAAAATTTGTAAGAGGATATTTAAAAAATCAGTCGAGTCTATATGTCCAAGAGACAGTATCGTTTGAAGATAAAATCAATAAAATTATTAATTAACAAATATTTGTTTAAAAAGTTGTTTAAGGAAAAATATAAAAGTTTCCAAAATAAATGGTGATCCATAAAAAGTGTTGAAATTATATTATTTGTGGAACAACTCATTTCGAACACAATAAGTCCAAGAAGAGCAATATCACATGCATTGTGCCAAGAATTTGACTTAATTGGTTAAAAATGCAGTTTTGTGTCTTGATTCGGTAAATTTCTTATCACGTACTCAAGCGCCTAGTTAAATAGTACGGGGCAAGGGCATCGAACACCAGGTGTTACCTCAAAAGGGTAAGAAATTGACCCTTCCATTGCTATTTTACAATTTATGCCCGATGCTGTGAGTTTACGTATAACACAAATTTCTCTGGAATACCCACGCATTTAAGTACAGGTTTTGCAGTCCAAATTCAACTTTTTGCAAATCAAACTCAAAATTTTTCAAATCAAATTCAACTTTTGCAAATCAAATTCAACTTTTGCAAATCAAATTCAACCTTTTGCAAATCAAATTCAATATTTTGCAAATCAAATTCAATTTTTTCTTAATCAAATTAAACAGCAAAAAATTGAATTTGATTTGCAAAAAGTTGAATTTGATTTGCAAAATTTGAATTTGATTTGCATAATGTTGAATGTGGACTGCAAAACCTGTATGGAGCAACGGCTGTCGCGGGTGATATTATCATATGCTTGCTTAAAATCAACGAAGAGCTGGTGAATGCTTTTTCAAGGATCATCCTTAAGGTGAAACATTGATCTGATAATGTTGATTCACACACCGATGTATGTAAAAGCCAACTCTAAATTCTTCTCCGTTTGATGACCGCACGTAATAGTGAAGATTTTAATGTTTTATGGATTCTACTTCATAGCCATCTTAGTCCTTGTAATGACCGATATACAGTGTAATTCTCGGCTTGGTTTGTACGTTTTTGGCGATCTGTTGGTTTTTTAAGGTTAAGATTAAGTACGTTTCATGTTTCCATTTTTAAATCGTAGTATGAGTACAGATGCATAGGTTGTTCTTGTGATAATTCCTAAATAATCCGAAACCAATGTACAGAGTTCATAATAAATTGTTTGTTATGGAAATGGATAGTCCGATAATCCCTTTGTTCAATCAAAATTTTCGTGAATTGGTAGAACCATTTGAACTAATTTTATTTATTTATTTATTTATTCAATACCATCAACAGTCTTATATGACAAATGATTACCTAAAACTAAAATTAATTAACAAATTCAAACAAAAAGAAAAACATATAGAAAACAAAACAAAAATCAAGTCAATAAAAAACTATCAATAAAAAATAACGATAAAAAATAACAAATTAAAAAGAAAAACAACAATAGAATAAGGAAAATACGTGACATTATATAAAGCAACCAAGCAAAAAATATGAATAAAAACTTTTAAAGAGGTTGTGCTACAGAGTTTGGAGATATTTTGTGACTCGGCTTTTGAATACATTCCTAGATATGTTGAAATCAAACAAGTCCCAGAAAAGATTAAAACCAAAAGAGATGGTGTATAAGGGATCAGATTTGCCATAATTGGATTGGTGAAATGGACATATTAGAAAACCAGATCTAGTGCGTAATTGTCGTTCAGGGGCGCCAATTTTAACCAGTTGTAGTAATTGAGGGCTATCTATGTTGCCACTTATAAGATCCATTGCAAAAATTACAACTGACTTGCTTCTTCTATTTTCGAGACTCTCGATTTTCAATAACTGACAACGACTCTTATATGAAGGTAACTTGAAAAATGGTTTACTGTTGTCACGCGGTAGCCTACGAAGGTAGCCTACTTCATAAACTTTTTCTGAATGCTCTCAATTCTACTAGAGTGTAAGGTGTAATGCGGAAACCATATGATGGTTGCGTATTCAAGTTGCGATCTGACGAGAGAATAAGAAAGTATACGGAGCGTGTATGAACAATTTCACTTGCTTTGACCGGATAAAATGCTATTTAACTAATGATATTCAAATGAATTCTATAGATACATTCATTAAAAACCAATTACAAGAAAATAAACATTTTAATTTCAATACTCAACCGGACATTAAGGTCAATTTAATCATGCCTTTGCCAACAAATGATAAATAAAAAAGTATATTTTTGGAATTGATTTATGAAATAAGATATTCTTGTTGTGAATCTAAACCAAATCGATTTAAAAAAAAAACTATTATCTGATTTTATTCTGCAAATAATCAAAATACTTCCTTAATTGCCAGATAAAATAAACTGGGTTCAGATCTCGACCGTTTGACTGGTTGCGATAGCCGATTGCCGAGTGAAACGGAGGTAAGAAAAAGTTTGAGGCGTGATGCTCCTGATTTCATCTGAGCACTGTTGATGACGATATTTGTAAAAAAACAACGAGGTCAGCAACAGTGCGACGATGTTGTAAGGAATCAAATTTTGATGTCCAATCTCGATCACCCACAATTCATATAGCACGCTTTTGAACAGAGTTCAAAAAGGCCAAGATGGAAACAGAAGCAGCACCCCAAACTTGACAACAGTACTCCATGCAGGGACGAATATAGGACTTATTAACATGGAGCAATTAGTATGGAGTGAAACTTTTTTTGCATCTATTTAGGAGGCCGAGTTTTCTAGACGCGCTTTTTGCCATCGCCATTACATGATCGTTCCAGAGTAGGTCATTTGAAACTGTGACACCCAATAAACAAAGGTTTTTACATACACCTGTTGGTTCATCACACACTGAATAAAGTATCGGTATTTGATCTGGAAACAATCAACAGCTGTGTTTTGGTGGAGTTGAAATTGACTAGGTTTTGGTCACCTCAATCGGCGACTTTTTTTGGTCTTTATTCACGTTTATGGCAGCGTCCCTCCGGGCGGGATTAATTCGTTCGTGTATTTTACCTTTTGAAGGAAGAGGCTCGAACGACTTATGCAGAGTACTATCATCTGCAAAACTTTATTGGGTTGCTGGTGATTTTCAGCAATTCGTTGATATAAATCAAAAATAGGGTTGGGGACAATACTGAGCCTTGAGGTACACCAGCGTTAATTAGTTTAAACTCAGAAGAAAATCCGTCTAAGGAGACCGAAATGTATCGGTTGGATAGAAAATTTTGAATCAGCTTCACAACATTGGGATGAAAACCATACGCAACGAGCTTGTTGATTACGTTGGTATGCCAGACTCGATCGAATGCCTTGGAGATGTCTAAAGCGATTACGTAAGTCTCACCACCTTTATCAAGTATATTGTTCCAACAATGCGCTACATAGTTTAATAGATCGGGTAGTTAATCTTTGCAAAAACTCTTTGAAGGCAGACAGTTTCTTCCGTTTTGTTTTTTACTTCTCTCGTTTCAGATTACCTATCAAATAATGCATTGTACATTTGGGTGCCGATGGGAAATAAATTTATACTTTGTAAACATAGCTGTATCGACAACCGAGACTGGGCCAAACATTTTTAAGACATTTTGTTTGATTAGACATTTGCTTTTCCACAAATATTATCATAGATAAAATTGAAATAAAAAATTAAACATGACATGTTTAAATACATTTCTTCCATTTGGTAGTTTTACCGCAAATTTTAGTTTGAATAGATAAATGATATGTTTTAACTATAACAGCATTCAATTTGCTAGACAAAACTTATCATTTTTTGGTTTTGTAATTTTACGTTGTGTATTAAACTCAAATAAGAAACTGCTAAAAATATGTATTTGATGTTTTTCCGCTGCCAATTGCGTCACATAAGATATCATTTGTTTTTATTGGTTTTGTTTTTGTACATTGTGTATTAAACATCTTTAAAAAACTGCTGAATTTATTTAACATTATTGATGTTTTTTTTCGCTGATATCATTTCTTTTTGTTGGTCTATATAAAAATATGACATCAATATCCAGTCAATATCCGATTTTTAATCCATTACTAATCCATATTAAATCCATATCTAATCCATATCCCATCCATATGTATGCCATATCCATATCCAATTCACATCTAATCCTTATTCATATCCAAACCCATATTCATTACATATCAAATCAATATCCATACCATGTTTAATACATATCCAATCCATATCCAATCCATATCCAATCCATATCCAATCCATATCCAATCCATATCCAATCCATATCCAATCCATATCCAATCCATATCCAATCCATATCCAATCCATATCCAATCCATATCCAATCCATACTCAAGCCATATCCAGTCCATATCCAATCCATATCCATTCCATATCCAATCCATAACCAATCCATATCCAATCCATATCCAATTCATTTTCAATCCATATCCAATCCATATCCAATGCGCATCCAATCTATATAAAATCCATATCCAATCCATATCCAATCATATTCAATCATATTCAATCAATATCCAATCCATATCAAATTCATATCCACTCCATATCCAATCCATACCCAATCCATATCTAATCCATATCCAATCCATATCCAAGCCATATCCCATCCATATCCAATCCATATCCAATCCATATCCAATCCATATTTAATACATATCCAATCCATATCCAATCCAAATCCAATCCATATCCAAGCCATGTCCAATTCATATCCAATTCATATCCAATCCATGTATATTATCCATATTCAATCCATATCCCATCCATATGCATGCCATGTCCAATGCATATTTAATCCTTATTCATATCCAAATCCATATTCAACCCATATCAAATCAATATTCAATCCATATTTAATACATATCTAATCTAATCCATATTCAATCCATGTCCATGTCATATTCATACCATGTCCAATCCATATCCATATCATAATCCATATCCATATCTATATCTATATCTATATCTATATCTATATCTATATCTATATCTATATCTATATCTATATCTGAGTTTTCTCCGAAAAATGCAACGCTTTCCATTTTTTAACGTTGAATACTTCGAACCAAGTTGTTAAAAAAATATAATTCTCTTCAATGAGCTATAACTTCCTTCGTTTTGGACTTACAAAACTCATACAAAACCAATCTCTTTTTTGTTTTAAACTTTATTTTTGTACATTTCAACTTTTCTGATAGAACGCTAAGCTTTAGAGTTATGTGTGAAAAGCCGTCAAAAAACATGCTTATTTGAACGAAAAATGCAAGTTTTCAATTGCGAATAACTCGAAAAATATTGATCTATGGAAAAAACGTTTAAGAATATTTTCACTTAAAATGTGTCTCTTTATCTATTTTTGGGGTTATTTTGAGTGAAAAAATTCCACCCCCGGGGTAAAAGCGCAAATCATCGCTATATCACCTTTGATTTTTGAGTCATCCCTTAACTATTCAGAAAATTTCAAGTTAATCGGTCAAGGTTCAAAGAATTCAGACCCGAAAACGTTTAGTGACTGCACTACAGTAGTTTTCTTGTTTTCGTTGGTTGTGACGACCGGCGGACAGACGGAATTTTTTTTTGGTTTTTTAGAATCGTTTTAACTTAAAACGTCGATGAATGACAAAACAAGTGGCGGTAAGATTTTCACTTTTGGCTCGAGATTGTAATTCAAAGTCTTATATTACTTAGGTCTTTCAGACCGAAGTAATATAAGGCTACGCATCAAACATATAGTGAAAAACAACCAGTTATAGATGTTTATTGATCTTTTGTTTCGATAACATCCATTTCGAAAACCGTATTAGTTTTCAGATATGAAATGGTTGTCCTCCAAATTTTTTTTGTTCGCAAATTAACGTACCTAATAGTCGTATATGTGAGCAATTCCACGTCACCGCAACAGCATTTGTTCTATTATCCGGACTAACCTCCTTTGATTTCGATAAAATTTCATACACAGATAGCCAATGACAAAATAAAAATACTATTTCTTTCGAAAAATGAAATTTCGTTCTGGGGATGACACAGGGTGGTGGCAAAGTTTTACGGGCTGGTGAAACATTAGTATCTTTGGCTACCGATTGCCAACGATTGACTAAACCGATTTAAGTCATTTATAGCTCATTAGAAAGGTAATTGATAGACCTTATTTAAAATTTTGTAGCAATTTTTTAAAACTGTCTTAAACTTAAATAATATTTTAAAAGATGGCGCTGTTGAGGGTACCCTCACTTTTACCACATTTTTTTTTCCAGAAACAAAATGTTTAATTAATTCTTAATCTAAATCTAAAGTTTCCCAATGGCATAATTTCTCGTTTTGAAAATAAAATTCTTACAAAATTTTAATTTCCGTTTTTCAATTTTTTTTTTAAACAATGCAGTCTGTTTAACTAAAACCAGCTGAATTCTTGTTTTATAGAAATTTATTGACCATTTGATTATTAAAACGATACAAGTTAAGTATTTGAGGGTGTGGATGCTTATTTACATAATTTACCTTTTCTCGAATTTCTACCTGTCGAAAATTAGTTTTAAATGCATGAACTAATCGAGTAACGTAATTTAATTACCTATTAATGATAATATCTGTCATAAAATGAGAGCACAGTAATGAATAGAATAGTCTTTAGAGATATTTTGATCGTACAGCATCATTACTAAATTCATTTGTCAATCTTATTAAAATAATATTATTGTTGTGTTAGCAAAGAAGTTTTAAAGCGTATTATAGTTAAAATAATTTTTTTTAAAAATATGAGTAAATATCATTGTATAAAACCATTTGGTATCGGCAAGTGTTCAAAAACTACGAAATCTTACACCTGAAATTCAGAATAAATTACATTCGATAAATTATGTATTTGATATTCTTATGCGAATGCGAATTTGTTCGTTTTGTAGAATTCGTCTCCTAATGATCAGTTCCACTGGAGGTATTGAAGCTGAAAATACAGGTGATGCAGAATCAAGTTCGAGTGATAAAATATTGGAGGAACAGCAACAGCCTATCAGCGGACCTAGCGTTTTACGAGCTATTATTTCATCAACAACGATAGTTAATATGGAACGTGATGAGCTAATTAATCGCATGAATGAACATATTGTGCCATTTGTAGCTAACCAAATTTCTCGTATTAATCGAAAGCGGTTATGTCGCAGTTTTGAGTATGGAAAGGATACATCAGAGCAACTGGGTAGAAACATTCAAAATATTTAAATTGTTGTGACTCTTGATGCTTCTGATGAAATAAAAGTGCAATTAAAATACATAAATTTATACATAAATTAACACACAGGCTAAAATTATTAATACCTCACCATTTTGTTACACAACAACAGTTCATGTATTTGGAAAACACAAAATCAAACTTAAAAGTGGGAGAGTGCTTAGTGCTTGGCGATTTTTCGGAAAATTTCTCTTTTTTCATTCAAGATTCTGTGCAGAGTTATTATTGGAATAATTCACAAGCTACGATACACCCGTTTTTAATATATTATAATTCACCTACTAGTCAACGTATCGATCACTTAAGTTTTGTCATTATCTCTGATATAACTGAACATGATAGTGTTGGCAGTGTATATTTTATAAAAGATAAAATAGAACATCTTATTGAAAAAATAGTCTATATGACTGATGGTGCGGGATCTCGGTATAAAAGTAAATATAATTTTATAAATCTATGCTACCACAAATCAAATTTAAATATAGACGCAGAGTGGCACTTCTACGCTACCAGTGATGGAAAAGGACCGTGTAATGGAATAGGAGGTACATTGGAGGTATATCGAAACGTGGTGCTCATCGATATAGTTTGTCTAACAAGGATATTATTCAAACCCCTATTAGTACCTGGGCCTTCACCTACATAATTTTGGGATTACCACATATTTTATACTTCGTGATGCGCCTGTCCTTGACGAGCCCGAAAACATTTGTTCTGCGATTTTTTTCAAATCGGCCGCTTTTGCTTTCGGCAAGCTCCGAAAAATGCCGATTGCCCGGGATCTTGTAAATTTTTGTTTTTTTTTAACTATGGGGGTTCGAAATTTGATTTAGAACACAAGGGTAACCTTGTCCGACAAAAACTTGTCTGCTATTGTCTAGTCCGTCAACCCAAACATCCAAAATGTCAGTTGTCGGACTCGACAATAGCAAACACATTTTGGTCGGACAAGCTTACCCTCGTATTCTAAAACAAATTTCCAACCTCCACAGTAAAAAAAAATAAATGTGGTAGCAATCGGCATTTTTCGGAGCTTGCCGAACGCAAAAGCGCCCGATTTGAGAAAAATCATAGAACAAATGTTTTCAGGCTCGTCAAGGACAGGCGCATCACGAAGTATAAAATATGTGGTAATCACAAAATTATGTAGGTGAAGGCCCAGGGATATGGATCTTTATGAATGGGCAACAAAATGGCAATCAACAATGAATTTTGCATATACCAGTAAAAATTATTATACAGCAATGAAGTTACGGTTAGAAGCAAGACACAGAGAGGCTGTAACTATAAAAGGTACACAATCATTTCATGAGTTTATACCCAAAGATGAAAAGACATTGCTCACAAAAATCTATTCTAATTCAGCTAAAACTAGGATTTTTAAGATAAACCGTTAATATGCAATGTAAATTTCTTTTATATTTTTAATTTCTTTTATATTATTTTTTATTATTAATAAATGTATATTGTTTTTATTACACAACTTAGAATAAAAATAAAAATTTATTTATAATATGAATTCTATACAACATGCATTTTATTTCACATAATTTTTCTCACTATTTACTTCTCAGCATGAGTTTTAATATATGGGTCATTCTCCTGAAAAGGGGTAGTTTGAAAAAACAAATTTTTGAATTTTAAACATGAAATAAAAATCGTTATTATTATGTTTTCTATTAGATAATAACTTGCTGTATTAAGTCTATTGGCCCAGATCATATTTGAGAAATTTTAAGAAAAAAAACTTTTAAATCTTTACTTGTCCACAGACGTGACGGTGATAATAAACAACTACTACCATTGTGATAATAAACAACTACTGTGTGTAAAGAAACCTGATTTTTCGACCCGCCAAAGTGTACTGCTTGCACTTTCTCAGAATATTTGCAGTTATAATCATGAAAAATCACAGTGTGTAAGGATTTCATTTTCAGACAAGCTCTTCTTAATTTTGCTTATAACATGATAATAATGTAAGTTAATTTAAGTTTTATCAACAAAAATCATTTATAAATATTAAAGATCACACTATTATTGTTTGTGTTACGTCTGTTCCGTACTTAGCTGTTCTGTCCGTGACATTGAATGTCCACGGACATGATGTCCACGGATGTGATAAATTCATTAAAAACATTCTGTGAATGATAACATTTTGGTTTTGAGTTGTATTTGAAATCTATCATATATACAATTCACTTTTACTATTACTACAATAAAAATTTAAATTTAGTAATTACTTAAAGAATTATGATGTACACGGATGTGACTCTATAAGCTTGCCCACTTCAAATTTTGATGTTCTATAATGGCTGATATGGCTGACTGACAATTTATAAATCATAGATTTGGTTCTTGTACTGCCATCTATGACGAAATAGAAGAAATAAACATTTTGTCCACGGAAGTGACTAAAATTCTTGGGACATTCTAGTTTCTGCTGTAAAATTGATTTTGGTAATATGTTCATGATAAAGGTTTGAGGTATGATAAGTAGAAATATTTATTTATTTCATACAGTATATTTTTTATTTTCAATGAAATTATTATTTTGATTGTGAATCTTATTATTTTAAAATTTCAGTCTTGGGACAGTCCACGGACGTGATTTATCACGTTTCGAGAACATATTTTTCAATTAAAATAAAATTAAATTGCTTCTTTTATACTGTTGCTTAATTCTCTTAGAAATACGTTGCAATTTCCAATAGCATACACAGAATTTGTACAATTATTTAGATAAGAAAAATTGCTTGGACATAAGAATGTACCCTTTTTGGACAATCACCCATATATCAGGTACATTCATTTATAATTAATTTCCGACAGGTAGAAATAGGAGAAAAGGCAAATTATGTGAAAAGCATCAACACCCTCAAAAACTTAACTTGCATCCTTGAAATAATTAAATTTCTATAAAACAAGAATTCAGGTGGTTTTAGTTACATAGACTGCATTGTTTAAAAAAAAAATTTGAAAAATGGAAATTAAAATTTTGTAAGAGTTTTATTTTCAAAACGAGAAATTATGCCATTGGGAAACTTTAGATTTAGATTAAGAATTAATTAAACATTTTGTTTCTGGAAAAAAAATGTGGTAAAAGTGAGGGTACCCTCAACAGCGCCATCTTTTAAAATATTATTTAAGTTTAAGATAGTTTTAAAAAATTACTACAAAATTTTAAATAATTTTTTATAAGGTCTATCAATTACCTTTCTAATAAGCGATAAATGACTTAAATCGGTTTAGTCAATCGTTAGCAATCGGTCGCCAAAGATACTAATGTTTCGCCAGCCCGTAAAACTTTGCCACCACCCTGTGTCATCCCCAGAGCGAAATTTCATTTTTCGAAAGAAATAGTATTTTTTTTGTCATTGGCTATCTGTGTATGAAATTTAATCGAAATCAGAGGTGGTCGGGAACATCGATGTTGCGGTGACGTGGAATTGCGGCTGCCGCAACCAGTGAAACGGTAAAGATCCCGCGCTGTCATACTGGCAGATCGCAGAGAGACTTCTTTGTCCGAACTGCGTACAAATGGAATAGTTTGCCGGAACACTTAGTCTCAGGTGGCTTCAACCCACAGATGTTTAAAAAAAGCGTTAATCTACACCTCAGAACGCCAGTTGTTGTGGGACCCAGGTCTAGACCTAGGTCTTAAAAGGTATTTATGTGTTGTTGTGACACATATTCTAAACCCTATTACACAACACATTTTATTAAAAAAAAAAAAAAAAAAAAATGTTAGATAAAACCGGCAGTAAAGGCTTTGATGGTATTAAGTTTAAGGCACTTCCAAAACAGTTTAATGAAGAAATTTCAACTTCGAAACACCGTCACCTGGGTAGCATAGTTTATATGGTTTCTATCGCTAATAGATTCGAATCACTGTGATCCTGAAGAGTGCAGGTCCACATCCAAACACAAAATACAATCAGAGAAGTTTTTCGTAAACGAACTAAAACATTCAACTGAAGCATTAAAATTCTCTTAGATGCTTGAGTTTAATTTATTTTTTGCTCACCAAAATTGCTCAGCAAAATCCTATTTAATTTAAATGTATTAAAATTTCAAACTAGTGATTTATAATTTTAAAACCTGATAATGGAAAATATCCATTGGCTTCGTATATACTTCAAATATTAAAATAAAAGAGCTGATTTTTACATATCAGTCGAAGTCGAATGAAGTCGAATGTTTGCATTGTATTTTTAGCAAGACTGAACACAAGTTTATTTTACTTCTAGTTATTTTGAATGATAACTCCAATAAGTCTAACTGATTTAACTTCATGCTATTCCTCATGGTTTATTGTGTTTTGTGTCTCTCCATTAACCAAACTCACCAATATTACATTCCCCCATTTCCCCAAAGATAGTTACTTCGCACCATAATTAGGTGATGATACCAAATATCTGCGAGTGTGGCAATTTGTCTGCTGATTTAAGTAAAATATTCTCTCCTGATACTTTGTTATTTTTAAATCATGCTTAATAACGTTATTCTTCTTCCTGTTCTAGATTTTGTTTCACTTTCCGTAAAACATTGCCTTCTCTTATTTCTCTTATTAAGTGCCATATCTACTCTACATTTGTATTGTTAACGACTGAAGATATTCTTTCTATGCGGCTGGCGTTGGTTTTGTATCTGTTGTACAATTTACGGCTTCAATTCACTATAGTGTGCACATGATCTTTGTGTTCCTATCTTTTAGGCTGTTTAAATATAACAATATTCCTCTAAATTTTCATGTTATTCGGTTAACTGTGATCTGGGGTCATAAGATTCTGTACTTGTGTTTTGACATCTTCCTAAGTAACTAGGTTTTTTATGTGTTTGCTAGGTTTATTATGAATAAAAAAAACTACCGAACACTAGGTTACTAGGTTTTATGCATACGTGATACGACCCATTACATAATAATAATTTGTTATTTCCCGTGACACGGAATACTAGAAATGAACAAATTGCTACATTTTTTGCTCTCAATTCCTATTTCATGACGTACCGTGCTATTGATGTTATTTCAGATTCCTTTAAAGATGGTTTTCTCTGACAAATTTGTAACAAATAATTTATCATTATGTTTAAACGAGTTAAATGTAAAATATTTGTTTGAAATTGCACAACAATAATGCTTTTTCATTATGTTATTCATATAATTGCGCCTACTGAACACAGCAGAAAGTGTTAGTTTTATTTAGTAAGTTGCCGATAATATTTTGTACAATAAATCGATCTAAAATTTATCTGATTAGTCGCTTTGACCCCGTTAAAATGAACGAAATTTCACACTAAAGGTTTCGATGTTTTGCCTTTAGAAACCCTCACACATCTTTAAAACATTTTTGTATTTTATATTTTCAGAATCAATTCTACAAACTCTTTAAAGCAAGACCCTACCATCAGCTTAAAAATTCATGACACAAATGAGTTTCATAGAGAGCAGCATATAAATGGCATTGATGATACAGATAAGGTAAGCGTCTTCATAATACTATTTGTTAATTTTCTTATTTAAAGTCCATTATCGTAAATTGATTAAAAATTTTTTATCGTAAATGGGACTGTGTTAAGGTGCCTACCCAAATTTAGATTAAACATAAATTGGTAAAAGCAATAAAATGTTGTGGACAAAACAGAACTTGTTTCTACAATTTTGGATGAATATTTTTATACTTTGTGTTTTGGAGCGATTTACGTTTTAGTATTTTTTAAATAGTTGCTTCATAACTTCTTATCTAATTTATTCAAATTGGATGCAGAACTCGATTTCCTTATAATATGTATTATAATTTAAAAACGAACTAAAATAAAGACAATTATTCTTAGATACATAAGTTTTATAATCTGTTTTAGTTTCTAATAATGAAATTTTTTTATTAAGTGATAAACCTTTACAGTAATTAATGAATCCGATATATCACTAGTGAAAATATACATAATTAGTTTATTGTTTAAAAAATACGTTCATTGTGCTCAGTTTACTATCATTAACATCAAATCAAATTAGCCTCATAAATTCATGTTCTTGAAATAATTTATTTCTGCAAATCCATTCAAAACATGTTTTATAATGACCATATAACTATATTTAATTTCTAGAATTTTGGCCTCAAAAATTCAAAATTGTTTTTATTATCAAAAAAAAACTTGTTAAACTTTCGTTTATATAAGAAAAATAAATTTATTGCGAGTGTTAGCATAATTTATTTCCTGTGAAAATTGTGATAGCGATTTATTATTAATTTCAATTTTTAGCATAGCAAGAAAGATGAAAAGATGTTTACATATTTTTACAGTTGCATGTTCCAGATGTTTCTGATTTTTAATTTCCTAATTGCAATTTATAATTAACGATCGCAAAATAAATTTATTCATTGTTATTTTTTATTTGTTTGTGAAATGAAGTATGCCGTTGATAATATATATTCGCATTATGAAGATTGATGCATAACTTGCCCATAAACACATCTAGGGAGGCTCTAAATATATATTTTTTATTATTTAACTATATCTGTAACAAAAAAATGAGAAAATGTTAAGACCAACAAAGCAGCAAAACTACATTTTTCCATCCAGAAAAAATAAAGTCTCATTTTCATCTAATTTAAATTATATGAGTTGCTGGCAAATTTATGATTCATATAAAGTTTGCTAAAATTTTACTAAATCATTAAAATATGATTCAAAGGCTCATTGAAATAGCGCCGACTATCAGAGCTCCGATGACAATAGAGGGCTCTAATTCAGTTCTTTTTTAATTAGCGCAAATTTTTCCAAACTGATAATAGCGCGGACATTTCTAAACTGACATAGGACAAAGTTTTAGTTTTCTATAAAATCTAGGCATTAATTCAATATTTAGGGTTCCGTACTTTGAAAAAGTACAAACCAACCCTATTGGTGACACTTCGGTGTCCTTCCGAATTTCTACATAATCGATTTACTCACAAAATATAAGTGCTATCAACTTAAAATTTTCTACAATTATTAAATGTGTTTTCCCACACCTGATGATAATAAAAAAATTTGAAATTTTTGTTTTTAGCTATATTTTATGGACATAGATAAGGAGATAGTAAAACAAAAGTTTTTTTAAGGAATCGAGTTTGGTTTAGAAAAATCGAAAAAAAATGGAAATATTTCAAAAAAAATTTTCATTAAATTTTCGACTGCTTAGTTTTTGAGTTATTACCAACACTAGTTTTTTGTCCTTCGAGCTTCGAACATTACAAAAAAAAGAAATTAAAAAAATTCACGGTTGTAGGCATTTCGCATAAAAAAACATTTTTTTATTTTTGTTGTTATAATTTCAAATGTTCATTAGAGGGGGAGGAATTTCGAAAAAAAATATATTTGAGATCATGTCATGTGGGGTGTCATATGAAAGGTGATTTTTTTTGTAGTGAAAAACAGTTTTTTTTGTAATTTTCGAACGCACAGTTTTCGACTTATTTTCGCAAATGTAAAATTTTTTTTTGTCCTGCCCCTTATCTACGAACATTACAAAAGAAAAAATTAAAAAAAATTCATGGGTGTAGGGATTTTGCTAAATCGAAACAAAAATTTTTTTTTGGTAGTTATAATTTCAAATGTTCATTGGAGGGGGTTTAAAGTAGAAATTTTGAAAAAAAATTATTTTTGATCATGGCATGTGGGGTGTCATATGAAAGCTGATTTTTTTTCGTAGTGCAAAACTGTTTTTTTTTGGTAATTTTTGAAAGCACAGTTTTCGATTTATTTTCAAAAATGTAAAATTTTTTTGTCCACCCCTTCACTTATCTACGAACAATACAAAAGAAAAATTTTTTTAAAATTCATGAGTGTAGGGATTTTGCTAAATCGAAACTAAAATTTGTTTTTGGTTGTTATAATTTCAAATGTTCATTGGAGGTTTAAAGTAGAAATGTTGAAAAAAAAATTATTTTTTATCTTGCCATGTGGGGTTCGAAAGCACAGTTTTCGATTTATTATCAAAAATGTAAAATTTTTTGCCGTTTGACTCCAATTAGCGTGTTTGTTAACTTCTTTTTACCTCGACCTCAACAGAAAAACTGAATCTTCATCTTCCAAAAAAACTCTGGTAATTATAGATATAAAAAAATGAATGAAAAACTTAATATCAAAAGTGCTATGGAAAGAATCGCCTGACTTTAATGCATAATGCTAAGGTTAAAATCTGTGCCGACCTCTCCCCATCATTGATTGGAACCGAATTAGGCTCTAATGCGACGTGTTACACTTTAAACTATCCAGGCCGAATCAGATAACCGGATCATAGGACAGAATTACTGAACCAAGAGGTGTTAAGGTGTTCGAGAATAAAGAAATCATATTTGATTTCTGATAGGTGCCGACTGTGAAATGCCCTACTAGGACTTGTTCTGGTTCATCCTGATCAGGCTAGGATGATCCGACCTTGCTTGCGCAATTCACAGCGCATTCATAATCGGCCATGAACGATTTACCCTCTTAAATAGTAAACCCCTAATTATTTAACTATAATTTAATGTAATTTCCAAGACACACAAATCGATGAAATTATTTCATTATAATTTAATTAGATGATATACCTGAAAATATCCGTGTTGATATATTGAAACAAATGTTTATCACAGGCTTCAGACTTTCTAACAGGATTCATAAGCGCAAGAAGAAATGATATTGACTGGAAATATTTAAGAATTTAGGTAACGCACATAATCATAAAATTTTTCAATCATTTATTACCGCTTTCATATATTCGATATGGATGTTCAAAAACTGATTAAATTCGCCCATTGGACTGGACTAATTCAGTTTAAATTGAAATAGCGCCGAGAACTCAATTTAAACAATTTCTGTAATAGCGTCGAGATTTTAACTCTGCACTAATGCATCTCAAACTGCATTAGCACCAAAATATTCAATTTAATATTTTTCTGTCATAACGCTGAAGTTTTTGAATCTCGGCACTATGTCATTGTAATCAAATTGAAAATTTCATTCATTTCAGTTTGAATTGAATTATTAGTGCCGAGACTGCATACAAAATTTTCACTGCGCTATGACATTATTTTTCTCGGCACTATTACAGTTGCACTAAGTCAGTACACCGATTCAAACATTTAGTTTCGTTAAAACTTATAATTTAAATTAGATAGTATATCAATTCATCTTATTTTGGCCCTATTCATTTCCAAGAAATATCTATTTCATAAAATAATATTCTTTAATTCATTCAATACAATTTTATCATAATTACATTTTTAAACGTAATTTTCAATTCAAAGAATTGATAAATGTCTAAAATTTCAATTATTTAATAAATGAATTGTTAAATAAGATTAAATGGCTAAAATTCATTCGGTTACTTTATATGATCTTAAGGTTTAGATGAATTTACGAATATTTTTTTTGCTGTTTAGCAAATATTATCTATTCTTTATGATACTTTTCGGAATACGAAATCTATTCTATTCATTCTGTTTATTCCATCCAATCCATTTAATTTCATAAATTACGTTTACGTCATGCTGGTATCTATATATTTTTAATTTGCGTGTTTAATGTGCAATGCTTTTATATGGTTACTTCAATTATATGTTATTCATGTCACGGTGATGCTATGTCTGCCAAACTTTTTATACTACGTTTTGAATATGTGTTTCATCAAAAGAAACTATGGAATACTCTTCATACAACCATGCTGAGTTTTACTCTATTGACTATTCATGACAGTTTATCCCAGTTAGTTTTACTAAAATTTATCAATAATCATTATAAATATCGTTCCAAGGTTAATTTTTACACTAACTCATAAAATACTAAATGGTAGATGTCACAAAATCTATATTAATTAATTATTATATCAAATTTCTATAAAACAACTCATTTATTCCTACGAATATTTGTTTAGTTAATGTTGCTGACACTTGAATGAAACTTAAAATTTTCAATAAAAGGCTTACGGACAAATTATATTAATTTGTCTTTGGACTCATTATTGCTTAAAGAGAGATTAGATTTCAAAGAGAATTAAACAAATGTGCAAATAATCTTACAAAATTAAAATGCCTTGACATCGTAATACAGACAAGAATATCAACGATACATAAATGGTCATCTATCCATTGGGTAGAGGTCAATAAGCTTTAGAATGTTTGTCGTATGTTATCGATTGACGACAATTATTTAAAATATCAATTCGTGATAAATCATTTCATGTTTTTGAAATTTTAACTATTTTTCTCATGAAAAATATATAGTAACAATGATTGCAGTACTTATGTAATAAATTATGAAATAACTTATCTTTTGATTTACTTTACATGTTTTGTTTAACATTTAAATTAAAGTTTAATTTATTTTTTTTTCAATATCGTAAGTATTTTATTTTACTATGAATGTGAATAAAAAAATAAATTTTCATCATTCATTCATATTTGGATATTATTGGAGTTGTATACCTTGGCTCGTACATAATATAAGAGTAAGAGTTCCATTTTTGTCTAAACGAAAAACAAAATTCAATTAATATTTTTTCCATTCTATCTGAATGCGAATTATATAAAATAAAGAAAAACAAAATATGGATTTATTATACACAATCAAAATTTTAATGAATAAAAATGAATACAATTCACTTGAATTTTAAATGTTAACCCTTTCGTGCCTTTGACAACTGTTGCACTAAATAAATGTTGTGTTTACACTTAAAATGTTTTACATATGTTTTACACACTGTTATATAGTGGATCAGGATTTCTTTCAGTACCAACGAGAACGAGAAGAGTTTGAAGCAGTAAGGCAGTAACAGCTGCTTCTTAAACCGAAGTGAGAGAGTTGCACCATTACTTTTGACAAATCAAATTCTTGCTAATTGATGGCTCAACCGAACCATATGCATGAGGAATATAATATGCTACCACTTCTTCAATATAATAAAATACTGACTAAACAGTATTAATAGCATTGCCACTAATAGTATCATCCATGAAATAATACTCTATCAAAAACTGCATTACCAAAAATATAAGAAACGCTATACAAATTGCTTGTTACATGACGTCACTTGTAAAATTAAAATCGTTGTAAACTTTGAAAAACTTAGCGGTATCCATTAAATCTGGAATATAAATTGGATTGGAAAGAATTACAGATGTCATTCTGGGTTTTGATGGTTTTTGATTAACAAAATCAAACTTGTGTTTACCAAAAGATTAACAAAATCAATCTTTTTTTCGATTATAACATTTTCTCCATCGAAAAAACAGTCTTGGGCAGATCAAAATTATCTAGAAACTAGTAACATATTGACGCAGTTCGTTGAATGTGGAACCTCGAGTCGGATTGGTTAAAGTTTTGTGGAGGGGAATTGTTTTTATTCCTGTTTTAGGCATTTTCTTCATCCAAAATTAAATATTTGATGAACTATCTATATATGTACATAAATGTAAAATTTTACATAATCGTTTGGAGAGTGAATATGCAGTTTATTTGAATTTTGGATATATTATCTGACACAAAAGCCAATAAGTCTTAAACTGGAACAGTGGAGTCAAGATAAATTTTGGCGCAATCCATCAAATGTTGAACACAAGTCAGATGGACCATGGGTCTTTGAATCGATGGTCTTTTAAACACTCTGCTATATTTGTTCTCGATTTATATATTTTTTCAACACTCACATCTTAAATTGGTTAAGCAGGATTGTAAAAGTTATTGAAATCCATTAAATGTGGACCATGCAAGTTCTAGTTTAGTATATTTTCTCTACTTCAAAGAGTAAATTTTAATTGGAAATTTGTAAAATTTGAGGCAAACCGAAAAATGTTGATCATCTGTTCGATTGATTAGAACTTTGTAAAAATTTCTGAAATTCAAAAACAACCAAATTCCGTTGTAAGTGTAACTTGGTTCGACTTGAATAATTCTTCCTGCTTTGGGTGTTTTCTCCGCCACAAACAGTAATTTAAGTTGATAATAATATAATAATAATTGTTATATTTGCTTCATTCATTTTTACAATGTAATGTTAATGTTATAAAAATTTTTCTTAACAATAAACGAAAATAACTATATAACTAGTTGTCTGTCGGAAGATTGTATATTTAATGAAATACCTTATATTTTGTAATAAATAATAATACTTTAATAAAATACTTGAGATTAGGATTAAAAAAGAAATTATAAGTGTTTTTCACAAAAGTTAACATGGGTTATTCAAGTTATGTCTTAGGCAACAAATGAGAGATTATTTTTCTGACCAATTCGTTTTTTTATGTATTTTGCATGCTAGTATTAATAATAAATTAGAAAGATAAACTGTAAATCTTAGTAGTTGAATACATTTGTCAACGAAGTTCTGATTTGTAGACCTATTGTTATAAATTTGTACAAATTGTTCCAGTTCATTCCATTTAAAATAGTGATACGCCTTTGGTCCGAAAAAACTGTTTTGTCTTGTGTTGCCAATATTGCAAAAAGTCTTGTTTTGCCAATGTTGCAAAAAGGTTATTTCCTTCCTTACATATGCAACAGTTTAATCTAATATGACCACACTTTTCTCTTAAAATTAGTCCTATCTTTTGTTGACCAAAATTGTATTTAAAATAAGCACTTCTAAAGCTTAGAGTATTATAAAATCCATGTCTTCTTGTTTCCCTTGCCATGGATAATATCTAAATCTAAATATCTTTTCTCTTCTTCTTTGATTATATCTATCATATTAACTTGCCATTTATTTATTTATTTCAATTTAAGTACTAGCAAACGGAAATATTTCCAATAACATGCTAGTTATAAAAGTAATACAAATTAAAGACAATATTTAAAAAATAGTATAAAAAATTACAATAAAAAGTTTAAATTTAAAAGTAATACAAATTAAAGACAATATTTAAAAATAATATAAAAAATTACAATAAAAAGTTTAAATTTAGTTTATAAAAAGATAATTTTAATGTAATAAACCAAGAATGTTTAACACAAGATAAAATAAATAATATTAGAATTTAAAATATATAAGAAAATAATATTAATTTAATTTAATTTAACAATTTGTAAAAGGCTTCTTTTAAACTGGATTAAGTTGGAGCAAAACAAATTGATTTGATTGAATTTAACGTTGTGGCTGTACTGTAATCTAATCAACGGTGAATGAACTCTTAGATTAGTTAGAAAAGTATTATAATACAGAGTGTACGAATGCCTAGTATTATAACAAGGTGTGGTATTCAAACGAATTAGACTAGCCAAATCTGATTCAATACTATGGTTAAGAATTTTATAAAGGGTTGTTTGATCAGCAATAGTACGTCTTTGTTCCAATGATAATATATTATATCGTTTTAATCTATCTTTGTATGGTTGATATGGGAAGCTTAATTTAAAGTTCAGAAATCTAGTAAACTTCCTTTGAACCCTCTCAATATGATCAATATGAGTTTGATATTTTGGATTCCAGACCGGCGAGATATATTCTAATGAAGAACGAACTATTGAATTAAAAATTGTAACTTATTATCGGGTAGAGGACTCCATATTATATCGTACTTTGCTGCAAGTTCTTCCCAATTTGTGAACCAGGACAATTTTTTTTCCGATAATTTTATTTGCAAGAATATGTGTCAACCTATTTTTATCATAGGCGTACAGTGCCTGTGCGTTCAACATGTATTTAAAATGACATTTAAAGTGTATATTATAATTCGATGTATCCCAGTTTCCAGGTGAATGATATAATTTGGAATGGAGTTTGGTAAGTGCAGTACCCGTTTTACAAACCATCTTTGGCATTTTTCTATTTCTTCATATAATCTATACCCCCAAACTTGACAGACTTAGCACATTATAGCTCTGACAATTGAATTAAATAATTCAATTTTCATATCAAATGAAATATTCTTTTTTGATATGAAATATTTCCAGGACATATTCAAATTTGCTTTTGCCGTGTTGACTCTAGCTTTTACATGACCAGAAAAATCAAGAGACGGTTTCTATTGAATGCCGAGGTAATTGTAGTTTTTCCAACTTTTATGTCAATTCCGTTATATAACCATTTTTCGCTCATGCCAGTTCGTCCTCCCCCTTTTTTCATGACCATTAATTTTGATTTGTCTAAATCAACCTCTAGGTCCAAGAGTTTACAATATTCCTCTAATTTTATAATCATATTTTGCAAAACTTCTGGGTCATCCGCAATCAACACGATATCATCAGCATATAACAGAATGCGAATACTAATTCCATCAATAACAGTTTCCTCTTTGATATAATCATGCAAATCGTCCAAAAATAGAGCAAAAAGAAGTGGACTGAGAGTGCAACCTTGTTTGACTCCTGCTTCAGTGAAAAACCATTCTGACAATTGCTCCTCGTTTCATACCGCACTTACTGTATTAATGTACATCATTTTTAGAATATTTAGAAATTCATTCGATATACCAATTTGAGCTAATTTATAGAATAATACCTTTCTGTTGATCCTATCGAAAGATCTTTTTGTAACCCGCCGCCCATTTTAGTTGTACAATACTCAGTATATTGAATAAATTATCATTTGTTTGATACCCTTTCTTGAAACCTGATTGAAATTCGTTCAACTTTTTATTTTTGTCAACCCAGTGTGAGAGTCTGTTATATAAAACCCCAGTAAAATTTTTTCCTATTACATTATCAAAAGATATTCCCCCACTCAAAAAAAAAACTACGTGAAACTAACAAAATTCTACATACGTTCTACAATTTTTTTATAAATATACAACACACAAAAATTTTTGTTAAATTTACATTTTTACAATAAATATTGTAGATATACAAAAAATTATTTGTAAACACTACAAATTCTTTTACTAACATCCAGCAAAAGATTGTAAGCTTTATAAATTAAATTGTAAAAATGCCCGAAACATTTTTGATTTTATTAAATGTTTTGTAAAATCCTCAAAATTCATTTTTGTTTTCACAAAAGTTTTAGAAAAATAACAAATTTTTTTATTTTATCAACAAATGACATTTATGGATTTAATATTTTTTTTGTAAAACAGTCATTCATATATATTAGATCTTCGTTAATAAATAAAACACAATTTTTTGCTAACATTTATTTTATTTTTATTTTTTATTATCTTATAATTTTTATTATCTTATAATTTTTATTATATTTTTTTTATGTTACATTTTTATTTTGAAGTATCTGCATCATTTAAAAAAACAAATTCAAAACATTATACGCCGTTATATTATCACAGCCTAAGCACCGACTGAGGTAGAACTGTAAAATCAATTTCAGCATCTAAAACAACAATGAAAAAGTTGTGATATCTTTTTACTTTATGCTGGCTGTCACCGATTACGTAGGTTTTGAAATATGTTATAGATCTGATCCAATTCAGTACATCAATTATCTCTAAGAGTCAATTTCAATATCTACGCAATCGGTAAGTGGCCTATTAATATCGAAATATATAAAATTTCTCACCTGTGCATAGAGTATGTCTTCTAAATTTATCATATATGTAATTTCATTATCACTATTTATCATTGGACATTGCTAAAAAATTACAATTTTAAAAAATATCTGATATTTTAAAAAATATCTTATAAAAATATCTAAATAACTGAAATTGTTTAATACCAATTTTGGTTATACATAATTTCAATTTATGAAATTTTATAAAAACATTTGTAAAAGCACAGTTTTTTTTTGAAAAAAATGTGTTTGTTTTTTTAAATTTCATAAGTCTCTTTGTAAAGTTTAAAAAAAAAAATGGACAATATTCGTATTAAGTTTGAAAATAAAAATTGTAGAATTTCATTTTTCTGTTGACAAAATTTTACAAAATTTTGTACAATTGAATTTTATTTTCTTATGGATAAGTGAGATATGATTTAAAAATTAAAATTTAAAAAAATCAACATAAACTTTAATAATATTTTTGTTAAAAGAAGAAAAAAATTTGTATCTAGAAACATTTATGATTTTGTACATTTGTAATCCAAATCACAAACACAGTTGGTTAGTTTACAATTTTTTTTTTCAGATTTAAAAAAGTCAAACAGACTACAAAATTTTGTATCAAGTTTAGCATTTTTCGGCAAATTCACAAAAAAATTTTGTTAGCACTTTTACAAAACGATTTTGTGAATATTACCGGGCAAATTTTTGGAGTGCCTATAGTTTTCAACCTATCCACACTTCCTTTTTTATGTATAGGAAAAATAATGGTTTTAGTGAAACTTTCGTCGATGACCGATGCGCTCCACATTTTATTAAATAATTTATAGACCAGTTCTGTTAGCTCTTCTCTAGCATATTTAAAAAATTCTACAGGTATCCTATCTTCTCAGGGCGTTTTTTTGTTTTTCATCTCTTTCAACACTGTTTTGATTTCATCAATCTGAATTTCTCTATCTAAAGCTGCGTTTTTTTCATTTGGGTCAGGGTCAAGGTCTAGATCAAGTCTATTTTTTACATGTAAAAACAACAACAACATAACCTAGATATTTATCTGGGTCTAGATCAATGATCTAAAATATTTTGGTTACATAAAATTTCAAGAGATTGCAAAACGGAAGTTTTGATTTTATAAGGTTATTTTAAAACCTATAAATGTCAAAGAAAATTTATTCAAAATAAAAAAACTGTCAAAGATACTTTGTTAAATTTGTTTAAAATCAATTTTAATATGATTTGTTTTCAACATGATTTCAATAAAATTGCTTAAAATTAATTTTAAAGCAATACCTACGATATAAAATCCATATTTTTTAAAGAATAGATGTTTACAATTTTTTGTTAATTATCAATTATCTTATTTCATTTTATTTCACGCCATTTGCAATAATCAATGAACATTGCCATATGTAAAAAAAATGGATTAGTGTTTCTGATTAAATTTTTTTGAATTTTATTTATATGAAGTTTTATTTTTCAAGAGACGTTAAATATTTTTTGAATTTTTTTTATATTGAGTTTTAATTTCAAAATAGCGCTACAAGTTCACAATTTGTTTTCTTCTCAGCTCAGTGTTTCCAACTATTTAAAATATAATATTTTTTTTCTTTGCGTGACCCACATCGTTTTTTTTCAAACCTTGAGCCTGACCCAAACGAAAAAAACGCAGCTAATATCATAATCGATTAGATATGGTTCCGCATATAGGAAATTTGTCATTTAACTATTAACTGGGTTGAGTAGAAATATTCTTTAAAATCAGCTGTATCTATAACTTTCGTAATTTAAGTGGATTCAGGATCTGAGCATTACTAAAATTTAGCAAATGTTGTTAAATGTGACAACTCTTATTATCTCGAATGCGCAAAGTTTGTTATAGTTTTGGATATTTTATCTTCCTTGAAAGCAAACTTGGATGGATACGAAGCCACCTATTTAGTCATTTATATATTTTATTGTCATCTGTTGAGTGTAATGATTTAAATTGTTTAATTTTCTTCATTTCATTAGGAAATCCTAGATATCTTTATTTATAGTAATCTATTTAGCGAATCGATCATCGTTTGCCTTGATGTTTGCAAAATTAATTGCAATCCGTAACGGCCTGTATTCGTGTAGTAGACATATAATAGCCACTTCGCTCGTGGGTATTTTCTCCACCTCAAAAAGCAATGATTTAATTGATTTAAATTGATGCAGGGTTATCTAAGGTTTTGTAAAATTTTCGAATTTATCGTTGTTTTGTGAAGTTGACATACAAAATATGTTCTGGTTTTGGAAATTCTCTACCCCAAAAAGTAAACTTGGATGTTTATTACAAAAAACAAATCTAAATGCATCACATTTGAGAATTTTAGTGTAATTCATTTTATGCGGAACATGACATGACTGATATTGTGCACTACGCATCCAAAGTTTGTTCTCGATATAAATGTTTTCTTTACCTAAAATAAAATTAGATCGGATTGCTGATACAAAAATTAAACCATTGAGTAAAATAATTCTCCTTTTTTAAACAATTTTAAATTCCGGTTTAGTACCGGCATACCGTTTTTATCCGATTACTATGCCGCAATACCGGTTTTTTGTCCAACGTGAAATGTTCAACGCTCAACGTCCAATGTTCAATGTCCAACGTCTAACATCCAACGTTTGACGTCCAACATTAAAACGTCCATAATACAACGTTGAACGTCCAACATTCAACGTACAACGTCCAACATTCAACGTCCAACGTTAATTTTGCTCCGGTATTGAATGTTCTATTTGCACGATTACGTAAATGTCAGACTATACCAAACTATCCCTTTTTTCTTAGACTATCCCAAACACTATTAGCGCTAAGGCTAAGCCCAAACATTTTTCATGCCCGGCTAACATTTTTGTTTGTTTTTTATTGATTGATTTCTAAGGTTTCATTTACCAGAACAATTAATCAGACAAATTCTAATTTTATTTAATGTTTAATGTTTTTAAACAGCGTTTCAGGCATCAAGCACTAAAAGAAACTGATTTGCTATTATTGAGCTGGTAAAATGATAAACTTATATTTTGCTTGTATTGAATTCAACACTTTTTGAATGACCCAAACCAATTATTGTTATTGTTTTAAAGTCTGGGTTCAAAGCATCTATGCTTGCTGTAATTTCAGCGATGACGAAGAACGTGATATTGATGCTTCATGAGATGCAAAAAGTGTGCCATCATCGACGCAACTATAGATGGGATGAACTGAGAAATTCAACAGGTCGTTTACGTAAATAAAGAAAAGAGTTAGATGAGTTTGCTGATCTCTGACGAATATCAATAAGATTGCCTCCAAAATATCTTATAAAATCTCAGCTTGCATATAAGATAGCCGCGCAATACTTTGTCGAATTTGTACACAAAATGAAACGAATAATTTTCAATAGGATCTGTGGAATTAGTTTATGCTGGCAATTAGATGGAACAAAAGCTGGATTTCAGAAAAAGCCCTTCCGCAGTTTGTCCTTTTTTTGCTCTATTTCCGAAATATCTCTATGAATTATAGATTGTAGTGAAGATAGTTTGACACTTGGCACTTGGCAAAACATTATTTATAATTTATTTATTATAATAATAATGAAATATTGTTTCTCTAAATAACTAAAGATACCATATCAAATGAGATTTATGGTAATTGGTAATGTTCCTCTAAGAAATTGGTGGACATTGAATTTAAAAATGTTGGGATTATAGTTATCAGGGAAAACCCACTTGGGTAAGGAATTCCAAAAAAGAAAAACTCGAATAAAAAAATCAACATAAAAGAAAAAATTTCTATATTTTTTACCGTGATTGGATGGACATTCATTCATTAACCGTGAAAAATTAACGTCGTTTTTGTATAGTGAGAGATGCGTGCTACGTGCTTTCATTTGCAAAACTATATGAATGAGATTAACGCATGAATCCAACAAATCATTTTTAATGACTTTGTTCTTGAAATAGTATGCCAGACGAATCTTTGTATATGCTATATATAATTGTGTCAGACTAGACATGGGATCCATGCGACGTTGTGTACATTTAATATCGTTTTGGTTTTTGAAACTATATTGAGTTATTGTAAGAAAAAAAAACTAAGTAATGCCGGTATAATACCACGGTTTCAGCGCTACAACTTCTGTCTTTAATATTAACTAAAGTTATTAAGTGTTTTTAAGACACACAAAATTTTTAGATCACTTGTCTTTTTTGTCACATGACTCATATGCACATATATGTTAACATACAAAAGAACTTTTACTTTTAACTAATCCTTTGCCATTCCACAAATTTTGAATTTTAATTAATTTAAACATCTTGATATTCTTTAAAATGCATCTCTAAGTAATCATACAAACACATTTATAATAAACGTCTCTTTGGGTTAATCATAAACTATTTTGATTGTACTACTATATTATTCCATCACCGACCAAAGTCATCATAGTGAATGAATTGTGTAAGCAAGCACCATAAACAAAAGTAAATAACTTTAATAAAAAAACTATCAATCTACACATAAAGAAATAATAGTCGGCGTTATTTTAAAATAAAAAGATCATTTTTTTCTTATTAAAATGTTGGTTTCGTGATGTCATTTCTCTCTGTTGTATTTATTTATTATTAATAATAAATTAAAATAAAAAAAAACTACTTTAGTAGCTTTTAAAATTCATTATATTTTCTGTTGTTCTTTGATATTGATGAATAAAAATTGAAGAGAGAGAAGTTTTGTAATTTTTTTTTTGTGAAATAATTGTGCCAGTGTTTTGTGAAAATCTGATTAAAGATTTAATTAAAAAAATCAAACTCTTTTATGAAAAAAATTAAATTATTTATTCAAGTGACTGATAATAAAATTCTTAGAAGTTCGATCGTCGCAAAAAAATAATTTTGTTTGACCAAAACATTCATTTCCTTTTATGTCGAATTTTTAGAAAGACAATACCAATCAAGCAAAGTTCTTTTTTATTTTAAGTTTATTAATTAATTTGTTAATTAAAATGACAAAACATCAACTTGCAAAACAAATAAAACAAATTGATTCATTGTTTGGTGAAAATAAATCAACCAATAATAACAATAATATAAATATAATTGAATCAAATAAAGATTCGAAATGTGATGTACATGGTAGACGGATTAGTAATGGTTCGATTCATAATTCTTTAAGTAAACGTGATTCAGTCGGATCAACTAACTCAATTAATCGTCGTGTTGTTATCGAAAAAAATAACAATAATAATAATAACAATAATGAAAAGTTAATAAACAAGAATAGTAATATTAGTCCAAGACGTGAAAGTATGCCAGCGCTGAATGCTGGTTATTATAATCGAGTTTATGTCCCGATTATTAAAAAAGAAGTAACAAATAATCAAATCAATGCGGCTGCTTTTCCATCGATTTTAAGAAAATCTTCAGTTTCTTTATCACAAAGTACGTTACGGTCAGGAGTTGGTGGAGGAAGCCGACCAAATTTATCAAAATCAAAAGAACAACTCAACTATTCAACTCTTACATTAGATCGTCCAAGGACTAATTACAAAACAAATGTGAATAAAAGAAATAGCTTTAGTGGTGATATGCGACGTAGTGAAGGTACTACTGGAAGTAGTATTTATCTTCGTCCAGATTCATCAGGACATACAAACTTAGTTCGTCGTGATAGTCTCGGATCATCAACGTCTCGTCGAAATTCAATTAACTTAAACGCATTGAGTAATTCGAAAACTAATCTAACTCAATCAAATACAAAACGAAATGCATCAATATCTCGTGATTATGTTTCCAACGGCGAAAAAAATACAAATAAATTGCCAACTTCAAATCATGAGATCACATCAATTTTAAGAAAGAAATCACTAAATAATAGTATCGGGCAAGATGATTATACATATTCGGATAATGAAGACAATTTATTGACAAGAGAGAATTTAAAAAAACATGTTACTTTATTAGAATCGAACCATAACCGTTTTGCGGCACAAGCGAAACGAAGATCATCGGTTGATTCAGGTGGTGGAAGTAGTGGTACACGACGTTATTCTGCTGATTCTCTTGATTTACGGAATTCATGGGAATATCGTGATTCTGATACATCGTCAACAAATGGAAAGGTAAACAAAAGATTTTTTATTGTAATTTTTGTGTGGAATGATTGAGAATGAATGACAACACGGTTGTGTTGGAATTAAAAGAAAACTAATTAACATACATTGTGTCGTAACGTGTTGTTTGTTTTTAAGATTTACAGATTAACATTATTTTGTTTATAAGTTGAACTTGCTTTTAATGTATTTTCTTATACTTTTCTTTGTTTTGTGTGACGTTAGATCGAAATCAATCAAAAAAATTTTATTCTGTAGGCTAAACTACAAGCATGATGTTGTTATTTTGACTATTGCTCTCAATAAAAAAATTAAATTTTTTTTCACTGGATTAATATATATTTATATTGGTGTCCATGAACGTTACATTTTATAACGTTGGTATTTATATTCATATTTATGCTTGCTTTTTATTTTAGTTTTCTACTTTTGTTCTACTTTTGTCACAAATGAATTTCCACCGATTAATTTCGATCACCAATATTTTTGTATTGTCCGTGATTGAAAAAGTGATTCTTTTGGTGAGACTGCTGTGTATGTTAGTTTTTCTGTTTGTTACTGTCCATTTACTCGTTAACTATAAATCATATCTATCTGCGAGATATCTACCTATATCTTTAAAAAACATAAATGTCGCTTGACCACACAATATAGTGCGGTTCAAAATAAATAAAATTTGATTCATTTGTTGAAGAGGGCGGTGATGTGGTGAAGATGTTAAAAAATTGGTCGACCCGGTGTGTTTTGGCTTGATGTGTATAAGGAGGTTAACTTACGTTTTCTTAGTTTTGGATGGCATATATAGTAAAAAAAAGCTTTTTGCAATTAAATTAAAATTGTACAAGTGTTTTTATTTCTGGTTGAAAATGTATTGCAAAACTAAAACAAAACAAATGCTTTGTTGTCAAATTATAACATATGAAAACAACACATTACATAACATAAATTGATTGAAACTTATCTTGTTTGAACAAAAAATAAACATTTAAATTCTGGCTCTCTTTCTACTTCTGCACACTCTAGTACTCTGATGTATATTTTCTGGAACCTTCCACAGAAGATATACCAATTTCAATTTCCAAAGGTTTTTTTATTTAGTTCGTATTAGTCCTAAAATTTGATGAATACTGAAAACATTTTAGAAAACCTCTTAGTTAAATGCCACAACCTCATATTTTTCAACTGTTCCTAATACTCCAGAAAACTGCGCTGAAAACCTATCAGTTTTAAGTAATTGCTTCTTTTCAATAATTACAGCTTTGGTGAACAAAAAAAACATTCAAACTGTAATTATCTGATATTTCCGAACTGTTTTTATGTCGGCATGCACGTCAAGATATAAAAGTTCGCTGTTAATAAAAGCTCACTTCTTAACCTTTGTAATGTACACTGAAACAAAAATAAAATAATGACGCTCCATCTTGAAGTTAGCAGTTTTTTATTTAAAAAAAGAACAAATAACTTGCAAATAATTTCACGGTGATTGGAACAGATAATAACTATTTCCTTTATCAAAATTACTTTGGTCTTATATCAAGAATTACTACGGTCTGAAAGACCTAAGTATTACATTCATGACCCAAAAGTAAAATTCTTATCCCCACTTTTTTTGGCATTTATCGACGTTTTAGGACCTACTGATTCTAAAAAAGCACAAAAAAAAAGATATCTATCTGCCGGCCGTCCGTCCGTCATTACCTACGATATAAAATTAATTATTTGTATGACATGAAATTTTATTATTTTTATTGAGAATTATAAGTTAGTCAAAAAAAGGTTGTCAAGTGTGTCAAAAGAAAGATTTTTAGTTATTTTTTTACCCAATTAATTGGAAAAATAAAATTACTTCCGAATTAATTAAAATTATTAATTAAAATTAATAAAATTAATAAAATAAAATTTACCCCCACTTTTTTGGCATTTATCGACGTTTTAGGACCTACTGATTCTAAAAAAGCACAAAAAAAAGATATCTATCTGCCGGCCGTCCGTCCGTCATTACCTACGAAATAAAATTAATTATTTGTATGACATGAAATTTTATTATTATTATTGAGAATTATAAGTTAGTCAAAAAAATAATGTCAAGTGTGTCAAAAGAATGATTTTCATTTATTTTTTAAGAAAAAAATATAATTAGTTATTTGTATGAAATAAAATGTATAATGAACATGAAATTATTATTATTGAGAATTTTATTGCACTATAAGTTTGTCAAAAAAATATTGTCAAGTGTGTCAGAAAAATGATTTCATTTATTTTTTTAGATATTTTTTTTATTTTTTTAAAATAATTTAGCTGTTTGTTTACGTAAATATAATTGAACATGGAAATTTTTGAATTTTTTATAGTTTTTGAAATATTTTTGGAATTTTGAAAAAGTTTCAATTTTTGATTTTGTAAGAATTTTTGGAGAATTTTTAGAATTTTGAAAAATTAAAAATTTTTGATATTATTGTTATTTTTATAATTTTGGAAAAAGATTCAATTTTTGATATTGTGATAATTTTTGCAATATTTTTAGAATTTTGGAAAAAGTTTGAATTTTTAAGAATTTTTGAAATATTATTAGAATTTAGAAAAAGTTTAAATATTTGATTTTATTCTAATTTTTGGAATATTTTTAGAATTTTGAAAAAACAAATTTTTGAATTTTATGTATATTTTTAGAATTTTGAAAAAGCTTCAATTTTTGATTTTGTAGAATTTTTGGAATATTTTTAGAATTTTGAAAAATTTTAAATTTTTGATTTTATTATAATTTTTATAATTTTGGAAAAAGTTACAATTTTTGATTTTGTTATAATTTATGCAATATTTTTAGAGTTTTTGAAAAAAGTTTTAATCTTTGATTTTGTAATAATTTTTGCAATATTTTTAGAATTTTGTTTGAAAATAGTTTGAATTTTTGATTTTATTTAATTTTTACAATATTTTTGGAATTTTGAAAGAAATATGAATTTGTGATTTTCAAATATTTTCTCGAAACGCAAATGGAAAATGGAGAGGTTTTTGACTAGTTTGCTGATTGTATAATATTTTCACCAAATTATGTTAATTTATGATCTGTTATAATTTTCCGACAACGTATTGATGTTTCGTGTTAGTTTTGTAATACATATCCAAACAGAGATAAAAAATACATTAACAAAAAGTTATGTTTGATATACATCGCTGCCCAAAACTAAAAACCATGTCCTCATAAAAGTTTTTTTGCCGAAAACTGTATCAAAATCCCTAACCCAGACCGAAGTCTTGATATCTCAGAACTTGAGATTTCAGCCCCTCCATATTTTTTCATTTCAAAATAGAAGTGTTTGAAACTAATTGAACTATATTTATTTTTCACATAAACACTACGTGCGGTTTCCTCAACCTCAACTACTGTTCGGTGCCTGTACAGTTGTTGAATCAATTACTGATTTCGATTCATCATATTCAACATCACGTCGAGGTTAAGACGCATTTTGATTGGAAATATGTAGGGGCTGAAATCTCAAGGCTCTGAGGTATCAAGACTTCGGTCTGGGTTAAGGATTTTGGTATAGTTTAGGGCAAGAAACTTTTATGAGGACATTGTTTTTAGTTTTGGGAAGCGATGTATATCAAACATAAAACTCTTTGCAAAAGTACAAGTATTTTATCTCTATTTAGAAATTTATTACAACACGAAACATCAATGCAATGACGGAAAATTATGACAGCTCATAAATTAAAATAATTTATTGAAAAGATGATACAATCAGCAAACTACTCAAAAACCTCTCCATTTAGATTTTCGAGAAACTATGACAAAGTCAAAAATTCACATTTCCTTCAAAATTCCAAAATATTCTAAAAATTATAATAAAAAAATTTAAACATTTTTTCAAAAATCTAAAAATATTCGAAAAATTATTACACAATCATACTAATTCTAAAAATATTGCAAAAATTATAACAAAATCAAAAATTGAAACATTTTCTCATATTCTTAAAATATTGCAATAATGAAAACAAAATTAAAAATACAAACATTTTTCTAAATTCTAAAAATATTCCAGAAAAATTTTTCCAAAATCAAAAATTGAAACTTTTTCCAAAATTATTAAAATATCCCAAAAATTATTACAAAATCAAAAATACAAACTTTTTCCAAATTCCAAAAATATTTCAAAATTTATAACAAAATCTTAAATTTCCATGTCCAATTTCATGTTCGATTACATTTCATGTTATACAAATAATTTTATTTTTTTCCAAAACATTGGGTAAAAATAAATGAAAACCATTCTTTTGACATACTTGACAATATTTTTTTGATAAACTTATAATGCAATAATCTAGTTTTTGGTCTCACATACCAATCACATTTTGGGTTCACGACCATTAAGATTTCTCCAAATTTAATGTCCTCTCTCGTAATCACTTAAATTGAACGTTTTTTAAGCAAAAAGCTAGCAATTTTTTTGTTTTGACACACTTGACGATTTTTTTACACTCTTTCGGTACAGTTATCGAACACATCGTCCTTTTGGCTCTTACCATTAAGTATACTTATTTTAAGAAACAAAAATTTTTGAAATCCCTTCAGCGGTTTTCTAGATTTCGTCGGTTGTGACGGACAGACAGACACACATTTTTTTTTTGCTTTTTTAGAATCAGTAGGTCCTAAAACGTTGAGAAATGCCAAAAAAGTGTGGGCAAGAATTTCACTTTTTTCTCGAGAACGCAATGCAAAGTCTTTCAGACCGAATTAATTTTGATGAAAAATTTTAGTTTTTTTTTGTGCAAATTTTTTTAAAGCAATTTTTTTCCTTTATCCTATAGTTAGTTAGTCATTCTTTAAAAAAAAGAAAATAAAAAAAAATTTGCGCCATCAACATCTTACGCATTCTGTACCATGTGTGAAAATAAATAACTTTGAATTAAATACAAAATGCCACAATATGGTTTTCCTAAAGATTGCCTGCTCTAATCAAATTGTGTTTGTATTTGGATTGTATCGTACTCACCTGAGAACATAAATTTATTTCATGACCTATCTGAAAAGATAGATAGGTTGTCTATGTATCTTAATCCAAATTTATAGTTCTTGATTACTTTAATGTTCACAATAAAGAATGGCTTACACAGCTCTAGAACTGATGCCACAAAATTGATGGAACTAGTTTTGATAAAAGCATATTACCGTTGTTACGTTTTACATATTATTGAAAAGTTCGATTAAAAGTGCAGCTTACATATGTTTAGTTTCTATTTAAATGAAGCGAGAAACATAAAAAAATTTAAAATTAAAGAAAATTTGATAAATCTTGAACGAAAATATGGCGATGATGTATTAGACCCATAACTATATTTTTAAGGCCTGCCATTCAGCGGGAGGGGACAAACACTATTTATAGCCGGTAAAGATATTGCAAATATTTTCAACTAAAGTGTTTAAATTTTTCAAAACTTTGCATTTTAATTTAACCATCGTTAATACTTCTTAACGAACACAGTGTACGTAACATATTGTTTTAAAAAATTTAATCTGTTTACATAACATTTGAGTTTTTGTTTAATAAATATAACTATAAAACAATTATTCAACAATTTAAATTAATAAATAAAACTGTATATGCATTTTTTCAATTAATAAATATTTAATGAAATGATTAAATAAAAAAAAATAATTAAAAGGTCACCTCTGAAAATGAGATCGTTTTCTTGATTTTATTATTTTTGTTTCTTAAGAAAATATGAGTTTTGAATTGACACCCTACCCATAAAAATTACATGAAACTGTAATTTAACGCAAAATGATTTAGAATTATGTAGAAAATTGCTGAAACATGAAAACTTTGTTTATGATAATTAGGAAAGAAACAAAAATACTAATTCAATGATCGTGTTCATATTTTTTTGGCCTAATGTATACTTTAAATCATTTATTTATGAAGTGATTGTGCGTGTTGTAATACTAAATGTTAAATAGATAACCGTAAATTGTAATCAAGCTGATGTTTATGACACATTATTGTAAGACGTTAACTTATAAATGATAATAAATTCAAATTTATTCGGCTCTTAATAAAAATGTATAGTCAACTGACGAAAAATTGTTATAAAATTTAAATTGCAAATCTAACGATAACAATAATTTCTTGAATTTTTATACTAAAAGAAGGATAAGAAAAAAACAAATTGATTAGGAGGTAGTTTTAATTAATCCTAATCTTAAAACACAACTCATAGTGTGCAACCCAAAAAACCACTTACGGTGGTGGCTAACGATAAATAACACTAGTTTACAAATTTTGATCTTTTTTTGTCTCGCTGACTAAAACCCATCTTTCCTTGTGGATTTTGACCTGAACACGAATATCATATTCATTTTTTAGGTTAGCTCTTGTTTTTGAGATATTCGCGATAAACCAATTTTTTCGGTGAAAAAAAAGGTTATTCGGATTTTTGGATTGCATATGTTACAAAACAAACAAATTCAATGTATTAATGAAACAAGTGCATAGTTAAGATGCTAACAAACATTTTGAGCTATTTTTGTAAAAATCCATCACGGATTCTGGCAGTTATATTCGAAGAAAGTTGAAAAAAAATCAAAAATTTACGTTTTTTAAAAAATTTTCCATATTCAACGCCATAAAGTTTGAACAAAAACAATGATTGTAATTTGGTGATTGCGTTTATGATCTTTATATTATCACAAATCTGATCTAACTAAATATAGTGTACTGTCGATTACTGTTTTTAACTTTTCTCACAACTATAAGTAAAAATTAAAAACAATTACAAGCATTAGATCCTATGAACAAGCGTTCATTTCATTATTTTTCCAAATATTTCTGGGATTGCATGTCCCCCTCTTCAGTGTCCTATAATTAATGAAATATTATGCTATTATTTACGAACAAAAATACACAAACAACAACAATCACCTTATTGTTAATAAGCATTGTGATTGTTGTTGTTGTTTGTGATTGTTGTTGTTTATGTATTTTTGTTCGTAAATAATAGCATAATATTTCATTAATTATAGGACACTGAAGAGGGGGACATGCAATCCCAGAAATATTTGGAAAAATAATAAAATGAACGCTTGTTCATAGGATCTAATGCTTGTAATTGTTTTTAATTTTTACTTATAGTTGTGAGAAAAGTTAAAAACAGTAATCGACAGTACACAATGATTGTAATTTTTTTTAATTTCTTTAAGCCCGTGGTAAATTTAATTCCCTTTCTTTTATGTTAAAAAACACGAATTTTGGTGCTGGTTGCACCAAGTTATTCAGGTTTTCCCAAAAAAGATAAAACTAAAAATTTGGAAAAAAAATTTTTTACTAAGAATAATTTAAATTCTGCAACATAATTGATATATATATATATATATATATATATATATATATATATATATAATATATATATATATATATATATATATATATATATATATATATATATATATATATATATATATATATATATATATATATATATATATATATATATATATATATATATATATATATATATATATATATTTTTTTTTTTTTTTTTTTTTATTAAAGAGGGGGGGAACACTCATGTACGAAGAAAGGAAGATCCTTTCAACAGTGTAAGACTCGTATGGTGTCTTTCAACGTGCAATCATACGCCTACTTACTAAAACCCCAACCCTCTTTCCTTCATCCTGTCCTATGGCACTGCCGTTAGGTATTACTTCACAGGCAGGATTATAAGCCGCTTTCGGCTCCTTCGTTTTTATCTTTGTACAAGCTGCTCAATTTTTTTTATAATTTTTGTGCAGAGGGTACTAACTGCGTTCCAATTTCTTGACGATTGACTCATCTGCCATATAATATTCTCCGGAGTTGGTTCTTGTTGGAGAACCAGTTTCACCTCTTGTCTTTCTTCATTAAAACGGGGACAGTAAAACCACACATGCTCCGCTGTCTCTATTTCTCCCTCGCAGTTTGGACAGTACGGTGTATCCTTAATTTTTAATCTATATAGATAGGCTCTAAAAGTTCCGTGTCCTGTAAGAAACTGGCTCATGTAGTAGTCCACTTCTCCGTGTTTTCTGCTCAGCCAGATCTCGATACGTGGTATAAGGCGAAACGTCCATCGTCCTCTTTCCGACAGCTCCCATTTTCTTTGCCAGACTTCCATAGCAGTTGCTCGAGCTTCTTTTTTGGCTTGTATGATCGTGTCTTGACCTTTAAGATTGTACACTTTCTGTCGCTCCTTTGCCAATATATCGATTGGGACCATGCCTGCCACTACTAACACAGCTTCGTTTGATACTGTGCGAAAGGCACAGACTACTCTCAGCACACTCAGTCGGTAGACTGCTGATACCTTCCGTTTGTATGACTCCAGTTCTAAAGAGTCAGCCCAGATAGGAGCTCCATACAATATGATAGAAGCAACTACACTGGCTAGCAGAACTCTTCGGCTTTGTCTTGCTCCTCCTAGGTTTGGCATGATACGTGAAAGTGCCGTATTAACTTTAGCTGCCTTGGCCGCCACTGCCTCAAAATGCTCCTTGAATGATAATCTAGCGTCGATCATAAAACCGAGATATTTAATTGTTGGCTGGGATATGATTTCTTGCTCGCCGATGTTTAGCGTAATCGTCTTGCGCGTTTTCCTGCTGGTGACAAGAACTGCTTCAGTTTTATGGTCAGCTAGTTACAGCCCCGCTGTAGAAAGCCATCTTCTGATGAGGCCAATGACTGTGCCACATTTCCATTCCACCTCCTCAACGTATTTTCCCACCACAACGACTGCTATGTCGTCTGCAAATCCGACTATATTTGAATCTTCCGGTATTTTAAGTCTGAAGACATCATCATACATAAGGTTCCACAGTACCGGTCCTAGAACTGATCCTTGAGGTACGCCTCCTGTAACCCTATATTCTTTTAAGCCATCATCCGTATCATACTTTAAAACTCGATTGCAGAAGTAGTTGGCTAGAATTCTCGTTAAATAGCCAGGTGCTCCAATTTTGTGAAGTTCTTCCATTATAAGAGTCCATCGGGCTGAGTTAAACGCGTTTTTAATATCCAATGTAACAATGGCACAGTACTTTTTAGCGCCCCCTTTCCACTGCTTTCCTGCGATTGCTTTCCTCGCTGTATCAATTACTGGAGCTACAAACAGTAGGAGATTGAGGACCAGTTTCAGTGTTCCAAGAACAAATAGAGAGAGTGCTGGGAGCAGAAGCGGAAGTAAGAACTTTAAGCCAGGAGACTATACTAGAAGTCAAAGATATGGATGAAGTGACCACTGAGGACGAAATACGTGAGGCTTTTGCGAAGAAATTTAATGCTACTAAGGGAGTAGTAGTGAAATCCTTGCGTAAGGCGTATGGAGGGACGCAAACAGCAGTAATTGGACTTCCGAGTAGGATAGCAGATTTAGCGATGACAGAATCTAAAATAAGGATAGGCTGGGTGATCTGCCGCATTCGAAAAAAAGTAGAGCCACCCCGATGCTTCAAATGCCTAGACTATGGTCACATAGCTAGGGGATGCCAGAATGAGGACCGGTCTATGTTATGCAGGAGGTGTGGAAAGATTGGACACAAAGCTAAGGACTGCCGCAATAACCCCAACTGCATGATCTGTGTGGCTGGTAATAAGGAGAATGTAAAGCATGCTGCCGGGAGCAAAACCTGCCCAGCGTTACAGAGGGCTCTTAAACAAATGCGTGCATGAAGGTTATCCAACTTAATCTACATCGGAGCGAGGTCGCACAGGACCTACTAGTGCAGAGGGTACAGGAAGAACAAGTGGATATAGCCATCCTAAGCGAGCCATATAGAATAGTGGAAGATAGTAAATGGATAGTGGACAAAACCGGTGGAGCAGCTATATGGGCTTGTGGAGAACGGCCCCTGGAAGAAAAAGCTAATAAGTCTGAACTGGGTTTCGTCAGTGCAAAAATGGATGGAGTTTTTGTCTACAGTTGCTATGCTCGGCCAAGTGCATCGATAGAAGAATTCCAAAGTTTCATGCATAAGTTGGTAAACGATGCTCGGGGTAAAAGCCCCATACTTATAGCAGGTGAGTTCAATGCGTGGGGTATAGAATGGGGTAGCAGAGAGACCAACAGAAGGGGAAGAGTGCTGCTCGAAGCGTTTGCGACACTGAATTTAGTGCTGTTGAATACCGGAAAAGCTCCCACATTTCGTAGAGGCAGTGCCAGCTCCGTGATCGATCTTACCTTCGTAAGTGGCTCCCTAGCTAGAGAAAAAACAAACTGGACCGTTAGTGAGCATTACACCAATAGTGATCATCAAGCGATACAGTTCGAGATAAACCAAAAGACTCAACAAACCAAAGGAGTCAATAGAAGGTTTACTGGGTGGAGTGCGAAATCATTTGACGACGCTATATTCGAGTTCATGCTTAAATACGTTCATCTAGCTGGATCAGCATCAAACAAGGTCTCGTTGCTGATGAACGGCGTGGCCCAAGCTTGTGAAGCAACCATGCCTAGAAGACTACTCAATAGTAAACGTCCACCAGCTTACTGGTGGAACGAAGAAATTGCGAGGTTACGTAAAGCATGTAATCAAACCAGAAGAGCATACCAACGAGCCCAAAAAAAAAGGAGACTCGAGTGCCCTCCAAGAACAGTATCGGAAGGCACGCAGAGAACTAAAAGATGCAATCAAATGCAGTAAACGTCGTTGCTAAAAGGAGTTGTGTATGGAGGTTGATGAAGACCCATGGGGTGTTGCGTACAGAATTGTTCTTAAAAAACTAAAGAGGATCGATTCATCGGCACCATCAAGCCCAGATTTGCTGCTGAGAATTGTAACAACACTCTTCCCAGAACAACCAAACGCAATTGAAAGCTTTTTGTCGCAAGGAGTTAATGAAAAGGATGTGCCACCAGTAACGCAGCAAGAAGTACTCGCTGCAGTACGTAAAGTGGGAAACAAGAAGGCACCTGGTCCGGATGGTATTCTAAATGTGGCTTTAAAAACAGCCATCCTAACGCAAATTGAAAACTTTACTGAAGTCTACAACGCCTGCTTGAAAGAAGGGGTTTTTCCTGAAAGATGGAAACAGCAGCGTCTTGTTTTATTGCCTAAGGGAAAAGGATTGCCAACAGAGCCATCTTCATACCGCCCAATTTGTATGCTAGATACGGCTGCAAAAATTTTGAAGCGAATAATATGCAAAAGACTAGAGCAAGCTATAGAAGCACATGGAGATCTGGCGAAACATCAATACGGATTCCGAAAAAACCGTTCAACAATTGAAGCTACGAAGTTTGTAATTGAGATATATATATATATATATATATATATATATATATATATATATATATATATATATATATATATATATATATATATATATATATATATATATATATATATATATATATATATATATATATATATATATATATATATATATATATATATATATATATATATATATATATATATATATATATATATATATATATATATATATATATATATATATATATATATATATATATATATATATATATATATATATATATATATATATATATATATATATATATATATATATATATATATATATATATATATATATATATATTTATATATATATATTTATATATATATATTTATATATATATATATATATATATATATATATATATATATATATATATATATATATATATATATATATATATATATATATATATATATTATATATATATATATATATATATATATATATATATATATATATATATATATATATATATATATATATATATATATATATATATAAGTTGTTATACAGATTTTCGATTAAAAACTGCGAGCTATTTTGAGTTTTCCTTATTTCAACCGCGTTTATGTATTTTTGCTTTTCTTTTTGTGCCGCATCGTAAATAATATTTTACAAGTTCAGTCGTTCTCAAACATCAGTTAAGAATTCTTTTAAAATAGTAAAGTGTCAAGCTAAATCTATTTAAATGGCTTCTCAAGAAGTTTCAAGTGTAAAAGTAGTCCAAATTCATTTTGTTTTATTTGTGGAATTTGCATAATACATCCTGCTAAAAAAATCACTCCATGTATAAGAATTGCATACGTTCATTACTTTGCCATCAAACTGAATAAAGATAACGCGTGAATGCCGAAAAATAGTTAAATGTCAACTACAACTTAACACATTCAAGATGGTACAATAGAGAAAATGTTCTTTTAACGTTTTAACGTTGTGTTACGTCGTTACGACTAGGTTTTGACCACAACTTGCAATTTTAACTCAAAAATCTGTATAACAACTCATATATAGATCAATTATGTTGCAGAATTTAAATTATTCTTAGTAAAAAATTATTTTTCCAAATTTTAAGTTTTTACTTTTTTTGGAAAAACCTGAATAACTTAATGCAACCTGCACCAAAATTCGTGTTTTTTAACTTAAAAGAAAGGATATTGAATCTACTGTAGGCTCTAAGAAATTAAAAAAATTTACAATCATTGTTTGTTCAAAAGTTATGGCGTTGAATATGGAAAAATTTTTAAAAAGACATAAATTTTTGATTTTTTTTCAACTTTTTTCGAATATAACTTCCAGAAATCTTGATGGATTTTTTGCAAATATCTCAAAAACAAGACCTAACCAAAAAAACTGAGTATGATATTCGTGTTCAGCAGGTCAAAATCTATAGGAAAAGTTTGGTTTTGTTTAGGGAGATTTTTCTTGTAAACTAGTGTAACCAAATACAACAAGTTTTTAGCAAGATAAAAATTAATTTAAAATTAATCAAATTAATTAATTAATTTAAAAATAGCCAATAAACTAGAAATAATCATATTAATATTATTTTATTTGGCTAGTGTTTATTAATATATTTTACTGTTGAGCGAAAGTTTACAATGCGAGCGAGGATTGTAAATTCCTTTGTAAAATACAATCAAAATGTTTATAAAATACAATCAAAAAAAAAATTATTTTAAAGTTCTATACAGCCAAATAAATTGTGTTATTGTGTTGCGTTCAATCAAAAATCTTCGCGCGACTTAATAAAATTAACAGGTGTTTTTTTTATTCTGTAAACCAAAATAACACATAAATTTGGTTGTAAAAACAAATATAAACCTATTGTTATTGGCGCCTGAAAGATAACATAATTCATATATAACACTGTGCGAAACTCAAGTTTGGGAATGAATTTTTGTTTGCGTCTTTTTTATAAACTGTTACGTTATCAGTTATCAAATTATTTTTGATTGTTATTGTATGTATGTTTCATAATAAAGCATGCTGTTCATAAATTTTTAGAAAGAATCTTTAAATCATTTAAGATCATTTGAAAAATTGGCATGCAAATCATGCTTTATGGAAAATTTATGTTTTATATGCGCAAATTTTGTATGTACTGTACTTGTTGAATTTTTTTAAGTTTTTCATGAAAATAATATTTAATTCTTTATAATTTAATTATACACTAGTGCGTAATATATATATATATATTACGTTAGTGCTACCTATGTGATTTCATCATAATAAATAAACGATTATACAATGTCCCTACATTAAATTACTAAAACTGTTCCACTGAAAATGATTTTTTTAACTAAAAATTTTTAACAAAAAATAATTTAGTTGTTGGTTATGATTATTATTAAAAAATATTTTTAAAATTTTTATTTTACGTGTTCGAGCGTATAAGCACATCGTTGAATAAAATACAAATACCATAGAGTGCCGATTATAATATGTATCATGATACTCTATTTGGAACATCTTAATATTTTGATTAATTTTTTTAATCCAAATAGTGTTTCTGGTTTACTATTTGGATTTTTATAGCATGGTACACTATTTGGCATCCTGAAATAAATAAACAATACAAAATAGTAAAGTATAATTTTAATAAATGTATATTTATTAATTTAGTTCACATAAATAAAAATCAACATAAAATATTGACTGTTTAATAATTCAAACTAGTAATTTCATGGATACCGATTTCATATGTAGCGAGCGATCTATAAACGTATACCAACCAACGCAAAAAAATATGAATCTAGAAAATTCTAATCAATCTGACTCGTGTGGTTCACATAAATAACTTTCAGTGATGCTTTCCGATTATGACGATAAATGATTACAGCTAACCATTGCCAATTTTTCTCAAAGAAACAGTCCAAATTTTCTTTAAAATTCTCTTCCTCGCTTTCCATTAACAGATTTTTGGAATTATAATGATTATTAATATCTTCTACTTGTTTGTCAATAGAAAGAGGTGCTGTTATTTAGTTTGTTTAATGGAATTAATTGTTTACCCTTCTGCCCCATTATCACATTCAAATGCATGCATTACAATCTGTGGAGAGATTTATTTTAGCGCTGCATGCAGCTACGAAATCATTTAAAATTTGTTATCTTGGCTTTTTTCGATAGCATTTATTTGTTCCTTTTGATAGCCATTTATTCCATTCGCTCCGCAAAGTATTTTTAAAGGGATAATTTATTTCAACATCTATAGTCTGATGTTTCAATAAATTATCCCTTATCGAATCCTCACAACATCTGTAGAAATGCACTGGTTTTTGGTGGAATACAAGTTGTTTTAGCATTGCAATCTTTCTTTAAATTTGCAACAATCTCCTGTTTTAAGTAGCATCCATAGTTGTAGGACTTATCAAGGACAAGCGCTTTACGAAGTAGAAAATATGTGGTAATCATCAAATTAAATAGGTGACGGCCCAGGGCCGTCACCTATTTAATTTGATGATTACCACATATTTTCTACTTCGTAAGGCGCTTGTCCTTGATAAGTCCTACAACTTTTTTATCTGCCATTTTGTTATTTATTAAAGGGGGCGGAAATTTGTTTTAGGAAAAGAGGGTAAATTTGTCCGACAAAAAATTGTCTGCTTTTGTCGGGTCCGACAACTCCAACTCGCCAAAATATCAGGGTACTGAAAATCAATTACCACAAAGCTGATTTCACAGGATTTTTTAACAAAAATTAGTGAAATTGAAGGGTCATATTGTCCGACAAATTTTTGGCCGCGTTTTTCCAGTCCGACGACTGGAAGCCGTTATAAAATATTATAAATTATGGAACAAAAATGACTAGCCAAGGTGATATCAAAGGGGCGTTAGCGCATGAACTGTATTCAGTCAACGGTAGCACTCTAAATCTTAGTTATGAAATGCTCTTTGAAGAAAGCACGCTCTTGCATCCTCAAAGAAACAAGAGTTCATATAACCCTATATCTGGGTTTCCATTTAGAAACTCTAGAACAAAAATGTTAACGATTTGGCTAAGATTTTTTTTAACGAACAATGATTATGAAATAAAATATTTTTTGCATATATTGAGAAGGCTGATTTTTGCTCTAGATTTGGCCAGATATGGTCTGTGATATTTTCATTGTAAATTTCCTCAAGAGTAAAACATTGAAAACGGTGAGGACCAATAAATGAATATTAAACTAAATAGGCGAACAAATGTTCGCCATACATTCAAAATCAAGCGGCAAAATCATGAGTTTTCAATCTTTTAATTTCGGTATGTGATACGGCCGATTGAACATTAGACCGTGAGAAAAATTATCGTGTTCTATGATACCCCAGAAACTTATTAAAATTCAGTTATCTGAAGCTGTTATAGCTATATTTTTTGAATAAAAGAATACAAACGCAATCCCCAAACAATAATTATAAGTAATTATTTACTCAATTTGTAGTAATTACTATTAATTTATTTATAATTTTTATAACAAAGCCTTGCTTATTCACATTCATAAATACGTTTAGAATACAATCTTATTTTTATTTTATAATTATATTAGTCATAAATCACAGATGTTTGTTGAATCAAATTTATAAAATAAATATGGTGAATTGTAAATGGCGCCAAAGTAGAAAAGTGTAAAAATAGAAATGAGTATAAATATGTCAATACCATTGATTGGAATGTCAAAAAAAAAATATTTGTATAGATTCTTCAAATAATGAATAAACTTAGTAAATATTTTTCTGCGTTTACGTCAATTGAAAAAGTTCCTTTCTTTCTCTTCAACACTACATGTTTGTTTTTCAACTGATTGCACAATCCAATTAAATATTCATTTAAATGAAACGAATCCAACCATAAAAACTTCAAATTATTGTGAAAAATAGTCTTCAATTGAATGAGTAATCCAAAATTGAAGGTGAAAAAACGACAATACAAATTAATTCAATTCGTAATGAAATCATATAAACAAACAAACAAAACAAAAAAGAAATAGTTCGCGATCGCAAAGAGAGTTATTTACTCTATGTTAAATAACAGATGTTATGCACCTCCCTACTATAAAAAAAATCTATTTTCACAGCTATTAAATAATATGTTATCAAAAAAATAATAACCACGTTATAGACATAACTGAATGAGTATAATATTTGTTCTGTTGACATATAGCCCTTTAAAACAATAACAAGTCCTTATGGAATCAATAACACGTAAAATTTATGTACATAAAATATCACAAATAAAAAACATGAAAGAAATCTTACCCGTACATGGTCATTACCATGTCTGGTCTTGCAATGTCAACACAAGTTAAAAAAATTGAATCAAATTAATTTACAAGAATTAAAAATTAAATAAAATTAATATTTTTATTATGAAGTAGGTGGCATTACTGAATTTTATTTTAACTACGTAATTTTTATAATAATTGTATCGCGATAACTATATAGTCCTAATAATTTTTATTGAAGGTCAAACAGTTTTATGAACACAAAACTATACTGTAATTATAAATTATTGTGACAAATCATTTAGAACATTCAATGAATTACGGTGAATTCAAAAGATGCAGTTCTTTGGAATGTGAGAATCATTTGTTTGTGATCACTGTGATTGATATCAATCTCAAGTTTAATGGTCGAAAGTTCCATGACTGAAATACAAAATATTACTATTATTAATCTAATAAATATTCATATAAATAAATTAAATCTTGATAATTCATGGGTTTATAAAAAACTAATGCTACAAAATTGGCAAAAATGTTAACAAATTTGTCCGCCAACACAAACATTTTTGAATTTCACTAACTCAAAAACGTGTTTTTATTACTAAAATAGTATTTCTATTAGTTGTCCTAATAACGTGATGTCATCGTATCAAAGTCACTGGATTCGATCATATTACGGATAACGATGTGTCCATTTATATAAACTTAACTATGGTCAAGAATATATATTTTTTTGTCAACACCTGCGTAACATATCCAAACAAATTTAGTCGTTAGAATTAATTTGAATTAATACATACATAATTTTATGTTTCAACAGAGAAAGTATCTATAACTAATGACAAATTTTTATTTTTTAATGTTCAAATAAAATACAAAAGAAAGTAAATCTATATCTATTTAGTCTTTTATAAACAACATTTGAATTGTGTATCATTATGATCCCATAGACATCTTTATTGAAATGATCGAACTATGTCAATTACTGATATTATCATTAAATTAAACATAAAAATAATTATCATTTTTTAAATTTAACAGATACATGGGTAGTAGTTCTACACACGAAGGAAGAAAATGGAGCTAATTACGGCACGACATGTTTTTTGCGTATAAGTTCTGGCAAGTAGTTTTAGTTAAAGTTGATGAAAGTTCTTTCAACTTTTCTGAATGTGGCCAGTCAAAAAAAAAAATACAAGAGTCACAATAAAAAAAATCCTTCTTACTCCTAAATTAACTCAAAATTATCTCAATATTATCTCAAACTACGAAATAAACATTTATTTAAGTCAAAATCCCAAATATTTAAGTCACTTTGAGACCAGGGGACTGAGAATTTATCAGTATTTCGCTTAAAAATGACAAAATTACGTCTAAAAAAAAAATAAACGGATTCTATACCAAGGCAATACATTTTCACGTCGTATAAAACTACAAAATTACCTGTAATTAAAATGCTTTTTACGAAAATACTTGCCAGGGGACTGATAATTTGACTGGACAACAAATGATCTTGCTAGTAATGATGACTGTTTTGATTGATAAAACCTCGGACTAAGTAAAACACTTGCAATATTATATTTATTGAACTTTAATTAATTCCTGTGACGAGCGATAACTTGATAGAAATATAAATTTCCAATATTTTCAATGTGTTTTGATTGGGCTGGAGAATAATAACAAATTCGTGGGACAAACTTTAATAGGATATATCTTATATGAAATATAGAGGAATGTTATGATTATTTACACATTATTAAAGCATCATTATTCAAAATTATTACTACAGTGTAAATTTGTCTCTACACACTTAGAATCATTGATTATTTAGTTTACCAGCTTTGACTTTCAAGGTGGGACACGCTAGGGAACCGAGAATTTGACGTTTTAAATAATTTTTTTTGTAAGAAATATATTTCGAAACGGGTTTATTTTGGGTGACCAGCTAGACATAGTTAAGGTTTACAAATTTCATTTGAAAAAAATATTTTTTTTTTTCATATTAATATACGAAATAAGCAGAGCCGTCCAAAATTCGTATGTTTGTAGAACTACCCACATAACGATATCTTTTCTTTATTTTGTTTTACTACTAAAATTGCTAGCACAATAGCTGTTATAGTAATTATGTATTATTTTACTTGTAAAAAATATATGTGTTCTTAACCTGCTCGTTAATTACTCATTCTATGAATGTTAATTACTCATTCTGAACCAACAAATTCGGATCGACATGTTTTCTGGAGCTATTCAATAATTTTGAATTAAATGAAGGTTTTCAATGTCTAAATCACGAAGACGTTTTGCAATACTCTTAATTCATTCCTGTAGAATAGATATTAATATTCTGTGCGAGTTTTACACTACACTTTTTTTAGGGACACTAGAAACACAAAATAAAAGTGTAATTTCTATTATAGCAATAATATTTTAAGTTAAGCATCTTATACATACCTAGACGATATTGTAATGATTACAGAGTACAATGTAAGGAGAAATAAAAATTCTTCTTTTTGGAGTCTTTTGTTAGCTTTACCTAAAATATATTTCAACGAAAACAAGTAATAGCTGAGCAAATTTCATTAACAAAATAACACGCAATAGTATAGTATTAATCTAGAGATCGAATTTAGGTAACTGAGCCAATTCATTATCATATATTATTAAAACTATTGGGCACCACCCGCACACGCAACAAACGTTGATAAATAATTTTTCCTGGATAACATATTAATGCAAATAAAATCAAGATAAATAGTTGGATGAAATGTACTTTTACTTTATAATTTAAAAATTGTATTTTTAAAACGTCAAACGCCAACTCCTTGAATTGGCTAAAATGTGGTTGTTTTTTTATTACAATAGTTGTGTATTGTCATGACCACATTGGGTTATTTATTATTTCCTTCCAACTTTGGCTAATAAATTCAATACGTTACTAGAACAGTGATGTCTTCGTTATAAAAATAATAACGTTACTTTTTAGATTATTTGTTGCATACACATAATTACATACACATAATTGTCACACTTTGAACTACCTGGTAATGGCTTAAATGAAATTGTATTATCTTCCCAAAATAATATTTTTTACAAAAACCTAACTTAACTTATAGTGACAACTCTGCTTTCAACGCTTACATTACAACAAATCGTGTGTAATATAGGAGAAAAATTATGGAATTTTGACAGAAATTTTTTTGTCACTTCTTGTAATGTAAAATAATGTCATGTTTTTCAACCTTCCTTCGAATTGGTCCTACTCTCAATTCTATAAACGTAATTTCCTAAACGCCTTCTGGATTCCATCACTGATTGATTAGTAAGCAAACACACCAGGTGTTGTTAAGTATTCATCACCTTAACTGTACCACGACAACAGGAAAACAATGCAGCAAACAATATTCCTATCTTGAATATTCTTCCAATAGCTTCTGAAGCTCCAACGGTTTATTGTAGAAATTTCCGATACACAGCGTCCAAAATAATACAAAAAAATACTTATATTAAATAACAATTAAAACTTTATTTACAAAAACTAATTTTAAAATAACTTCTTTTATATACACGATTTTATATACTCGATACAGCGTTTCGTTTACAATTAATTTCACTTAACATCATCGCAGTCTAAAATAAAACTAACTTCTTCTGTCTAAAAAAAAGCTGTTTAAATACTATCCCTCTGAATCTAAAAAAATCGATCGTTACTCTAACTAAAGTCTAAACATTTTTAATCCAGAATGTTCCTTTAAACAATTTTAGAAATAATTTTGGTCTGTCTCTTAACTGTAAATACAACAACAATTATATTAATTTTATTAATTTGTTATTGTGTTTTGTTATGATTTTGCTATAACCGTAACAATGCCCTCTACTTAAGCCTGTTCGTCCCGAACAGGATCTACCTAGCTCTCTCATTCAATTGTTGAATCCAAAATATATTTTTTCCTATTTCTAATGGTGTTTAGAATTAATGCCTGTCTAGTGGTTTATTGCCTACAGAATAAGTCCCGGAACGCTTTAGGTTAGAATTGTTTAAAATATATAAAGCGAGCGGAGATGCTTGAATTAAATTTTTTTAAATTTTCAAGGTCATTTACATGTACTATAAAATTACGGTTTTAATTCAGCGAATTTGATAGCTCCATTTTTAACTTAGTGGTCACGGCCGCAGCAAAAATTCAGCTAGCTTATTTAGAAACCTCCCACTGGTAATTGAGTTTGGAGTTTGATACAAATCTATTAAATTCATAGGCTACTATACAAAATAAATTTTACTTACTTTTTAAAAATATTATAAAAACTACATTTTTGTTTAAATCTTGATAATATTAAATTAATAAAATTATGCCTTATCCACAACAAAACAAAATCACAGTATTAATATATAAATATTTCGCACTTCGCAAACTGTGTATTTAAAAAATTATAAAAATTGCTTCCAAGCAGGGTTCAGATCAAGCAAACTTCATTTAATGGTTAACTGTAATTGACTCTTGTCCTGAGCCATTATTTGGCCGCTCTTTGTCATTTGGTTAAAATTTACTAGAGTAATATCCATTTTGAAAAATTTCACCTAAAGTTTAAATAATTCTTCTCGACTTAAAGACTATGATAATAATGAATAACCAATAAATAATAACCAATTCCTTAGGTATACGTTTACAATTTTTTTTTTAATTAGCATTTTTATTTTATTTTAGTTATTTTGCATCTAAATTATTTAAATCTATACATATGATAATATTTTATATTTTTTAAAGGTCCATGGTTGCCAGTACTCGGCCATTGGTGCAATACTTGTCATCATTATTGGTCCCATACTTGGACCAATATGGGACATTATTGGTCCCATACTGGCTATACAACCTTGTAACGGGACCAATTATGATGTTGATGTTTTTTTCTCTAACTCATGTATGGCAACCGTTTATTGTCCGATGTTATCAGCCAGCAAAACTATGTTAACGGTCGAGTAATAGTTGCCGTGCTGTTGTTCATTAAAATATCGTTAGCAGATCGATGCGATCGCAACCAAGTTTTTAGATAATCTGAATGCTGCTTCTAATGCTGCTGAATCTACTTTCACATACAGCAAAACTGCATGTAATAATTCTACTGTAAAAAATAATTTCATTTGAATCTTCTAGAAGAAATGGACCCGCATTTGCTATAAAATACTTGTTCATACTTGTTATTAAAATATTAATACACTTTGGAAAATATGGAGGGGCTGAAATCTCACAGTTCTGAGATATCAAGACTTCGGTTTGGTTAACGATTTTGATATAGTTTTCGGTATAAAACTTTTATGAGGACATTGTTTTTAGTTTTGGGCAGCGATGTATATCAAACATAACTTTTTGTTAAAGTACATGTATTTTTTATCTCTGTTTGGATATGTATTACAAAACAAACTCGAAACATCACTACGTTGTCAGAAAATTATAACAGACCATAAATTAACATAATTTAGTGAAAAGATGATACAATCAGCAAACTACTCAAAAACCTCTCCATTCAGCGTTCCGAGAAAATATTACAAAATCACAAATTCATATTTCTTTCAAATTCTAAAAATATTCCAAAAATTAGAACAAAATCAAATATTTAAACTTTTTCTAAATTCTAATAATATTCCAAAAATTCTTAAAAATTCAAAAATTCAAACTTTTCTCCAAAATTCTAAAAATATTGCAAAAATTATAACAATATCAAAAATTGAAACTTTTTTCAAAATTCCAAAAATTATAATAAAATCATAAATTAAAAATTTTTCAAAATTGTAAAAATATTCCAAAAATTCTTACAAAATCAAAAGTTGAAACTTTTTTCAAAATTCTAAAAATATATATATAAAATTCACAAATTTTAAAAATATTGCAAAAATGATTACAAAATCAAAATATGGAGGAGCTGAAATCTCACAGCCCTGAGATATCAAGACTTCGGTCTGGGTTAAGGATTTTGATATAGTTTTCGGCAAACAACTTTTATGAGGACATGGTTTTTAGTTTTGGGCAGCGATGTATATCAAACTTAACTCTTTGTTAAAGTACAAGTATTTTTTTATCTCTGTTTAAAAATTAATTACAAAACTAACACGACACATCAATACGTTGTCGGAAAATTATAACAGATCATAAATTAACATAATTTAGTGAAAAGATGATACACTCAGTAAACTAATCAAAAACCTCTTCATTTAGCGTTTCGAGAAAATATTACAAAATCACAAATTCATATTTCTTTAAAAATTCCAAAAAAATTGTAAAAATTAAATAAAATCAAAATTTTTTCAAAATTCCAAAAATTAGAATAAAATCAAATATTTAAACTTTTTCTAAGTTCCAATAATATTCCAAATATTCTTAAAAATTCAAACTTTTCCAAAATTCTAAACATATTGCAAAAATTATAACAAAATCAAAAATTGAAACTTTTTTCAAAATTCCAAAAATATTCCAAAAATTAGAATAAAATCAAATATTTAAACATTTTCTAAATTCCAATAATATTCCAAAAATTCCTTAAAATTCAAACTTTTTCCAAAATTCTAAAAATATTGCAAAAATTATTACAAAATCAAAAATTGAAATTGTTTTCAAAATTCCAAAAATTATCATAAAATCAAAAATTTAAAATTTTTCAAAATTCTAAAAATATTCCAAAAATTCTTACAAAATCAAAAATTTAAACTTTTTCCAAAAATCTAAAAACATTGCAAAAATTATAACACAATCAAAAATACAAACTTTTTTCAAAATTCCAAAAATATTTCAAAAACTATAACATATTCAAAAATTTCCATGTCCAATTTCATTTTCAATTACATTTACGTCATAAAAACAGCTACATTTTTCTTTCCAAAAATTTGGGTAAAAAAATAAATGAAATCGTTTTTTGACACACTTGACATTATTTTTTTGACAAACTTATAATGCCATAATTCTCAATAATAATAATAAAATTTCATTTCAAACAAATAATTGATTTCATTTTTTTCCAAAAAATTGGGTAAAAAAATATATAAAAATCTTTCTTTTGACACACTTGACAACATTTTTTTGACAAACTGATAATGCCATAATTCTCTATAATAATAATAAAATTTCATTTCAATCAAATAATTGATTTTATTTTTTTCCAAAAAATTGGGTAAAAAATAAATAAAAATCTTTCTTTTGACACACTTGACAACATTTTTTGACAAACTTATAATGCCATAATTCTTAATAATAATAATAAAATTTCATTTCAAACATACAATTAATTTAATTTTTTTCCAAAAAATTGGGTAAAAAAATAAATAAAAATCTTTCTTTTGATACACTTGACAACATTTTTTTGACAAACTTATAATGCCATAATACTTAATAATTATAATAAAATTTCATATCAAACATACAATTAATTTTATTTTTTTCCAAAAAATTGGGTGAAAAAATAAATAAAAATCTTTCTTTTGACACACTTGACAACATTTTTTTTGACAAACTTATAATGCAATAATCTAGTTTTTGATCTCACATACCAATCCCTACCATCAAGATTTCTCCAAATTCAATGTTCCTACTCGTAATCACTTAAAATGAACGTTTTTTAAGCCAAAAATATGAAAATTTGCTGTTTTGACACACTTAATGATTTTTTTGACACACTTCCGGTACAGTTATCGAACACAGCGTCCTTTCGGACCTGTCCCTTGAGTATACCTATTTTTAGAAAAAATCCCTCCAGCGGTTTTCCCTGCAGCGAAGGTAATAACGGCGGCCGGACGGCTGGCCGACAGACAGACATACATTTTTTTTTGCTTTTTTAGAATCAGTAGGTCCTAAAACGTCGAGAAATGCCAAAAAAAGTGGGAGTAAGAATTTCACTTTTGGCTCATGAATGTAATACTTAGGTTTTTCAGACCGAAGTAAAATACAAACTTTTTTCAAAATTCAAAAAATATTTAAAAAATTATAACAAATTCAAAATTTTCCATGTCACATTTACGTCATACAAACAGCTAAATTTTTTTTCCAAAAAATTGGCTAAAAAAATAAATGAAATCATTCTTTTGACATACTTGACAATATTTTTTTGACAAACTTATAATACAATAAAATTCTCAATAATAATAATTTCATTCCGTACAAATAACTAATTTTATTTTTTTCTAAAAAACTAAATGAAAATCATTCTTTTGACACACTTGACATTATTTTTTTGACAAACTTATAATGCCATAATTCTCTATAATAATAAAATCTCATGTCATACCAATAATTAATTTTATTTTATCCAAAAAATTGGGTAAAAAAGTATATAAACCGAAGTAAAAACTTTCTTTTGATAAACTTGACAACATTTCTTTGACAAACTTATAATGCCATAATTCTCAATAATAATAATAAAATTTTATGTCATACAAATAATTAATTTTATTTTTTTCCAAAAAATTGGGTAAAATAATAAATAAACATCTTTCTTTTGACACACTTGACAACATTTTTTTGTCAAACTTATAATGCAATAATCTAGTTTTTGGTCTCAAATACCAATCCCGACCATCAAGATTTCTTCAAATTCAATGTTTCTATTCGTCACTTCACTTCATTAATTAAAATGAACGTTAATGAACGTTAAGCAAAAAATATGCAAATTTCCTTGTTTTGACACACATGACGATTTTTTTGTTACCCTTCCGGGACAGCTATCGAACACATCGTCCTTTCGGCTCTTCCCATTGAGTAAACATATTTTTAGAAAAAAATGTTTGAAATTCGTCCAGCGGTTTCCTAGATTTCGTCGGTTGTGACGGCCGGCCGGCCGGCCAACAGGTATTCATTGTTTTTTGCTTTTTTTAGAATCAGTAGGTCCTAAAACGTCGAGAAATGCCAAAAAAAGTAGGGGTAAGAATTTCACTTTTGACTCTGAATTCAATACTTTGGGTTTTTCAAACCCTATTTTTTTAAACCTAAGCCTAAAACTATTTTAAAATGTTTGCAAAGTGACTGAATATTGTCTTCTCCATGTTGAAAATTGATAACATGTGGTCATTCACTTGGTTCCAATACTCTTAATTCTTTAATAATGGATGAAGTTGAAATTCCAATTAATTTTCTTCAGTGCCGTTTGTGCTAACATTTATTCTATATTTCATATTATTTATACTATTATTTCATATTATTCATACCATTGATTTCCGTGTATTACTCCTATTTTTCGATTATTAGTTAACGGTATTGAGAATAACTCCGTTTTATCAATACCTCTTGCTGCTTCGTCCCATACAAGATTGTACAACTGGTCCAGCAATGGTGGCTAGTAATGCAGCATTGGCCGAGGAATGGTAACCACAACTGGGCCATTAACATTATTTTACTTTTTAAAAACTATGACTAAAAATTATGATATTTAACAACGATATATATCAGATATTGACCAAAAAAAACAACTTTTGGGTTGTTTATATTAACCGTAGATCGGCCAATTTATGGTTGCAATGGTGGTCCAATAGCAATAGCCAATAAATGGTAACCAATAACGGTCAATTGCATGGCCATTTAAAGTAAGCTGTACCGGCTATTTTCTGTAAACCGTAGATCGGGTTCAGTAATGGTCCAATAACAATAACCAGGTACTGTCTACCATTCATGAGCCAGTGCTCGGTTATTCAAAAATAACTATATACTGGCTCTTTTCTGTAAACTACAGATCGACCGATGAATGGTTCTAGTACTAGCTAAATGACAATAGTACTGCTCATAATTAATGGAGTGCTTGGCCGTATTTCATAGTCCAGCAAACACTGTTTGGGCAGCATTTACTTTTCTTTTTGAAGATTTTTAAATTTTTTTAAATATAAAATTATGCGGCGAATTCATTTATTTGCTTGTACAATGGACGCACCCCGATTTTGCAACGTTTCGGAATGACTGGATATTTCACATAAAGCATCATATACATTAATACCAAATTAGTTACAAACTGTTTAGATGTTATTCGTTTACTTAATCCATTAATCAAAGCTTGGTCTGTTTTGTATCGCATATTATACTTTTACTAGCATATTAAAAATCACGAATGACGCAAAGTTCTACCATACGGTGGATACACGTTTAAAAGAACTGGCCATCCAACGAACACTAAATATTCGTCCAATTTTTAAATATTATTTTCGATGTTAGCAGAGCAGCGCATTATCTCTCTGGTTTTTAGCTGATTGCCTATATTACTTCGGTCTGAAAGACCTAAGTATTACATTCATGAGCTCAAAGTGAAATTCTTACCCCCACTTTTTTTGGCATTTCTCGACGTTTTAGACCTACTGATTCTAAAAAAGCAAAAAAAAAATGTATGTCTGTCTGTCGGCCGGCCGTCACAACCTACGAAATCTAGAAAACCGCTAGACGGATTTGAAAATTTTTTTTCTAAAAATAGGTTTACTCAATGGGAAGAGCCGAAAGGACGCTGTGTTCGATATCTGTACCGGAAGTGTGTCAAAAAAATCGTCAAGTGTGTCAAAACAAGGAAATTTGCATATTTTTTGCTTAAAAAACGTTCATTTTAAGTGATTACGAGTAGGAACATTGAATTTGGAGAAATCTTGATGGTCGTGATTGGTATGGGAGACCAAAATCTAGATTATTGCATTATAAGTTTGTCAAAAAAATGTTGTCAAGTGTGTCAAAAGAAAGATTTTTATTTATTTTTTTACACAATTTGTTGGAAAAAAATTAAATTAAAATTTTGTTTGAAATGAAATTTTATTATTATTATTAAGAATTATGGCATTATAAGTTTGTCAAAAAAATGTTGTCAAAAGTTGTCAAGTGTGTCAAAAAAATGTAGCTGTTTTTATGACGTAAATGTAATTTTTTTAAAAAATATTTGTAGGCTGTAATTTTAATTTTCAAATTAAAACAAATTCGTTGGTTGAAGCCTAATTATTTTATTTATAAAATTTATTTTGACGTTTCGATATAATTTATATCATCTTTAGAAAATGGTAAAAAAATGAAACAATCAAAAATAATAAAAATAAATGTAATGTAAATGTAATGTAAATGTAAATGTAATTGAAAATGAAATTGGACATGGAAATTTTTGAATTTGTTATAGTTTTTGAAATATTTTTGGAATTTTGAAAAAAGTTTGTATTTTTGATTTTGTAATAATTTTGCAAAATGTTTAGAATTATGGAAAAAGTTTGAATTTTTGATTTTATTATAATTTTTGGATTATTTTTAGAAATTTGAAAAATTTTAAATTTTTGATTTTATTATACTTTTTGGAATTTTGAAAAAAGTTTCAATTTGTGATTTTGTAATAATTTTTGGAATATTTTTAGAATTTTGAAAAAAGTTTGATTTAATTTAATTTTTACAATATTTTTGGAGTTGTGAAAGAAATATGAATTTGTGATTTTGTAATGTTTTCTCGAAACGCTAAATGGAGAGGTTTTTGAGTAGTTTGCTGAGTGTATCATCTTTTCACTAAATTATGTTAATTTATGATCTGTTATAATTTTCCCGCAACGTATTGATATTTCGTGTTAGTTATGTAATACATATCTAAACAGAGATAAAAAAATATTTTTACTTTAACAAAGAGTTATGTTTGATATACATCTAGAGCAGTCAAATCCGAATATTTGAGTATTCGAATATTCGATTAATTTGGGTATGTTTTAAGTATTCGTTATTCGAATATTTATACGCGAATATTCGAATATTTTCTATCTCCCAAAATATAATGGTTTTCCATCCCTTCATTTCTTTTCCAAACTTCGAAACTAAGATATTTCAATATTTTAAGGGAAATAATTTTATTACAAAAAGTGCTTGACGTATAAACTCCGCTTAATATTGCAGTCAAAGAACTTAGCGAAAAAAATTCAACACTTATGACAGCCGAAGGCGTATGCAAATTCTTATTGACTTCTCTAACGGAACTGAACAGTGATTAAGGTAAAATCTTACTCCACGAAATCAGAAAACGAATGGATCAGAAAGAAACAAAACAACCTTACCAACCTTATTTCTATATCTTGACACTGGAGTTATACCATAATCGAACGAATATTTTGATTACGCAAAGAAAACTGCTGTGAAAACTTTCCTTTCTCGCCTCCTCAGCCTTCAAAGATGTACCAGATCCTAGCGATGAAAACAGTAATAACCATGGTTGCAGATATCTGGTAATATAAATAACGCACTTGCAGTCAACAATCAAAGTAAAAATATATTGCAACAAAAGCTGCAACCAGCGATTAGCTAAATTACTGATTCCACAACATGAGATAAAGTAACAGTGGTAATGAACATCGCGGTAATAGTTTAAAAAAACATTTTTGTTGATTAAACTCGTTCAAAACAAGAACAGATATATTAGACAATTTGAATAATGCTCTATAGACTATCAGCCCCACTTCAACAAAAACTGAAAGAGATATCTGAAATAAGAAGGAGCCTAAAATCTAAACATCTAAACGCACTTCTCTTTTTTAAATGCATATTTAAAGAAAATAAATAAAATAAAATGCATAATATGTTAAACCTCTTTGATTTCATTCATAGTTCTTAGACTTCTTTTACTATTCGAATACTAACCGAATATTCAGATATTTAAAGAAAAAGTTATTCGATATTCGGATAACTCAAAATGTCGAATAACTGAATGCTCTATATACATCGCTGCTTAAAACTAAAAACCATGTCCTCATAAAAGTTTTTTGCCGAAAACTATATCAAAATCCTTAACCCAGACCGAAGTCTTGATATCTCAGAGCTGTGAGATTTCAGCCCCTCCATATTTTGTCTTTGGTTTTCAGCTCATTGACTATTAGCGGAATAAAGTTTGTCCATAAATATTTGAAAATGATCAATTCCATTTACTTCCGCAATCGCATCTCATAATGGCAACTCTAAACGACGGGTCAAACAATACCAATAACATTTTAATATTTTTCTCATAATTCAATTAAACCAAGAAATAAAAATGAGGATCTTGTGAGATTTATCGGTTTCTTATTTCGAAAACATTATTACAGTTGATTTTTGTCTTAACGCTGTATATACTCATCAATTAATATTGATAAGTTCCGTCAACATTTGAAATTATTTACGAAATTTTCCGATTTCTTTATTTTCCAAAATGTTCTATTCTACAAGCACAATGTTGCACTAAAACCTTGTTGCACTAAAACCAGTGTGCAAATTCACCACTCAGTTTTTGAAGGTGTAATAAAGAATCTTTAATATATAGTTTACCAAAACATTACTTTATACAAATGAAATTATAGCCAAGCTTATAATAATAATTTATCAATTCATAAAAAATAATTTTACTTCAAATCTCTGTAGCCGTCATAAAGCAACTACATAGTTCAAAATTAATGTGTTTTTATATTTTCATAAGAAAATATACCAGCGAGAGTATAGTGCTGCTCTGCTTAGTCGAAAAAATAGTATTCATATTAATAGTTGCACTAATAAGAGTTATTTTTGTTTGCAAAAGAAAGCCACCGTCGCACGGCAGAGTGATTGCGTAGGTTGCAGTAACGCACACAAACAATGCTTATAAAGTTAAAAAAAATTAAAAGTAGTTTATATAACTGAATTCCATAACATATTTAAATTATTTTTAAATTAATATTTTCATAAAAAGAACCGGAACGCGTTGCGGCAGTAAAAAAGGCACCGGAACGAAGTCTGTCCCTTTCTAAGTCCTTGGCCACCACTTTGTTCCATCTCAATCCAGCTTGATGACTATAGTTTCATATTATTCTTGAGGCTCTCCTTATCTTTTCCCTCTGTGCTTTTCACCCTGCCGTATGCCTGAACCATTCCCATTTGCCTTTGTTTCCCTCATCGTTTTTGGATGGTGGTTCTGAATTTTTCTGTGCGCTGCATTGTTATTCATCGCTACTAACATCTGTGGAGTCTGTTTTATTTAACAGTAGTGGCATTGCAACATCATTAATTTTTATGCTGCCACATCCAAAATCGAAGACGAATCCCTTCGCCTTCATGAGGTCCAATCTCAAAATTTATCCATAATTACTAGCATCTCTTGTTGAAAGTAATTGTTCCCAGCGAACGAATGTTCGAGCTGAACCTATATCCAGTGTCATGAAACAACTTTTACCTTTACTTTCTGCTTCGATACCCAAACTTGCACCATTTACTGCTATTCTTGAAATTGGAATGTAGGTAACATTCTCCACTAGTTGGCTTCTTAGTTTCATCTGCAACAGGCTTCCGTTGAACAGGAAACGGAGATCTATCACACTTTTTGTTACGTGCTGCTTCTCTTTGGCTTCTCTATTCATCACAAAAGACGACGATCTCTCTGCTTGTAGAGATCAATTGGCGCTTTAAAATGCCTTTTTTTCGACACCGTTGGTCTTAAATTGGACTTTTAAAAAATAATTCGGAATCCTGACCTTGAAAATCTCTTATTTTATCACAGATTTTATATTCACAAAAAAAACTATGTATCTAAAGAAAATTTGTACTTCCAGAAATTATATAAAATAAATCAAAAAAGCTTACATTAATGAGTTGTGTTGATGTTCCACTTGAAATCCATGTGAATCGTTTTTCATTTTTTTTTGATTAGTTATAGAATTATTGTTTTCCTTTGTACGATTTGAATTTATATCCATCACCGGCACTGACAGCACATACTCCTCCAAATCATTGCCTGATGCCCCATTAAAAAATTCGTACATATATAATCCTCGTTGAAATAAATCTACCACTTTCAAATATTGATGACGAGCTATATTTGTAGGGGCTAATTTACAAATTAAGCTCAACATACTTTTTATATTCAACTTCTCACTTTTATGCGAAGAAGTTTAGACGAGTTATTTTTATCTTTTCGAACACAATTTCAGGCATCCAATTCATATTCATCCGTTGCATTTTTTAAGCCACTATCGGTTTAATTTTTTTTTTAGTAACCGGAATGGTAAAACAACGGTTTGCTATCTTCGAAGCCGTTTTCTAACACAAACACACTCATATTTAAAAATGCAAAAATATGTTATTTAAAATAAATTAAAAATGTTGAAATTTGTTTGGATTAATTGTTTGATTTTAAAAATTGCTGCTAGTTAAACTTCTTAACACACTCAAACTTAATAAAAGTCAACGAAAACTTAACTTTGTTAGAATGACAACAATTTTTAAAATAATTTAACAAATTTAATATGAACAATTTCGTTAAAGAATATATATATTTTTTCTTGTGCCACAATAACACTACTCATAACAATGTTCATTCTTTGATTTAAATTTTTCTAATTCCCTGACCGAATAAAATGGTCAAGTATATATAGTAAGATTCTTCAGTATTTTGTTTGTTTTCTATTATCCCTTCCATCGTATACAAATTATAATTTTCTCATTTCAAATCTCCATCTCCATGTCATCTCAATAAACAATTCTATTCAAACGAGAAAATATTCCCCTCCAGAATTGCAATACTGTATATAACATTATGACTATGCTTTACATATCAAAAATTTCTATGTAAACACAAACAATTATTATTAATTGGTATTGAGTGCAACTAACTAAAAAAAACGTTAAAATATTATTGACTGACGTGCAGCACACATAAAAACTATTATGTTTCTTTGAATTCAACGGCCGGAACCGAAACAAATTAGCAAATAATTTTCGAATTTCTTAAAATATAATTTATCTTATTTTTAGAGCAAAATTCGAAACATTTGTTATATACCCAGCATCGATTCTACCTCTGTGTGCCAATTTACTTCTCCTCTGATATTCTCCTCTGTATTCCTTTTTCTACATCCAAAAGATGGCATACAAATCCTCTTTACCATCTCATATTGCATTGCGTATGCGATTGTTTCATGGAAACTCGCCTTAAACACCTACTCGCGATGGAAACAAGCCGTTCCACTGCCGAGGAATAGTCCTGAGGGCTTTCTCCATCCTGTTACAAGCGTCCTTTTAACTTGATTCTGTATCACTCCCTTTTATGGTCGCCACTGTGTTTTCGTTCTATTGCGTTTATTACTTGTGATCGATTTTCATGAAACGTTGGTAAAAGGTTTCAATCAATATGAGAAAGACTTCATTAGCTTTTGGAGTACATTGGACAAAGAGTTGGAAGGTCCACCATGGTTTTTTCCACTATTTTTTTTTACTTCACCACAATTTTAAATTGTATGAAGTAATGCAATCTATCGATAAAAAAAAATCTTACATACCAAAAATCTTACATCTTACATACATAAAAAATAATTGATTACCTCTATCTAAATAACCAATAAAAATTTTGGTGTACATCTGTGAGCGGGTTTTTTCGTGAAATTCCTGCATAGGATCTTGATGAAACTTTTGCAAATGATCCAGGTTCACTTGAAAATGGAAGATCTTTTTTTTTTTTTTTTTAATAAAATGTGATGTGTAGTAGGCATTACAATATGTGTCACAACAACACATAAAAACCTTTTAAGACCAAGGTCCCACAACAACATGCGTTCTAAGGGTGTTAATGGACGCAAATCTGTTTTTTTTTAAAATATTTTTTTTGTTAAATAATGGATAACTAAACCATAAATCCTATCACATATAAAATATGACATAGGCCAATATTTCGTGATAGGATAGGGAAAATAAAAATAAAATAAGAGATAAAAAGCAAATTTGTTTTAAAAATTTGCAGGAACAAAACTAAAATTGGTTTGCCAATAGTCCAGCTAATGGCATAATCCTTGATTATGGGACGCAGTATATTTTTCAATGATTAAAGCTCAGATATATAGTTATATGAAAGCTCATTTCTTCGAACAAGCTACAGCGTTCCAGCATTAAGGAATATTCATTAGCTAAGATTGAGAGTACTCCCGTTGACTGAATACAGTTCATCCGCCAGCACCCCTAAGATATCACCTTGGCTAGTGATATCTCACTTCTATTGCCAGTGGTATGCGATATCTCACTCATATGCCAATAGCAGGGACTGGAGTACGCGGGGTTGTCACACCCGTGGATCAAAAAATAGAAAAAAATTAACAAATTAATAAAAACTGATCCCTCCATGCGTTGTGTATCTGGATTCATTTCAAAATTGGACAATATGGCGGGGGTCTCCCGAACACCTCTGAGTGTAAATCTCCAATAACTTTTAATCCCGGCGTATGATTTTATTGATCTTATATAAAGTTTTAGTACTGTTTCCAATATTTATTTAGTATACCAACTTCCGGTTTGTCACTTCCGGTTAAAAAGTTTTTTTTCATGTGTTTATCCCTACTGTGATCTACAATTACCGATCGATTTTCATGAAACGTTGGTAAAAGCGTTCAAGTAACATGGGAAAGATTTCATTAGATTTTGGGATACATTGGATAAAGGGTTTGGGGTCCACAATACAACAGGTGGTTTTTTCACCATGTTTTCAATATTTGTTGGGAGCATACTATAGTCTACAATAAAGAAGTGATTATAATGAAACTTATGAAAAAGTTTCAATTAGTGTGAGAAGATAATGATCATCTTTTGGGACACATTGATGAAAGTGGTAGGTGGCTCACCATACAACTGCTGACTATTCTCACTTTGTTTTAAAGTTTGTTGGGAGCATACAGACTTCGTTCAATTATTAATTTGTATGATGCTTTGATAAAAGATGGAGATTTATATGACAAAGGAACTGGTTAGTTCTTGGGCGAACGTCTCCCGAGTTTATTTGAAATTTCAATAATATCCTGATAATTGATTTTGATTAAAGTTGGTATGCTTAAAGTAGGATTTGTAACAGTTCCGCATTCCAACTCGGTTTGTCACTTCCTGTTTTTTTGATCTTTCTATTCGTACAACTGAATTTATGTCTATTTGGAATTGGGATACTACAGCTTTCAATGTTTTTATAATTAGAACTACGCGAAATACATCGACTCGGCATTAACTGAAATATTAAATGGATTTTAGCTCACTATATATCCAGAACATTTTGTTTTCAGAGTGTGGTGTAGTAAGCCTATATAGCGTTTTTTTTTTAATATTTTCCTAGTTTTGACACAGAGTGGCTCCAAGTTAAGAATTTTAGAGACCAAGAAAGATTAAAGTTAAATTGTGTTCGAACTGGGTAACCGATATTAATAATTGTTTTTTGTTTGAATGATACTAAGTTTTATAAAAAATATTACACTGATAGAATAATAGATTATTGTATGAGCTTAGAATGAAGGCGATTCTTCACGAGGATGAAGTTTCCCGAAACGAGCGTAGCGAGTGGAGGGAATCATCCGAGTGAAAAATTGCCATCATCCTAAGCGAATACAAGATGCTATTTTATCCACGACTGTAATAAAAATTTCTTTTAATTTCCAGTTTTCATGCAAAAATTTGTATCGTCATATTGAAATAAAAACATCAAAGATAGCGAAAAACAAAACAAGATTGTTGTTTAATTTGTTAGGGGAATATTTAATAAACTATAGAGCTGTTAAAGAATTTTAATCAAATTCACTAGTTATGGAATGAATACAATTACAATGGAAGACATACGCATGGAAAGCATATATTCTTTAGTAGTCGTGGATAAAAATTTATATTTTAGTATATTATATGGCTTTCTTGTTTTTTTTTATTTTAAAGATGTTGTTTACCTAAAACATACTAAAATTACAGACGTTATTATTTTTTGTTTTTGAGAAAAAGGCATTTGAATATATTATTAGTTTGAAGTTTCTTGCATTTTGTGGCATTTAATAAAAATAAGTTTACCGATTCTATTGAACGTTTTTTTTGTTAAAAAGGTAATATAAGGCTTTATAAATTAAATTATACCGAAAAATTTTTACCTAGTTTACATGAAATTTTTATGTTTTAATTTTTCAAAAATAGCGAAACCCAAAAGTCCCTGTTTTTATATTTTTTAGTTTTTCAAAGATTTACTCTTTTACCCAAAACATACTAAAACTACGGACAAGCGTTTTGTTATGTCGACGAGATAAACCCATTTGAATATTTACTAACAGAAAAACATGTCAGGTCTACATCAGGGGAGGAATTCATTGAAACTAGTTTCAGGTTGATCAGAGCATGGGAAACACCCCGCCCGGGACTTTGAAAATTTTCAACTTTAATTACCCATCGACATTAACATTGACATTTAATGATTCTGTATTAATTTTATTTCACTCGCTTCTGCGACCTTGCAGACCTTCGCCGCTCCCCCTTCCTTTTATTCCCCTTCTAAAATTTTTCAATTTCCTTAGTCAAAATTATGAATATTCTATAATTCTTAGTTTTTATATTAATTTTATTAAATATGCTTATATAATTCTTGGTTTCTATATTAGTTTTATTTGACTCGCTTCTGCGACCTTCGCTCCCCACCCCTGAAAAACTGAAACAAAAGAGGAGATGAGCGATGATGTAGACCCTATGTTCGACTTTTAATAAATAAATTTCTCATAAAAATAATTTTTTCCAAAGTGGCGTAAGTTGTCCTTCCCGTACCCGGACCGACCGGAAAGTGGTCTCATTTTACTCCCCCGTCCTCAATATAGTCTAAATATATTGTAATATTTGGTCCACAGTTTTGCTACTCCCCGGCCCCTATCTGTAATTTGAGTTTTTTTATGCCGTTATACCGTTGTTGGAGAGAGTGCAAATTTCCCGAAATTTTCATTTTCCGGTTAACGGTAATTTGATTTTCCCTTTACTTTTTCATCGTCTTCAAATAGGTTATAGGTGGTATAGATAGGTGATAGGTTTGCTATCGCTCAACTTTACTATAGAGTACTTCTTAACTAAAGGTAGTTTTGGGTAATTGAAAGTAATTGATTCTCAAGTCAGGCCCACATTATTGTTAGTATTGCCATGCGTTTAGAAAAGTATGCCTGTTAAATGTTGCTTTTGTTGATTTTTGTTTTCATAAAAGTTTTAATTGATTAAGGATAGTATGGATGAGCTTACAGTTCATCTGCCATTTGGCCACCTTGTGGAACCCTCAGTACACGTGCCTTTTCTTAACTAAGGTGGCCTGTTCGAAACATTGATCATCTAGCTTAGGACTTCACCACCATTAAATGATTAAACACAATACGTAATATTTGGCAAGCAATTGATATCTGATAACAAATTCGGTTTTTGAAAAAAAAAAAAAAAGAAAAGAAAAACAAGATCTACAACCGACGTATTGAGCTATAAATGCTTAGTAAACGTGATGACACAAACGTCAGTACCTCGATATATCAAATTTCATTGAGCTCAATAGCAATTTATCAGTCAAAAGTAATTGGCCTTGGTACTCTTAAGTTTTTTCGTGCAACTTATTTTTGATTTATTTTAAAGAGCTGTTTAAAATAAATCCAGACGCTTCTATAAATCCAGAGTATAATAAATCCAGACGCTTCTATAAATGAGCCGTTCACTGCACAAAATGATGAATGAATGTTATTATAATAGTAGTTTAATCAATGAGTGAATAATGAAGTAGTTTATTCTCAAGCAAAAGTTTAAAATTTGAGCGAGGCACGAGCGAGAATTTTAATTTGCGAGAGAATAAAATTCATTATTCACGAATCGATTACAATACTTTATTCTCTGACAAAGAATTGTGTATTATAAAAAATTAAAACATTTTCTTCAATTAAAACAAATCTTTATTGTTTTGATTGATAAATCAAATTTCATAATAAACAAACCTGATGATAAGAAACCCTGATGATAAGTATATCAATTAGCTATTATAGTAGTAATTTAATTAGTATAATAGATATTCAGTTTTTTTAGTCATTTAGTCAATAGTCATTTTTTAATGGTCAGACAAATTTTGATTTTTAATGGTGTTTATCTTAATTATTCAGGAAAGTTGTTTTTAACACAGAAAGTAATGACTATAGCAAGTACTTTGACATTTAAATTTAAAATTTTTCCAAAAAGTGGAGTTAGTCACTTTGTGCAGTGAACGGCACAAATATGAATAAAAACATAAAAAGGGATCCGAAGGGGGTGAATAAAATCTGGTTATTTTTAATTCCATTATACAGCATATCTGAACTACATAAACATGACATTATTCACAGGCATCAAGATTTTAGTTTGGGTTCAATTCATAAAAGCATTACCCAACATTTTTCATTAATATTAAAAATTGTAATTTACTTAAATTAATTTGCATTAAACTGTTTTTATTAAAGTTATTAAACAAAATTGTTTTTTGTTTCGTTTTAGGTAAGTGGGCAGACATGCATTAAATTTGCATATTATTCATAAAACCATATTAAGAGGATTGAAGTGATTAGTAAGTTCATTTAAAGAATAAAATGATCATTATATATATATAAAATTAATTTGTTGTAAATGTCAGTTAGAGGATTTGAAAATCTTCTTATTCAGATGATACTATTATACTACAATTCTTGGTATAGAAAGCCAGATCCCCTAAAACATTTTTTATGGTGCGAATATCGTTTGATTTGCATTAAGTAGCAACTTTAAACAAAAACTTCGAAAAGGCAATCAAAGGTGATTTCAAATAATTTAAGAAAGTATTAGCATACAATAGCATACTTTTGCCAATCATCAAATACCTATCACAACATGGCTCATCCTAAGTCAAATTTTAAATTTGTGTTTGAGTACTATTAACCGCACTAGCTAGAAACTTTATAAAAATGCTAAATTATGGGTGATTTAAAACAAATTTTTGGAATGAAATAAGCTATGCAACAACTTTGAAATATACTCTTAGACGTTTATTACTCTATCGGCTTCGGAAATTTATAAAATAGTTGTACACTTTATAGTGTAAAAATAGTGTAAAGGTATTCACATTTAAAAATTGTGTTATGAGTTATGGTTCTTAGATAAGTAAAAACACAATACCTTGATTAGACAAATATGCCAGGGTAATATTTCCATAAATAGTTTCGAAGAAGGAATTGTATCTTTGTGGAAAAAAGCCACTCTTTTGAGACATCTTTGTTTATTGATCTGAAAAAAGGATCCATTTGCAAAGAGACCGATATTGACAAGACAAAACATATATTTGCCGCACAAAAGCTACAAACATTGATGCAAATTCAACTTCTTTAGCAGAAATTTTTGCGATGTATAATTTTTTGTTTTGCTTTGCCGTCTTCTTATTTCTGCCAGAAAATTCAGGCACTTAATACATAAATATGTTGTGTGCAATCAGTATGTGGTTCCATTTACGTAAGCTCTCATATTATTTATACCTATTACACAAAAAGCTCTAGGTTAACAATATTGGTTAGCTCTCTGCCTAGCCAGATTGTCGGATTTTACAAGATTCGGTATGTAGTGTGCAAGATTGTTACCTTTCGGTACTACACTTCACCTGTTGAAACCAACACTTTTCCTTTAAAAAGCTTAACTCGATGCTTAGACTGGAATATCTTCTCTTTTTCCAAACTGTACTGAAGCTCAGAATGGTTTCCATACTGGCTGTGATTTTCTTTTTCAAATTTTGTGGAAATACTTCTGCAACGACAAGTAGGATATATTCTTATAGTCGCCGTGATCCAGGTACAAAGTGCTAACGTCTTTTTTTAACCATTCCTTCTTGTGCTCTTTTGATCCACAGTTTCGTGGTCCATCACGTTTATAAGTGATGACTATGTTTTCGACGTTACCCCATTTCCTTAAAGGTACAGATCGCAATACCGCAATTCCTTAAAGGTATAAATCGAAACAAGCAGGAATTGGCGCCTTAAAACCAATGCGACTCACGCGTCTGTTCTCCATGTTAGGGGCGGCTTGAAGCGGGCGTATGTCTTGGATCAAGCGGCTTGCTATATAAACGTGTAAAAAGGTTGTTTCTGGTAACCTTAAGATGCAGAACGGACCTATTCACGACAATTTGGGTTGGGCCTAAGGTTAACACCCTAACCCCGGAAAAAAATTATTTGTTAAATTTGAAAATCAGAAAAAATAACAGACCCGGACAAAAACAGAATTTTACCTGGACGTGAAAAAGGACCAGACTACCGAATCGGAACGTGGAACGTGCGCAACCTGAGCGCTCCTGATGCTCTTATAAGTCTAGAAACAGAGACTGAGAGGTATGGGATGGATATCATAGCTCTGCAAGAAATTAGACAGCCCATAATAGGAAAACAAGATTTGGATACTCACTCTCTATACTGTAGTGGTCATCCTTCTCGAAAAGAATTTGGAACTGGCTTTTTTGTTGGTGCACGCATACAAGAAGCCGTGATGAAATGCATCCCGGTCAGTGAGAGGATTTGCTACCAACGTGTACGTGGTAAATATAACAATATTTCTCTTACGAGAAATATTGTTATATGAACCGTTTTTTTTTAAAGTGGTATAAGTCCATTTTTTCTATATTGAGATATTTAAGGATTTGTGTTTGCTTTAATATAAAAATATAGACAAATATAACTAAAATTTTGTAATATTTTTTACACTTTATACCAATTTAATTTTATGATGCAAAAATAGTTATTTAAAATTAAAATGAAAATAATTGATTTTTTGGCTCCAAATGGACTTATACCACTTTCAATAATAACATATTCTAAAAAATAAGAACAAGAGACTTGGA